>CM040189.1:33446841-33866841 GCA_022606455.1 Callitettix versicolor | reverse complement strand
AACCGCATTCATGTTGGAATTATCTCAATTCCCTCATATGAGCGTACCAGATCAAAGAGTAAATACTCTTCAATGGTGCAAGCACAGTTTCTATCCTTTTCAAGAAACTATTTCTATTCATCTCAATTTTAAAACTGTGAGTCTCAAAGGTTTTAGTTTCCACAAATAAATATCCGACTGGACGTTTTATGACTTATAGCTTAATTAAAACCAGAAACTAAATTATCATATTTAAATCGTTCTTTATTTTTTCCTTCTTTGTAATTTTTCGATAAAATAAATCCTTAATGGTATGTGTTCTACATCCTCAAACTAGGATTTCTAAAAAACAAATGGTTCTTAATTTTGCTTTTATGTGCTGAATGGGACCCGGAATGAGCACTGTACCTGTTCAGTACTGATTAGGCCAAATGTAACTTATTGAAGATAAGTTATATAAACGTCAGCTGATTGCTTTTTCCATTTCAAATGCTTCAGGTTTTGCAGTTAATGGGAGTACGCTCTTTTATTCTGAACGTGGCGTGCATTCTTTCAGACAATAAACCATTAAAGTTACATTTGAAATCTATAAACGGGACGTGTCTCCGCCTCTCAGTATGGACAAATAATAAATTACTTAATTCTGAAGGAACAAACAAACACGTGTTGAGGGTTTTTAGGCGCCATGTTCCTTTTCTTTGTAAGTTAGCATTGCCACTTGAAATATAAACTTAACTGTTTTACACCTGTAATGTAGTACTCATACGTATCTGTATTTTGATACTTGCTGTGACTAACATATCGAATATAAACTATATATATATATATATATATATATATATATATATATATATATATATATATATATATAGTTTATATATGTAAACTTACAAGAACGGATCTGCTAACTTCCGTGTCGTTTTCACTGCCGCGACGCGGACTAGACCGTGCATGTTACTGAGAATACAACTCTCTGTCCGTACCGTTTGTAGCGTAAGATTAAAATTCTCCGTTTAAAACATATTTGATACCGAAATATAAAAATCACTTTTGAATCTTATTTTGAATACGTTTACACACACACACACACACACACACACACACACACACACACACACACACACACACACACACACACACACACACACACACACACACACACACACACACACACACACTGCAGAATTTCGAGCGGTGTAAAAATCTCTTCCTAAAGTTGTTAGTAAATTTTTCAAACATGCTTTTAATGAAGCACATACAAAAATATGTAAGATATCAAAAAAATCTAAAAAAATTGTTTTTGTTTTCGTGGTTTTTTTTATTGTAATGTGACGAAATGAGAGGAAGGTCATGAAAACTTGAACTTTTTGAGAGGCTTTATGAATTCTTTAGGTGCAAAAACTGTATTTATTGACAATCAGTATCACTTTTTAGCTTCAAATGATAATTCGTTTAGATAATTATAAGCAAAAATATATTTTTCTCCAAATTTTACCTTAACTACTTTTAAATATTTTTTGTATCAAATCTCTATAGCCTATGTTTTCTCTCGTGTAAGGAAAAAGGAACGTTTTAGCAAAACTTACAATGGTCGGCGGCATTGTTTAAGATGCTGTGTGTAGAGTTACCGACACACAGACGAAGAATTCTTTTGGTTAGCAAAACAATTGTCGGAACCAATTAAATTAATTTCAGATTCAACTGGTATTTTATTCAAAACCAACTTTTTTCCCATACTTCAATGAATAAGTACTTTTATTACTGTCCTTGTGTTAACTATTTTTGCTCTGTAGAAGTTCAGCGTGGAGGGATTATGTATGTTTACTTCTCGTAACACTTCTCGCTTATGTAGGCCTATGTCGTGGCTGATTTTTTTGTCGGAGTCAAAAAGAACCTGAGATAAGATGTTTTGTTCAACATTCATAATGTAATAAAGCAAATAATTAATTAATGAAACTACACAGTTATTTTTAGGGTCCTTAAACACAACCAGGGAACCTTATAAATTCCCCTGCATATGTTACTTTAAAGGTTGACAAAAAATATTTGGGGGTGGTTAATGGATAAAATCATAACAACAAAAATTATTTACATTTATATTTATATTTATATTTATATTTATATTTATATTTATATTTATATTTATATTTATATTTATATTTATATTTATATTTATATTTATATTTATATTTATATTTATATTTATATTTATATTTATATTTATATTTATATTTATATTTATATTTATATTTATATTTATATTTATATTTATATTTATATTTATATTTATATTTATATTTATATTTATATTTATATTTATATTTATATTTATATTTATATTTATATTTATATTTATATTTATATTTATATTTATATTTATATTTATATTTATAACTTTCCGCATTAAGTGCTTATACAGAGCCGATAGACCTCTCCAATGTTCAACTTTTCGATACACTTCTCTCTAATTTCAACAAGTCAGAAAAAAATCTCGATAACGTAGTTTAAATCAAAACAAAAAACGTTTTCAAGTTTTTTTGTATTCTACATATTTTTGTAATTACTAACCTCAACAAAAAGTGTTTTGCAACATTTACAGAAATATATTTTTACGGTACGATTCTAAAATCAGTTTAGTATTTGAGTACTACAAGAGCATTTGAATTGTACGTCACAAGCTGTCTGCACGATGTACTCTGACTGGCAGTGTCTAGTCAGCGTGTCACCAGCGCAGCTTTATAAATCTAAAAAGAAAACATTTCTTGAAGTTTACACTTAAACGGTCTGTACTAATTAACAAGGCCCCTGCGAGTTCTAAGCAGTGCTTTAAATGCATGTTTTAAACCAATCCAATCTTTGTTTAAACTAACTTATTTTAATATATGGCTTAACTTAACTTAATATTTCATTGAAATTGAAAAAAATCGTAGTAAATTTGTTAAGGGCATTTTAACCTTTCTTGAGTTTTGCAAAAGTTATGTTCCGTCTAACGTATAGGACTCGCGTATCTGAGTGGTAAGCACCAAACCTCAATATCGTTGGTTCGAGACTGTAGCAACTGCCGTAATCTTTTTCGTTGCCGTTAACGCTAGTCTTATGTCCTCTTTAGTATAAGTGAAATAAAGTATGGCCTTAAGAAAAAATCCGTCGAACTTTACTAATTCAGTTAGTTTGTCTCGGCAGTAGTCGTAGGCCCATGACGTTTTATTTACAATATAACCTACTGCCCCTTTACGTTTTACTTCCTACCTTCGATAAAACCGAATTGCACACCTTTTTCGTCGAACCTATGTCAATACACGTATTGTGCTTGCATTCATCATAATTCTGTTCCCCATTCAGGTTTCAACTGACACTTCTCGAAACCTTATTTTAGTTCTGCCCACAACTTTTCCAGCGTATTTTTCAATGAAAAATTAAAAAATCTGTTCAAATGTGTAAATAGGTATCAAACAAAATGTAGTCTATTCCCCTGAAATATTCAGTCCAGGAGTTAAAAGAGAAAAACCTGAAAAATTACTCAAATTTAAAATTTAAAAAATGTACGGTTACTACAGTCATGGTTTTTTTTTTCAGTCTTGAACCTTATTTTTTATTTGACTTAAAATGTGACCAAAATCTGATGAACAAATTTTGAGTAATTATACCGACTTCTCTGTTTTGTAGGTATTTTTGAAAACATATTTCCGGGGAAATATTGAAAGTTTTATAGTTCTGTATAACGCTTTAGCACCATCTGTTTTATAATCTTTCCTTTATGTTTTGCTTCCTTAAGCTACGCAATAAACCGTTAACATTTTATAGTTTTATTTCGCTATAAAACTTTATTAGCCGTATCCTCAGCATCGTGATACTTTATTACAAACACGATATGTCAAGGAAACGTTTTGTCGATCTTTTAACTCCCCAGTTGTCGGTATTGCATTAGCGGTGTACAATACAATATTCGCAATACAAACGGTGCAGACAATATTGCACAAACTTCTCCATATATAACAGAACTTTCTTTTTCCAAACGGTCAAGTATATAAGGCCATATTTTAACAAAATCGGTTGATCTGTTACTCTATTTTCTAAATACTAAATGTACGAAAATCAGCAGCTTAAACCATTATCATGTAGGCCTAAACATTATGATTAGAATACCATTATGATATAAAAAAAAATTACTGATCGAGAAGAGATTGAAAAAACCTAAAGTTTTTTAGAAATGGTTTGCTTTTTCGTGAGATTATGAGATTATATCTTACAAGACAAACGATATAAGATTTGCAAACAAAGCAAACACAAAGAGATAACAGCAGCAATATTCCTTGCACGTATAATACCTACCTGGGAAATGAACTGGAAACAAGGAACGCTGAGAACCACACCCCGGGATAGACAATAATAACTTTCATGTTTTTATATCCACAGACTTCATCAAGAAATCCCCCCTCCTTCCTCTAGAGTAATTAAAAACAGACCTGAGCGTTACCGGGGCAAGGGGGAGGGGGATTGCCATTCTTCTAATCATGTAATGTCTTCTGCAATGTGAATCTTGCTTATGTCTCCTTCTCATTCATTCTATTTGGACGTGTTAGCGAGAAAACGTTTGCCCTGTGAGTCGGCAAATTTTGCTAAAAATTACTTTTTTTAGTAATTAAAAGTAGTTAGTTTTGCTAGGCGATGTAAGCGAGAATAGCCCAAGCCGAACCAGGTCAAACTCGTTAAAAGGTTACTTGTCAATGCTGGCAGTTCGATAATCAATTGAAATCGTATAACATGTTTTCCTCGATATTCTAAACAAAATCTACACTTCACCACCTCAATTTTACTTAATTTAATGATTTAAAGTGTGTAGTCATGTCTTCACTTTTTTAAAATACTAAATCAAAACTGTTAATTTTTATATTACCCCTAATTAATGTTTAAAGCGAACATAAATACAATCGAGAGTATTTATTCATCGGGTTTTGCAAGTTATCGTGTTATTATGTGACTGTATCGTTGAATGATTCCCAGGTTAGGGTTTTCCAACCGTGGACAGTTAGAGCGAAGTTTCTACGATACGAAGTAGAATTGCACCATGACGGCCATCTTGTATTTTTCACCTTGTGTGTCGGCTAGCGTGGTTAGTTATGCATGACGCAGTGGCGCTGCCTTTCAGGAATTTCAATAACTATATTTGTATGACTTTCACGCTCACTTTGTATTCACCGACAAACCGAAAAAAGTTGGAAAATGAAAGTTAAACACTCGAGTGAGAAGGGGCGTCCGACTTGCTGAAATATTAAGTGTTACAGATCGGGCTTGTATTGGGGCGCGTTTTTCGTTTAGAAACAAAGAACATTACAAAAACGTTTCTACAATTCAAGCCTATGCCACTATTTCGAGCATACTTAAAATCCATATTGAGGCCGATTTTAAAGAAATATTTTTTTAATTTATCAAAAAATAAGTGAAAATATTTTTTTAAATTAAAGAACATTTTTGATATTTAGGCAAAATACACTCAATGAATGTTAGATTTCATTGTTTATTAGCCTACAATATTCTTACTACTTATACAGAGAAACCAATTTATGCCCAAAATTTCTCTTAATAAAAAACTAAAAAGCTTTTCTTTTACATTAATTTTAATTTGATTTCATGGCCGCAGTTTTTACGTTAAAATCTGTATAAACTAGCATTTTAAATTTTTAAATTTACTTAAAATACGGGTTCATAAATAGATAAAGAGTTGTTTGTTTTTTTTACCTTTGTCTTTTAAAGAAATAAGCTTTTGTAATTTTTTTTATTTTTAGGTTTTAAAATTGCCAAAAACACAATTAGAAATAGTTTTTTTTTAAGAAAGGAGCAATCGTATGGAAAAACAAGATAAGTGTTCTAACCTGTTCACTGGCAAAATAGTGCTAGAAGCCCAATTAAAGATTTATTGAACAACGTTTACGATGCTCTTCTTACTTTAGAACAAAATGGATGTAGGTTATCGATGGTCTTACCTTATATCATACTAGCAAACCAACATTGTACTGTAAACCAACCAATACTGTATTAGCGCAACCAACACTTATGTTATGCCAACATTGTACTATAAACCAACCAATACTATACTAACCTTACCAACACTTATGTTATGCAAACATTTTTTATAAACCAACCATTACTGTTTTAGCGTTACCAACACCTATGTTATGCCAACATTGTACTATAAACCAACCATTACTGTATTAGCGTTACCAACACTTACGTTATGCCAACATTTTACTATAAACCAACCAATACTGTATTAGCGTTACCAACACTTATGTTATGCCAACATTGTACTATAAACCAACCAATACTGTATTAGCATTACCAACACCTATGTTATGCCAACATTGTACTGTAAACCAACCAATATTGTATTAGCGTTACTAACACTTATGTTATGCCAGCATTGTACTATAAACCAACCAATACTGTATTAGCATTACCAACACTTATGTTATGCCAACATTGTACTATAAACCAAACAATTCTGTACTAGCCTTACCAACACTTATGTTATGCCAACATTTTACTATAAACCAAACAATACTGTACTAGCTTTACCAACACTTATGTTATGCCAACATTTTACTATAAACCAACCAATACTGTATTAGCGTAAGAAGCATGGACATTATTCTCAGTCGATTGGCTCCCAAAATCCGCCCATCACTTTCATTTTAATTTAAAATAAAAGTTCTAGTAGTTCAAAGAAACCTCGCAACACAATCTTAATAACTTGCTTGGACACCGCTCCACGACAGCGCTTTGATGTGCTTGTCAAATTTTCCGCCTATTTAACCGGTAACAGTAATATACTGTATATTGGAAAATGTTGCTGGACCACATTTATTGGAAATTGTATGCTCTTTCCCCACGAAGCGGTCAAAATTATAATAGGTCTTGCAGTTCGGCCAGCATTACGAGAAACAGACTGGTTCAACATTCGTCATCGTTAAACCGGAAGCCATTATTTTGAAAGGAAGGGAATGAGAAAAATTTTAAATCCTTTGTTTGGTTTTATACAGGATACCTTCGTACAAAATTTCTCAAAACAATCGGTCAGTGTTTTTTCCAAGACTGGTATATTCGATTGTTAAATCAGAGACCGCCATCTTGAAACAAAAGTGAATGAGAAAACATGTTATATATACGTCGTTCGGGCTTTATATAAGTTATTTTCGTACCAAATTTTAAAAAATCGGTCAACATCTTTGGCCAAAAGTGCACACATTCTCATTGTTAAATCAGTTGCCGCAATCTTGGAACGTAAGTGAACAGGAAAAAGCTTTACAATAGCCTACCGTCATTCGAGCTTTATACAAAGTATCTTAGTACCAAATTTCAAAACAATCGATCAATGTGTTTTGCCAAAACTGCGTAACAAACAACCACAAACCAAATGCGGTCGAGTTGAAACAAACCTCGCCTCGGTCTTTCAAATATGACAAACATTGTCTTGTTTAGCCTATTTGTACGCGTGCATCACTAAATAATTCGGGCGCAGTATGCAAAATATTAAACAGGCTTGGTGTAGTTGAATGCCCGTGCCCCGCGCATTCTGTGGTGGTTCTTGTAACTTCTGAAAAATACGAAAGTCAGCTCAAAATATTTACACAGCATTCCTTACTGTTTACAAAACATTTATAATTTTAAGAAACTAGGATTGACCGCTTTGTTTTCAACCGATCTGTTTAATATACCAAATACTTATAAGTTGCGCCACATAAGAATGAATGGCACAAAATATTTTACATTTAATGTTCCCCAAAATGTTTGTATTAGTGTTATATCGATAAAACTGGGCAGGAAATGTCGTGTCCGAAACTTTTTCTAGTTTTCAATATTATTTTATGTTTATGTATAATGTATCATATATGATCAAAATGTGATGAACTGATTTTAAGAAATTCTGCCAGTTTTTTTTAACCACATTGTTTGCATTTATCTAACCTGTTTGGGTACCCTTCAAAGAAATGCATACACTAATAATCAAAATTGTAAAATACAAAACTACATGTTTTAAAATTACCGTTTATCTACGGTATTTAAATTGTATATTTGTTTATAAATTCGAATCCATTACGTCAAGACAGCTGCATGCCACAAAAAATAATATAATCTCAGCACTCAGCTAACTCGCTGACGTGATGGAAACAAATTTCGGAAAGTATTTATTTATTTAATCTCCTTTTTCACCATAATCAGTAATGAAATCTCTCTCTCTCTCTGTGTGTGTGTGTGTGTGTGTGTGTGTGTGTGTGTGTGTGTGTGTGTGTGTGTGTGTGTGTGTGTGTGTGTGTATATATATATATATATATATATATATATATATATATATATATATATATATATACTATATAGATTTTATATATATATAATATATATATATATATATATATATATATATATATATATATATATATATATATATATATATATATATATATATATTAGCACTTCAAAAATGCTGTTATATTGAAAATACGAAAATGACCACCATAAAACTAAATTTCTTAATTTCAAAGAATTTTGAAAAATTCAAAATACTATACTTAAACCATACTTCTTTACCATACTAGTTTATGCAGTTTTTAACGCTGATTACAACAGTAAAATGTATATTGTTACACAAGAATTTAACCAAAAAAGTTACGAACCTATGAACTGCTGAACGATTTAGCTGGGTAATGAATGAGCCTTTATTTCTGGCAACGTTAGGCGCATTAAGACCAATACTGTAAAATATTTGTTACTGTTTTCTCTCTTAACAAGATTAATTTCTCGTCAAAAGTTTGAATAAATCGGACCAAAATCGTAAGGGTGCTAAACACACACACACACACACACACACACACACACACACACACACACACACACACACACACACACACACACACACACACACACACACACACACACACACACACACACACACACACACACACACACACACACACACACACACACACACACACACACACACACACACACACACACATATATATATATATATATATATATTAAACTTTCCTCAAAAGGTTATCTAGAAGTCAGGCTTTTATTTACCAGTGTAAATTTGATAAGAAGAGTGTAATTGCATTATAAATATAAATATTTAATTTGAAATGTCTGACGATCACCCGTAACTTGCCTTGAGCACAGCAAGAAGCAGAAAAGGGAAACGTGCACTTCGTGTGCTTTCAAAATGAAATCTCGCAAAGACCCAAGTTAGGCACAGGTGTGGACTATTGCATTACGGCGGATTTCAATGTTCGCTATCTTCGTAGTCACGAATTGCTGAAACAGGGTTTTATCACTGTGAAAATCGGCTTAAACAATTCTGTTCAAACTTTACTGAAACGAAGCAAGTATGAACCTAAACAAGATTTTGAGTCACTGTTGTCGAAATTGTGGTTTAGCAAGTATAGCGAAAAAGCCTGAAAAATCGGTCTCATTTTCAAAATAGGCGAATGAAATTATACTCACTTTTTTACCTCTTACTGGCAAATGTTAATTTTTTCGTTATCAAACCCAGTTTTTCAAATCTTCATCGTCAATGTATCAATAAATACCAGCTGAGCGTTGCATCCTTACTCAGAGTAGCCTAATGTGTTCGCTATGCGAAAGTGCATAGTTTCGCTCTGTCGAAATTTTATATTTATTTTCAGGTAGCTACACATAAGACCGGTGTTATTTGCGTTACGAAAGATTATTATATCAGCTGATTAAACTTAAAAAATAGTTTAGTATCAGCTGATTGAACAGTATTCACTAATACTGGTTTTAATATTGTCACTATATTTTTAGGTAGATACTCATGTGTCCACGTTAAACGTGTTTTTCTTTGAATCAACAAATTTTCCCAAATATAACACTCATCAAAATTGATTTTTTAATCAGAAAATTGCATATTCCAACATTAAATTAAAATTGTTACAGCTTTCCTCACAGAAAAAGTACAAACATACATTTCAAAAATTGGTCGTCTAAAGTAAAAAAAAGATAACCATAATGTCACCTTAACAAGGAAACTACTATAATATTCTAAACAATAGGTGTTTGGTGAAATAATTCCTATACTGGTTATTAAACACCGGTAGGCCTAGGCTATAAAATATTAATAAATCAAAATTTGTTTAAAAAACAAATAATAATATAATTATTATGTAAATCACGGTTGTTTGTTTTTTATGTTAAACTTTATTGGCATTGTGCAGAGTGAAATAACATCAATATATATTATCATGAACCAGTTATTTAAAAAAAAGTTAAAATAAATTATAGCTGCATATTTCTTTGTTTTTACAAAAATAATTTAGTTTTTTCTGTACAATGTTAATTTATATATGATGTAAATAAACGTTCATTTTCCTTAATATCAGTTTATACAATTTGAATGCAGTTTTAAGATGACATAATTAAAACAATACAACAAAACGACTAGTGTTAAGAATTTTTACATAAATATCAAAATGTTTATTGTAATCGTCTTTATCAGTTTGTCATAATAAAGGTTTTCTTTCTTTTTTTATTTTCGTACAAGCAAAGGAGTTCATTGTACTCAGTGCTAATTTCAAGGTCACGGTTCTGGTACCTCCGGCGAAGGCTACTAGTTTAGTAACAAACCAAAACTATGTTATATTTGCCAGTCATAATTAATGTTTTTGAAGTACAAAAACATAAATTCAATTATTTACAAATTTTTTATTTACAGCTATACCTATATTTATTTAAAATTATAAAATAAAGCTAAAGTATCATCAAGTAGTCTCTTTAAATTTTTGTGGTTTCAGCGCACAGATAACATAATTAACTACAACTATGGTTGTTTTATAAACAGAAGACGTATTCAAACCGAGAACAGAAAAGCATTTAATCAGCTGATAACATCCACTTGCTTGAGTGTTCATCTCGGGGGGATTAAACCCTGATCCATCATCTGACCCGAGATAATCAATCTTTGCAGCCTTAACTTTAAAACTGATCCGACATTGGAAAGCATCAGTAGAGTCGATATTTGCTAGTTTTGCTGTTAGTAATCTGTTTTATTGACGAAGTTCTGAGCTTTGGTAACCCTTGCTCAGTGATTTGTTTTTCCAAAGTTCTGCGATTTGAGATGATTACTTAGATAAAAACGTGTTCTTGGAAGATCAAGGTCGGCGTTTCTGTCATTTATCACAGGCCTAGGTCGTAGCACGATGGCAACTTCAGTAAATAATTTTTCAACTGACAAAATCTTTAAAATGAAAAAAATGTTCGAGTAGAGCCTAAACCTTGCGTCTGGGTAAATCTACTGCGTCTTTAATTTTGCGTATAGTTCCAGTGATTCCTTTAAACGTCCATCCATGAAATAACATTTCTTCTGTCATTTCAGAATTTTGTATGAATATCAATTCTGCTTTATAAAACAATTTTTTAATTACTTTCTTATATAACATCAAGTCTTACGTTTTCAAAAACTTTTGTTCTAGTAATATGTTGAGTATATTATTTCATTACCAGATCAACACCATATCTATGCATTGTATTATTGTATTAATAATTTTAAAGCATACAGCAAACAGAAAATGTGTGTGTGTGTGTGTGTGTGTGTGTGTGTGTGTGTGTGTGTGTGTGTGTGTGTGTGTGTGTGTGTGTGTGTGTTAAACCAACTGAACCAATAATTAATAGTACCGTATTTATTAAAAAATATAAGTAGTTCTAATGCTATATCGTGAATTGAAAAATGTATTTCTTACTAAAAAAAATTGTTTTTTGAGCTTTCGATGAAAATCTGCATAAATTATCAAAAGTCTTACTTTTGAAGACGTATTCCGGTGGTTACAGTTTGTACATATTTCGATTTACTTTCTTCTGACTTCAAAAATTCCTTTTCGAAATACTAAGCAAAGACTTCTAAATGTGAAACGAAAACAAACAAAATCTGTTAAACCTGTTTTCTTAAGTAATATGTTTTGTAAATGACTTCTGAGTTGGCTTTTTGGAGAATAGTTACTCATACGTTTTGATGTGTTACACCAAAAAAGCGAAAAATAGACATAATTTCTTAAAATCAATTTAATCATCAATGTACAAATCCTCTCGTTAAAAATATTGTTCTGTATTAAAACATTTACAATGTGACTTTAATGCGTCTCGCTTCGTGTTCGCGGAGCAGGATCTGTGACAGTGTCTAGAGCGATACACAAGGACTTGTGTTGCAGTCAGTAAACGAAGCGAGTGGTTTTGGAAGGATTTCTTCCGTTTCATTCGAGATTCATTGAGGAATGGAACTCGTGTTTGCAAGACCAGGACAAGCTTCAGAGTTTACCTTAAACACTAATTAATAATGTGGATTGAATGCTGACTAAATGATATTTGAAATTATTTTATACAAGTCCTTTACAAAAAGTAGTCTATTCTTCTTTCAAAGTTTTGCAGCTAACTTAGTTGAACTTTATATTCCTTTTCCTTGGGCAACCGAAACGAGAGTACCACTTGAAGTTGGCATGTCGTGTTTAAATATTTACTGTCATGTTAGACGAAGATGGAGAGAGAGTGTTCCGTACTCTAATGTGCAAACAGAGCAAATTTATACGTCTATAGAAAGAGTGAGTGAGAGAAGCGTATCGGGTTGTTTTACAAAACAAAACTTTTAATGCTGCTACAGTGCTGATTTTCGCTCAAAGCCCGATTCTGAAGTTATCCACGAACAAATCAAAAAATCGCTAAATTAAATTTTATTATCATTGCTGTTTATTAGAATATTTATGTATAAGGAGGCATTACGGAAGTAAGGATCAATTGTCGTTCTCAAGTTCCTAGCCTACAACAAGAAAACTTATTTTGTGACACATAACCAAAGTGTAAACGTCATTTCTGTTTCACCTACTCATGTAATTTGCCCTGAGCGTATGTTTATTGCCTGAGGCTAAAGCATCTACATGTTCAAGGCACTTGAGGCAGGAAGTTGATCCATACACTCGAAACGTCATGTATTGTGTTATTTATATTAAAATTGTGACTGATGTCCGAGCAAACGGTACTAATTACCTAGATGTCAAGATCGGCTCTTATTTTAGTTGCGTATCTGCTATGGTGGCCGCTTCAATACTTATTTTGCAATGGAAATTCCAATAATTACCTCCACATTGTCAAATAGTGCCGATAAAAAAATTTACGGTGTGTATGTGGGTGTGTACACATACATATTTTATGAACTGTAAGAGTTTTTTTAAGAATTGTGTGGGTACTAAGAATACGCCAATAAATTTGCACCAGTTTCCTTTAAGATAAAGTATGGCATTCTCCGATATAAATTTTGAATAATGCATTAGGCTTGGGAATAAGAGGTGACAAGGGTCAAGAAAGATGCGCAAATTTGTCAATACTTTTCACGAAGCAAAATTTTCTGGTATAATCGGGGCAAAAGCAAAATTATAAAAAATATATTCATGATATATTCTATCTTAGAGTTCTTTCATATTTAAAACAATATAATATACTAGCATTACCCATTGCGGCTTCGCCCACAAAACTGAACGTGTTTAAAAAAAACAAGTTCAGAATAAAAGCAAGATCATCTAAACTCGTGGTTATTTTACAGTTAATATAAAATATTATAACATGAATATGTTGTTTTATTGTCTTCAAACATGTTCCATTTGAATTTAAGAGAATCTGATAAAAAAATATTTTTCTCAAATACAAATATTTATATTTTTTTTTAATTTTTGTCATTTTAGGGGATACATTTTGGGGACAATGCTGAATTAC
Source organism: Callitettix versicolor (assembly GCA_022606455.1). NCBI lineage: Eukaryota > Metazoa > Arthropoda > Insecta > Hemiptera > Cercopidae > Callitettix > Callitettix versicolor. The sequence goes on along the minus strand of CM040189.1, from coordinate 33,853,092 downwards.
GAGTACCATAATTTGTGCTTATAGAATATTTTGTTTACTTTTAAGAAAATCCGATAAAAAATATTTTTCTCCAATGCAAACACTCTTTTTTCTCCAATGATACCTCTTTTTTACATTTTTTTTTCTTTTAGGGAATGAATTCGGAAAAATGTTGAAATATGTGTTACATTATTTGTGTTTCACAGCATATTTCCAAAATATACGATCCACAACAAAAAAATGTTTCACTGCAAAATTGTACACCAATTTTTTACATTTTCTACCCCATTTCAATCACTTTAAGGGATGATTTTTGGGACATGGTGAAAAATATATTTCAATACTTATATTTAAGAGTGACTATGTTACGTTTTAAGAAGGTCAGATAAAAAACATATTTTTTCCAAAAAAATTTGTTGTACTCCATTTTTACCTCTTTAGGGGTTGAATACTGGAAATCGTTTTTAAGTGCATCCCTACATTTGGTGATAACCCTGAAAATTTCGAATCTTTAGGTATTATAGTCTTGGCTATACGTTGATAATTAATGTTAGACTGGGTAGGCCTAAGTACTTTAATGGCGTTAAAATCAAATGTTTGCAAAATCCTTTCTTATTGCACCTCGGCCTTGTTGTAAGAAGAGACCCTGAAATTTTTAAGTCTCTAGCTGTAATAGTCTCAGCTGTACTTTGATTATTAAATTTGGACTGGGTAAGTAGTTTAATGGCGTTAAAATCAAATTTTTGCAAAATCCTTTCATAGTTCATGCCTGTATGGTGACATAAATTTACCCTGAAAATTTTAAGACGCTAGCTAAAATAGTTTTGGTTCTGCATTGATTATGAATCAGTCAGTCAGGCAGTCAGGACTTCCTTTATATATTAAGACTGTAAAGTACGGGAAAAGTTTTCCTTTGTTAGCTGACATGCTCTTGTTAGTATTGTTTTCAGCACTACCTGTCGGAATACATTTTAGTTATTTATAATATTTAGGTCAAGATCAAAACACTAAAAAAGAAATAATCATTTTCAGTCCGCTTTAATAATGCAAAACGAAAACAACAATCTACATTAATATTTCTACAGACATTAAATTATAATGCTACAAATATTAATTATTTATTCTTGTAGGCAATAATTAATTAATTATTATTGGAATTATTATTATTATTATTATTATTATTATTATTATTATTATTATTATTATTATTATTATTATTATTATTATTATTATTATTATTATTATTATTATTATTATTATTATTATTATTATTATTATTATTATTATTATTATTATTATTATTATTATTATTATTATTATTATTATTATTATTATTATTATTATTATTATTATTATTATTATTATTATTATTATTATTATTATTATTATTATTATTATTATTATTATTATTATTATTATTATTATTATTATTATTATTATTATTATTATTATTATTATTATTATTATTATTATTATTATTATCCATACAACTGGACATACAAATAGTTGTATCCTCAGTGAGTCTTTGGTAAAGTTCAACAAGCTTCGAACAATTTTAAGGCCATTTGTTAAGTCCCATTCGGACCGCATATCGTATTAATTAATGTAAAATATCTTTATAAAATGTTTTTATTCTAACCTGACCTGATAATTAAAACTTCCCTTATTACAAAATAATCATGGGAAAACCCAGACCCAAGATTATGAAATTTGCTCTTAGCATAACCATTGGAACACGTTTTAAGACGTTATACACATAATTTTAGTAATACCTTTAAAACGTAATCTAGAAAACACGAGCGGCGTTCATTTCAAGGTACCGGGTCGGGGTATTACTATGATAGCCTTTATAATATGGAAAATTTTATATTTTTAATTTGTCGATTAAAATTCACGTTATGGAATTTGCATTGAACAGAATTGTTTAGTAGCCTACTCTGTATCTGAATACAGTGGAAAGATTTGCATTCACCAAGAATTGGCAAAATCGCTGCAACAAATCGACATATGTAGTACACTGCGTCATTACCTGTTCTAAATCTCATATTCCCAGTACCGATATGTTTTCTGTGCCATTACTGAATATTCTCTGTATATATTCATTTTTCTGTTTCACAACTAATGTTGGGGTGTGAAATGTGTTATCGAAATGGAAGCCGTTGTTACCTCTTGGCACCTCAGACGTTCCACTTTAGTTCTATGTCCTCCGTGAGTCTTAGAATCGTTTGACACTCGAAGTTTCGTTCCAGTACTCAGTACATCAGAAGCAGCTGTTAGTTAAGTTTACATATGTAAGCATATACTTACTTTTTGAAATTACTCCCCAGCCGTTAGTGGTATCTGCCAAAAGCTTTTACTAAATTCCACACGCAGTTCTAGACCACTATACGGGTTCTTGTTTCAGTCAACATTACCGAGCACAAAACTCATCTATCCCTGTTTTAAGGTTGAGAGAATAGAAAATTCCGGGCGCAATCCGCACTAACTTTGGGGTCGTTTTTGTGTGTGCATGAGGTCTTCTGTGCTTATAGTACGGTGTTGTCAGCTGTTAGGAACATAAGAGTGCTCGTGAGGGTTGAACAAAGGGAGGAAATTGCGTTGTCAGTGTGTACAACGCCGGGCAAGTTGTTTAGTGGTACGAAGCAGAAGCAGCGACGAACTTCCCCCTTTGTTTGCCATCAAACTTACATTAAGTGGCAGCGTGCTTCAGGCGACTCGAGTTTTGTCAACGGTTTCTGATAAACATTGCTTTTAGGTTCTTCGGTCGTTTCAGTTTTGCAGTATTTGTAAATTTTTTTGATCTTTTAAAAATTTGATGGTTTTTTTAAAAGATTCGAGGCAGCACTTAGAATGGTATCAACGGATTTTTAAAAAAACTGCAACTTTAAAATATTTTTTTTTATAAATTGCATACGTTTAGTTTTTAAAACATATTTTTGTCTACCATGTCGTATTGATTTTTTTAAATATTTGTAATAAAGCAATACGTTTTCTTTAATAAAACACCACAAACCGTTATATTCCGCACACAAGAAGCATTTTGTCACCGTGTCCATGTACGAATACATAAATCAAAAACAACAAAATGTCGCAGCATGAAACATCCCGTTAAATATTACAGGAATCTCGATGTCGGCTTGCACTCATTGCCGTTTTAATTTGACAGGTGGCAGCACTGCTCTGTGGAATTCTAAAATTACATAGCAAACAGTAATTTATATTTGAAAAACTCCAAGTCATATTTTAAACAACGGCCTATCATTATAAAAAAAAAACTTTAATAAACAAATTATGTTTATACACAAAAAACGTCCGAAATAATTTTCCTACTTTCATAAAACTTTAAAAAATATTTCATAAGAACTGCCCGGTTTTATTAACAGTAGAGACACAATAATGTCCGTCTGTTTGTCTGTCGGTTACGTATCTCTTAAACGATTAGGCCGATCGCTATATAATTTTGGAGAAAACGGACTTAACCAAGAAAAATATTTTTGTTTGACGACAAAAAATACTTAGATGTAGGATAGGGTAAGATATTATAAAGTGTGGCGGTATCATTTGAAACTAGAAGGCATACTAATTTCGAATATATATAGTTTATGCACATTCAGAATTTATGTAGAGGCCCTTCCAAAAGAACAATTTATCATTCCCCTCTCTAATTTCGACATGTTAGTTAAGAAAAATTATAAAATAGTTATAAATTTAGTTTTGATTAAAAAAAGAACCAATTTTCAGGATTTTACGATATCTTATATATTTTTCAGATATATTTTCATATTTACGAGTAATATTTCTGAAACGGAAATCAGCTGATCCATTCCTAAATCAGTTTTATAAATCTAAAAACATGTTTTCGTGTAGAAGAACAAGATGCAAGGAGGCCATGGATCCGCGGCACGTGCGTACTGTTTTTGCACCACTGTTGCTTGATGTACTCTGTGTTTTGTTGACAGAAAGAGAAATTTAAACGAAACTAACATCACAGCCGCACCATCAAGTGGCTTACATATAGAGGGCCAGTGAACCAAAAGTAACAAATAATTTTTAAGCACATATGTTTAAGTACAAGATATTTCTACCAATCAAAACTAGTGAAACTGTTCACGACTTTGAGGAGCGCCAGTTCGACCAACGCATCTACGTATAGCGAGAAAATAAAAATTGCGGCAAGTATTAAGAATAACGGTGATCGCAACAAAGTGCTTGTGTTGCGCAGCAGCTATTACAATCGCAACAAGCGAATAACATGATGGAAGCTAATTTTCAGTTACATGGAAGCGTTTGTCTTACGCTTTTATCAAAGTTGATTTCACCATTAAAATCACAATTAAATCTGCATTATTTAGCATTTTAAATTTTTAACGGAATATTAAAATGTAAATGCTAATTTATGCATATTTCAACGCAGGTTATGATGGTGAAATAAAGCCACTTTTGTGTGACCGTCATTTTAAAAAAGGTGAACCGAATTTTACTGGAAAATGACTTTGTTCGGGTTATTATTAAATTCGATTATTTGCCAAGTTTGGATCAAAATCTGTACAAATTTGCATTTTAAACTTGCAAATTATATCGCACATTCAAAAATGAACCCTGATCACCGTCCAATTAATTTTTCGGATTTTCAATTAAATTTGGAAATTTTAAATACTCTCCAATTTTAAATGTAAATTTAATTTTTTTATGTTTAACGTCCGACTATTGTGTACACTTGGGCTAATGCAGACGATGGGATGATTTATAGCGTATGACAATTCCAAGCCCTGGCTGGGAATCGACCCCGGGTCCTCGGGATGAAAGCCTAGTATGCTATCAACTAGGCCAAATGTAAATTTAACGCCAATTGCTACCATGTAATATGATTTTCCAAAAAGATTTGTTTCTGAGTGCCAAACTTTTTTAAGCTATTATCAAAATCATTTTTTATCACGTTTGAATCAAATCGGACGAATTTGCAAAAATCAGAGTGCTACAACACACCAATATAAAATTGAACGACCCCTCAAAAAGTGAACAAGAGGTTAGGATCAATACCCATTTCGAGTTCCCGGGTCTAAGACTTATCGTAATAGCTAATAAAACAAAATTACTATTTTCTATAAATTTATTATAATATTACCACTTACATATCTTGCTTTCAATGGTTATATCAGTCTCAATGAGAATTGAAGTTGTAAAAGTTGGTATCACTGTTGTGAAGTGACACGTCTATTGTACGTAATGTACGACTTGCCATAAAGATTTCTTTGTCCCTACAACAGGTAAGCCTGCAAGCTATTTGTCTGGATAACATTAGTACCTTTGTTGGGCAGCCATTTTATTTTCCTGTAGATAAACTTGAATCTACAGTTTTGCAGTTAGTAAATATTGGTTTTTAAATATAATCGAACCTGGCAAATCTACCGTATTCGTAAACTAAATAAGCACTTGCATTCTTCAATCAATTTATTTATTTATTTATTCCCTTTTATTTCACATAAATCACAGTACGGATATAGTATTGTGATTGTGTAAAACGTTTTGCGTAACTCGTGTTCAAAAAAGTAGTTTCAAATGTTTCTCAGTTACATAAGAACTCATAAATTCAGAGAACAAAAACTTAAGAACTGGTTTGGATAAAATTGACACCAAACATTCACGCTTACGAATGCATTTATCGTTTGATTTGATTGAAGCTTGACACACAAAAAACCATTTTGGCAATAGCTGAACAGATTTACCACACAGTCCGTTTAAATTTCCAAAATGGCGGTTCCCAAATTTCGAATTTCAAAAATCTGTGACATATTTATATTAATTCGTTTCAGAAAAATGATTTCACCATTATTTAGCTTCATAAACTGCATACATTATGATTTTGAATTTTTAAAGTTTGTTGAAACAACGAAATTTAATTTGACGGTCACGGATCATTTTTTAAACATAGTTTTAATTTAAATTTGTAAGTTTAAAATTATTTTATACACAAATTTTAAATCTGTCCCGCTGAAGTGCTTCTTTGAGTACACTTTTTGAAAATCTGATTAAAACCAGCATTATCATCACTAAAATCTGTATATGTTATAACGTCAACTATTAAATTATATTAGAAATACAAAAATGAACTCAGACCCCTGTAAAATTCATTTTTTATTCAATCATTTTTTAAGTTCAAAATAATAACGTGCGCTTAACTTAACGCTTATTATGATGATGAAATTAGATTTTTAAAATAATGTATGCTACGGCAAACAAACAGGCATATTTTTTAAGATTTGAAGAGGTTAATATTTTGAAAATGTTGAACAAATTTTCTGGGCAAAGAAATTGTCCATTTTATTATCAAAAACCAAGTTTAAATAAAATCATATCAAAATTGCAAAGTGAAAGAAATGAGTTATTGGGCTTACACACACACACAGACAGACAGACACACACACACACACACACACACACACACACACACACACACACACACACACACACACACACACACACACACACACACACTGTTTGTGTTTGTGTGTGTGTGTGTGCGCGCGCGCGCGTGTGTGTGTGTAAGCTCAATAACACATTTTTAATTTGAAATTCGTTAAAACTACGTATTAACAAATAAAGTATATTTTTTCCGATAAGACTACATGAAGTTTTTCTAGTTAGTAGAATGAATGAATCAAATACGCGAACAATTGAATAAGCTGTATAGGCCTAACTGGATATTTATAACTTCCAACCCCTTGTCTGTGATCATAAGCCTGCTTGTAAGTGGATTGAATGAAGTACATGCACGTCAATACCTATTCCTTCACAAACTGAAAAATGTGAATTACTTTGAAAACCTGTGTAGCCTACATGCGTTCGACATGAGTATTTCTAGAAGAAATAATGTTCCGATGTTTCGACAAATATCCTCCGTCATCTTCGAGGTTTGATGTCGCATCGAGTTTGATGTCGAGCGGTTGTTCGTTCTTTTTGTAAAATTCATGTGACACAAATAGGAAGCTGCCTCTTCACGTTGACGTAAATCGACTCAAAATTAAAGCAAATTAGTCATTTGTTGTTTTGTGTTTTTTTAGGTTAGGTGATATAAATTGCCTTTTTAATCCTCCACTTATAACGGCAATTAATTAATTGAGGGGATCCCTCCAAACAGAAAGTACATTGTTGGCGTAGGGTTTTATCTACATTCACCTTTTCTTCTATTTCGATGGCCATTGTAATAAATCTGGACTTATAAATTGGCCTCACTGGCTACATCTGACGACGTTGTACTAGTCACGCACAAAACATCGGTCTGTAGAGCATAGCCAAACGGTAAACGTAAGAACGGCTTTCAACATGCAAAAATTGCAGGCCAATAATTAATATAATAATTCTCTTATTAGCCGTTAGGTAGCCTGCTTTAATAATGGTTTGTTAACACGAAATGAAGTTTCATACAACAGTAGGCTTTAACAAAAGTACGCGAATGTTTTTGAAGTGCGTTATTTTCCCTCACTCGCCTTGCTGTCTTTCCCTTCCCGGATAACATCACACGCTTAGCTACAAAGCTTTATTCTGTACCTTGTCTGCCCTTCTCAAAACCTATAGTGTGACAAAGTAAACGCGCGCGCACGTGATAGTGCCTTAAAGGGGAAAGTTAAAAGTTTGAGAAGCGCTGCCTTATGCCAGTGATTAAGTCAGTCTGTGGTAGCTTGGATTAGTGGATACAGTGGTCGGGATTTATAGGTTAATTTCCTGCCCATGCTAAAGGACACATCACTGCTTGTTTTACATACATTGTCTGCTGGCTGGCAACTTTTGCCTACAGATCCACCGGAGATAGGACGCTGTTAAATAGTCAACGCTGTATTTATAATAACTGTTAGAGCGTATTTACAAATGCCACTTTAATCGTTATAAAATAAGTGTTACTTATAACATCCTCACGGCATTTACCTAAAAACAAATGGCGACGCCATTAGTAGCTTCTTGATATAATAACTAGAACTTTACAAACCATAATATTTAAAGCATATTTTTCCGTTTTTCAGTGAAAATGGGCAAGGAAGCTGAAAGAAACACAATAATAAAATAAACGTATTTTTAATTCGTGTCGTCGATTGTTTTTTCCAATATAACTGACACTAAAATCAACATTTCTATTTGTACCCAGTAATAATTACTTCTGCCAAACTATGCCCAACTGCACGTTTATTTCTTAAGTGCATTACGCATTAATAAACTTTCATTTGTCAACATTTTTTTTTTTTTGAAAATGCATAAATACGCGGGTACCTAACCTCACTGATCATCCCAAGTCTCGCCTTCTAAGTGATACGGGGTTATTGTAAGGTAGCATTCTGTTAATGTGTTCATTCCGTTTCTGACGGTATTCAGAGCATTGTATCCGTGTGCCAAGAACACCGCGTATTTCCCCATTCATAATCAAGTCTCCTCTTCCTCCCCCTGCAATTGGCTCGTTGTTATCCGCCCCTCGCTACAATAGAATAGATTTTGATTTTATTTCCGTTTCCTTTCTTCTTTTAGTTTCCCTCTGTTGTAGGCCTACTTATCTTACCAAAGTTGAACTGATATTTATTAATGTTCTTTTTTACGCCATTGTCATAACTGATTTCGAATCTCAAATACTTAAAATTACCTGTTATTAATTTATTAAATTTTAATTCAGTACAGTGGCAGTGCTGAATTCTTTACAGGCATAGATTTTTTTTTTTTTTTAACGTTTGACAATTGTGCACACTTGAGCTAATGCATACGATGGGATGATTTATAGCGTATGAAAATGCCAAGCCCTGGCCGGGAATCGAACCCGGGTCCTTGTACGCTATCAACTAGGCCACCGAGGCGGCCTTATAGGTATAGAAAATGTTATGACAATCTGACGAAATAATTTTGAAATTTTTTTTACTATTTTCAAGTTTTTTTATATCGATTGCTTCCGAAACGGTATTTTGGAGAAATAATTGAATGTAAGAAGTTAGTGTAATTCATTAGTCAGTCTCACAATTTGCGCATTATAAAGTCTTAGGTTCGATAATGCATTTACAGCCTGGACCCTTTTCATTTAACGTCGTTTAATTTAACTAACATAAAGTATGAACACAAAATAAAATGAGTATTAGAAGGAAAATGTTCTATTTACGTTTTTCCGATATTCTGAATAGAACACAACAAAGAAGTTGTATTGGATAAAGACTTTTCAATTTGTCAAGTGACCAAGAGACGTATACGTAATCGTGATATATAAGATATCTTCACTGCTTTGTGTCGAAACTGCTTTCAAGGTCATAAGGAAATACCTTTGAAATGAAACATTATTAAAACGTAATTTGTTGGAATTGAATGATTGAAAGCTTAGCCTAAAATGTCGCAGTTTTAATACGAAATTACCTGATTTATGATGTCGTTTGTCCCGACATCTAGCGGATATTGTGACAGCTGGGAAAATTAATTGTAAAATTTCCTGTAGATTTATTGCAAATAAAAGGGATTTCCGAAACTATTGATGATTTCAAACAAAGGATACACTGATTGTAACAACACGAAAATGTTTTGTAAATAAATATTGTGTTCGACTCTCTCACTTAGAAATTATATTGAAAGTAATTTGATCCAAGAAAAATTGATCAAAGCCAAAATAAACAGTACGGTTGCTAAAGCAACATTTTGTCACGTTCACTTTGGTTCTGAAGTAACCGACAAAATCGGTTAGGTTAGGTTTGTTCAAATTTCTGTCGCACATTATTCTTTTTATTAGTGATCATACTTTATGCGTTAGAATAATGAAGACTATGGATAGGCGTTAAAGGTAAGGGAAAAGCCAACGGCAATAATTCCAGTCTCGAACCAAGGAACTTGATGTTCACGAGATCGTAGATCTCGGAACGTAGGCAGACATAACCAAAGTCAATAGGTAACGAATTTGACCGAATGTAAATCGAAAACACGAAACAAAACTGAAGAGGGTATTTGAATTTTTAAAAAAAATTATTACCGAAATATAGGTCATATTTTTTTTTATTTTAAATTTGGTACTTTCTCTTGAGTAAATACCAAAATTTGAGAAAAAATGTGATTAACAATAGCGATAAATTAGGCCGATTTTCAGTTGTTTTTTTATAGTTTCCAAACCAATTTTTGGGCTTTAGAGCTTACTAGAGCCACCTCCCAGCGAAATAAAACCACTGTAATTTGTTTATCTGAGGACCTGAAAAGGGATAATCCATTAAAACCTATTATGATTGCATTTTTTACGATAAAAATGTAGACTTTTTTATACTTCGTACAGTAAAAAAAGTTCACACGTCTTGAATGTATGTCTGCCTGTTTGTCAGTAATAACTAAAGTAATTTACGGGTTAAAAAAAAATTGGCATAAGTCTGACTTGTTCACTCCTGTGGACTATTTTTTAGTATTCAAAATGTTTATAGGCCTAGTCCTTTTTCGGTCATTTATTTATATCGGTCAAACTTCTTCGTAGTTTCCGTAGTGTAGTGATTATCACGTGCTTCTCACACGTGCAAGATCTCCGGTTCGATCCCGGGCGAGAACACAGTAAATTTTAATTATAATTAATTTAACACGAAACTTGCGATGCACAAAATATACCATTGTGTATCGGTATAAATGTGTATCAGGCCGCCTATATAATGTGTTTCACCCCGAGGACCCGGGTTCGATTCCCGGCGATCAATACGCTATAAATCATCCCATCGTCTGCATTAGCCCAAGTGTGCACAATAGTCGGACGTTAAACACAAAAAAAAAACGCATCAAGCAAAATTTAACACAACGAACTCTGAAACATGATACAAGTTAAAAGAAGAAATTTATTATTCGCTTGTCAAAAAACAAGAATTCTTTACTTCCGTTGAGTTTTTCTTTCCGGTTTACCTTGTAACAGTAATTTTTTTTTAATATAACAAAGTATGTCTTGTAGCCCACTCATTACATGACAGATTAAGCAGAGTTGCTCTCCGATTACTCGAGAGTCGCTTGATTGGAAAAGCTTGAGTCGGATTAGTTCCTCTCCAACACACCAGGCTGCGGCGTTTGTAAATCAGAACACAGGTGGACCGCTAAAATCTAGTTACCCTTGGACTGCTTTAAAAAAGGGCCTACCCTCTTACATTAAATTACTCTAATTTCCCTGAAGTTAGTTTTCCTTAATCAGTTAGCATATTATTAAAAAATGCATAAACCTTCTAAAGTTAATTTTATTTAAATTAAAACAAGTTTAAAAAGTAACAGTGAATCATAAAATCCAAAAAAAGGTTACATTAAGCGCTGTTTAAAAAGGGTTTTAAGATGTTTTTTATATTTTCAGTGTTAGGCCAAACGATTTTTCAGTTTTTTGCAGTAACTGTCCAATTGGAGTTTTCGAGCATATAAGTTCTTTTTAATAAATTAAAATATTACATCACGTTTATCATGTTTCAAAAAATTCTCTTTAACATAGTTAGAACCGATTTTGAGAAAACTATATTGGCAAGGTTTTCGTATAAACAACGTTTATAAATGGTCCTCTAAGGGTAAGCAGAAGTATTTCCTTTTGAAATTTGTTTAAATCTCCGAGGCACGTGAGCTTACACATATCACACCATTTTAAAATATACGGCAGAATGCTTCGTATAAAACTAACTGGAAGGCTATTTGCGTAACAAGGAAATGCTGTGCTTCTAAACTTCCTTTAACGTCTGATACAAACAGTGAATGGTTTCCAACACACAGACACTAAGTAAATGCAGTACAGGTTATATGGTGATTGTGAAAATAAATTTTGATATTTTTACAATTACATTCGTTTTCAAGATACAAGCGTTGTTTTCGCTTGAACGTCCGCCGGTACTTCAATGTAGTGTATCTGTGCACGTTTCTGAAGACCGATGTTTGTTAATATCTCGGATCTGTTTTTTGTTTTTTTTAAATTTAATTTCAAGATAACTTCACTTTTCACCTTTGTGCTTTACTAAGTGTAAGGAAGTTAAATTTATAATATTAGAGGCAGATTTCAAAGCACCGAGTGTACAGACTGGAGCAGACCCACCTCACAATTTCCTTACCCACTTCCTTAGGATGCACCTTCAGAACACATTGCTCAATATTGCGTTCCATGTGTCTTCCTACACAGTCTCTACTGTCTCTTAACGTCCAGCAAAAGAAACCTCTGTCCCTGGCTGACAGTCCTCCGGTCTTACAGTGTTACTTCTTCGGCCCTGTAAGAATTATGTTTCTTTCACCTGTTTTGGTCCTTGAAGATCTGCTTTTAGTTTTAATTAGAAGCCCCTTTGCTTGCCTTGTCTACAAAGGTCATCCAATTTGTAGTAGGCTGTCCCTTTATTGATTTCACACGCACGCACGCTCGCGCGCACACACACACACACACACACACACACACACACACACACACACACACACACACACACACACACACACACACACACACACACACACACACACACACACACACACACACACACACACACACACACACACACACACACACACACACATACACAAACGCTCGCGCGCGTGTGTGTATATAAAAGAGCGCGCACTTTTAAATAAGTTTGGAAACCCAACAATATACCCTTTCTGTCGTAGGGGTTTTTTCCTGTTTAGGTTCTCTTGAATGGATTTTTTTATTTAAAATTTGGTACATTCGCTTGAATTATACGTCTTCACATGATTAAACGGTTGATAAAAATTTTAAAAACCAATTTTGAGAATTTGGACTGATTTTCTCAGCTTTGTCGGTGATTTTGTTTCAATGTTTTTCCAACAAATACGAAAAATATTTTATAATTTTTTTGCAACATTTATTTTTTTGGAAATTTAAATTTTGACATGTGGATCACCTAGAACATTCAGTAACAGCTGATGTTGCACACTGTGTTCCATCAGCTTATCGTAACTTCGATCTTTCACACCTGCGCTGTCATCAGGTTAATGGAAAAATAGCGCTGATATCTGTTCGTGCTGTTTGTATTTATGGTTGCGTACCAACCCTTTACGTGTTGATAGCGGGTGGAGTGAATAATATCACCATTTAGTATTTAGTGTTACACGGTTGGCAGCCGTGGCATCGTTTCATAAATCAAGCTTTTGTGTTCGTTAGTGGGTGAAATGATAATGTTCAGACGGGCCAGATGTTTGGAGGTGAAGAGAGAATTAACGTGCATAGCAAACTATATTTTCTCGTTAACGCTTACAATTTGCATAATGAAATGTAATTACATTATATTCGAAACTCCTGAATATAAAGACTGCAGAAATATTGCTATGAAAATTTAAGAGAAATTATTTTATGTATCGGTGCTGTGAGAGCGATAGTCCAATATAAATTTTATTTTATGTTTATTTAAGCCAGTTGTTAATGATGACAAGAGATCGTAAAAGGTAAAGTAGTCTCAAACCTACGACTTTGAGTGAGCAAGAGACGCAGCTGACTACCTAATACCTAAATACCCATTTTGCCCATTTTTGATTTTACTTTATTTTGTTTACAGATACTCAACAGTTCATGTTCATCTGATTACTTTCTTATAATTCCAAATTTATAAAAAAGTTTTGTTATTGTAAAATACTGGTTTTTGATATTTTGTTTGACACGTGTTCAGTTCCTCCGAGTTAGATGCAATTAATTAGTAGCGAGTATGTTTAGCTTGCCAGTTCTCGGAGCTGTTTTTTTTTTTAATTATTTAAGCCCTTTTTTATCGAAAACCTATTTCAAATTTAATTTTTTTTCAAAATAGACAAACATTTGTGGAAATGTAGTTTATAACTACTCAAATAAAATACACTAGCCGGATAGCCTCGAAAAATTAGGTTATGGAATATATATATATATTTCATGTATATATATATTGTTATTTTAAGAAATTCAGAAGAATTAGAAGAAGAGTAAATTCTTTAAACTACTAAATTATTTGTGCTGATACATGAGGAGGCTTTTTTGTTGTCTCAAAATTTATATATGTGTATACAACTGCAATCATTTTATTGTACAATGTAAACTTCTTTTACTATATACTGTACTGACTTTTGCACTCTGAAGTTAAGTAATTATTGTGACATAAGTAATACTGTACTGACTTTTGCACTCTGAAGTTAAGTAATTATTGTGACATAAGTAATCTGCTAACAATGTGTGTTACAAAAAACACCCTAACTCCAAGCTATACCTGGTTAATGTCCCATCTGTTAAAAAAAAATGTGATAAATGTAATATGCTTTCTTTGATACAACTTTGACAAATATTTGATGTAGATATATTGTCAAAGTTCCATAAAATATCTTTGATAGTGTAAAATGCCACTATAATAACTTTTATCATAGACGAAATTATAGGTAATTACTACATGTAACTCAATGGATGTTGTAATTTTTACTTCTTCCTGATTTGTTTCCAGGTGGCTTCAGAACCAAAATTATGGGGAAAAATTGACATCAATACTTTTTTTGCTGTATTGCATTATTTATAGTCCTTACATTACTAATTTTTTCTCATAATTGAGATTAAAAATTCACTAATTCTTATATAGATATATCTAGAAGCTGCTACTATCTAACGGAATTTGCACGAACTACTATAAGCAATTAGCGACTAAATGTAGGATATTTTATTACCTTTCGTTTTGAAGATGTTTTTAAAATACTTTCTCTTTTTTCAGAAGCAGAGATAAACGAACTGAAAAAAATCAGACATGAGATTTTGATTGATTTTTCGGTTTTCATGGTTCCGTGATACTAGTCGCAACACTACAATTAATTCTAAATTGAACATTTTAATGAAATTTTGCAATGGTTTGGTTTACTCGATGAACTTAAAAAGCTTTGAAAATTTTTTTTGTCAACAGCTGGCTTTAACAATATTTGCTCAAATGTAATCTTAGCCTACTTCATAAATACAAACACATTTTCTTTATTCGAATACTCATGATAAAAATGAAAATCTGAGTAATTTTTAAAAATAGGTTAATTAAATTTTGCCCAAATTTGGTCACACATGAGGCTACGTTATTAGTTAGTGTAGCAGTTTTTAAATAACAGAATGTTAGTGCTTGCAAGTAAATTGAAAAACCATTCTAAGCGGTCAGGGTTTATTTAATAATTTTTTTAATTATACCAAAAACATAAATTTTATTTTAAATTTGCTACACTAGTTTCAGTTACTTGAAGTTATGAATGCATTTTGAGAAATTATATATATATACACCCCGCAGGGGGTGCAGACTAGCTGTACCTATTGAAAGGATTTAGACGTCCCTCGTGGTAACCAATACACTCACACTTACGGAAGGCGATAATAGCCTCAATGTCCTTTTCGCCATAAAAATAACAATATATATATATATATATATATATATATATATATATATATATATATATATATATAATTGAAAAGCACATTGAGGCTATTATCGCCTTCCGTAAGTGTGAGTGTATTGGTTACCACGAGGGACGTCTAAATCCTTTCAATAGGTACAGCTAGTCTGCACCCCCCGCGGGGTGTATATATATATATATATATATATATATATATATATATATATATATATATAATTTCTCAAAATGATAATTATAATTATAATACAAATAAATTTTGCCCCCCCCCACCGAAAATGTTCATGGCGCATTTTGCACCCTGCCTTGGCACCTTTGGCCTCTGGTTCATGAAGCATGCAAGGAAACTTAACCACTCTAAATATGTCTTTCATTAGAATATGAATGAGTTGAAACTAAATCGTGCTATATTATTTCACAAACCATTTTGTTCAAATCAGTTATTACTCGAAATATTTGGTTTAGAAGCAACTAAACAAAACTGGTTTTATAACTTGGCAGTAGGCCTACGGAACAACAGAACTGAACAAAAATATAGTTCAAGAATGGACTGAAAAAACAAAATAACCATTGTTTGAAAATGTAAAAAGAAGTTATCTATAGAATTTTAAAACAAAATACTTAGCAATAAAATAAATTATAAAAAAGTCTTTCTTTGAAGGAAAAGTAAATCCTGTTTCCTTCATTTTTTTTTTTTTTTTTAACTTTACTAATGAGGATGAGGGATCTGTGTTAATGGTAAGATAAAGGTAAAGGAATTACAGTAACTGCAGCTAGAACTAATAAGTTTGAGGAGCCCAGTTTCTCTTTAGAAACGAGGGAATAGAAACGGGTTAAACAGAATGATGAAGAAGAAGAAAACACACTAAGTCTTACTACACAAGAATAATTATAATTACTGATTAAATTTTATGTGAAGAAACAGTTACTTATTCAATTATGTAAGCATAAATTGGTAGGATGTAATTTTTTGTATGTAAAATATTTATGAAAATTATTGCCAACATTAAGTTACATGAAAATAACTAATTACAGAATTCAGTTTAGTATTCTGGTTGTAATATAATAGGTTAAGTTATATAGTGTGTTACCAAGAGAAAAAATTAAAATGTTCCTAAAGGGTATGCCATGGAAAAAAACCTAATGATAATTGTAAAAATATGCACAGATGAAATTATAACTTACTTTATTATTACAAAAATACCATATTTTTGAATTTCAAAGTAAGTCTTTAAGATGTAAAAGTAAATTTACATTAGCATAAAGAAAGTAGGCTAAGTCTACAATTTTCCAATAGGAGTACACATTATTTTATTAAATTTCATTGTTCATATTACAGAATAATTAATAAACATGGTTTATATATAGTTAAATATATGAAACATATATGATTTTAATGACATGATAGTTTGTTGGCAATTGCCTAAAATATAGCGAATTTTTGGTCCCACCAAAATAGCTAAATTAATTTTTACAAATATTAACATCACTAACATAAATCTCAAAAAATTATTTACTTTATTTTGCTCCAGGCATATTGAACTTTATATTTACATTAATTTCAAAGCATAACTAATAAAAAAGTATGATTTAAATAATTTTTTCTTACCACACACAAAACACTACTATTTCACACTATTACAGACAAAACACTACTATGATAAAATCCATTGTTGAAATGAAGAAGGAAATAATATTTTACTTAGGGAATTTAAACCTCAGCCTTTATAATATGCATGGTGCTGGACGAGATCTTATATTTTAATATGTACTGTATTTGCTGTGTGTTGTAAAAATAATTTTGTTTTCACATTAACTATTTCTAGTTTTAATTTTACATTTCATGTTAGTAATGCAATCAATAATTATATTTCTATGGTTAAAAAATATTGTATATTTATTTTGAATTTATAGGCATTAATTTTATTAAATTTAATGCAATATTTAACTAAAATATAAAATCTATAAACAAAAATATATAAAATATACATATTACACAATAACGTAAACCATATTTCTGTAGTTTATAATATATTATTTCTTCTTCTTCTTCTACGTTTCACCCACTTTGGGGGACGATTGATCAATCAATGTTCAGTGTGTCGTGCTTTCCTGTCCGCCCAGTATTTCTTCATCCTTTCAGATCTTGCCGTCCTCTCTGCCTCAGAAATCCTATATGGTATTTTGGTCTTGACCCTGTCCTGGAACCTCTTCATTTTACCTTCGATTATACTCTTTGCGGATCTATCTGCAAGCATCTCTTCTGTAATTTGAAACTCTCGTAGGTCCCTCTCTATCTCCTTAAACCAGTTCAGTTTGGTTTAATATATTATTTCATTCTACAATTTATTTTAAATAATGTAACAGTTATTTTTTTAAAGCTTGCTTATTAATTTACAATTTATTTATTAGAAACAGTTTTAGTAACAAAATATTTCATTAGCAGCATTCTAGTGCATCTCTAAAGGAAAAAATGAAAATAATTTACAGTTCGTATTTATGAGAAACGCTCACATTCACCAGTGGCGCCACAGTCGAAACAATCGGACGAGCTTCTGAAATTGAACGACAGAGTGGTTAGTCACAGCTTATAAAACAAACAAATGTTTGTTCGAAATTTTAAAACCTTTTTTAACTTATGTACACTTTCTTATTTTAAATCCAACGAGAAACTGAAGGTAAAATATTAATAAAAAATTTGTTGATTGTATATATACAGTATATATTAAAATGAATAAATATTGTTTAGTCCGTAACTGCAAGAACTGCAGTGTGATAACACCAAAAAGAACATTTTTTAGGCTTCTTAACCAAGTCACAAAGAAACCCAACTTTGTAAGTACTATTTTATTTTATTCTTAGTTTTATTACTTACGTTAAATACTTAAATAGCCAATAAATATTATTGTTTAATATCTAAATAAGTCACACATTTCTAATTAATGATATAATCATACCCTATAATTGGAAACTATCTTTAGGTGTGTCCAGCCTAGGACTAATAAAAATAACTATAAACTAATAAATTTTTGTAATACAGGCTATTTATTTATTTTAAAATTAATTTACGAGGAGTAGTCTATTTTAACTGAAGCTTATCTGGTATTAATGTTCTTAATAATGTTTTTATTAAAGATTGGCCTATAACAGTAGAAGTAGGGTACATAGGCCTATAGAATAATATGAAGGCAATTTTTTTACCGATAGGAATGTCAAATAATAGTGTAGAAAACTTGAGAAATTATGAAAACCTTATGCTTTTGTCACACCAAACCCAATACTCCTGACTAACTTGACACGTAATTTGGTCAATGACATGTTGGTTGGGAATACCAATAAGCAATAGGATACTTTTAGGGTAGACTAGGAATTTTGCCTTTTGCTGTAGCAATAGGTATTTTAGAGTATTATTTATTTATTTATACCAGAAAAAATTATTACAATGATTATACATCGCAAAAAACGTAGTAATCTGCAGAGGGATAACAATCCCTATATGCAGTCTGGTTAACCTATAAAGTAAAAAATAACATAATTAACATTAATCCAACAACATTAAAATAAAAATTCTAACTTTAATCCATTTTTTCATTTTCTTTTTAATCACGTTTTTATTTTGTTTTTTTAATTATTCGTAAATACAAATAAGTTATAAATTCTGGAAATAAATGGATCTGTTTGTAAAAACTCAAATATTAATTGAAATGAACAGACTAACTTTGACCCTTCTTCCTTAACTCAAGCCCTTTAATTAAATAAGCGATCGAAAGGTGTTGGCGTGAAGTTCGACACACGATACCACAATTCGGTGTAAAAAAAACACTTCATGGGATATTTAGCCAAATTTTAATTTAAATACAAATATGGAATCTATAAGCATAGGATTCACTTTTACACAAAGCCACAGTTGTTTTTTATCCGCCTAATTGACACTGCTTACTAAGCTTAGTATTTTTTTATAAATACTACTTGTATATGTAAAAACTTAATTACTCGTAAATACCTAACAGCCGAGTCGAGTTAGGTATGAAGTTCTTTTTTTAAAAACCAGAAAAAATTATATTATTTTCATTGCTAATAACATACATGTCATTAAACATGTAACAGTTGAGTCTAGTTAGAGTAAGGAGTTCTTTTTTTTATTATTTTCACTTTTTGTAACTTCCTGTTTTTTTCTCATTTTTATATATTACGAGTATTTTGCAGAATTTCAGTGCAAAAATTATGAAAATTTATAAAAAGTCCTAAACTGAATTTTTATTACTAGTGGTATAATTTTCCTTGATATATTTATTTCACTGAAAATTCAGAATAACAAACAACATATGTTTGTCTGTGTGTGGCAAACAATATGTATTTCTTTGATTTAAAAATAATATATAAAATAAATATATAATAATACAGTTCATGGTCTATTTTTATTCTTTATGCATTTTTTGATTGTTTAATGCATAACTGTATTATTAAAAAAATATAGTTTTTATAAATAAATTTATTTGTGTTTACAAATTTTGAATGAAATAAATCATTTTTATACATTTTAATGATTATAATAGGCTATGCAATAATCAGTGTTATGTCAATAGAGAAGTAAAATACAGTGGTACCTCGACATACGAGTTTAATTCGTTCCGTAACCTTGCTCGTATGTCAAAGCAATTTTACACATTGAAATTAATTGAAATGCCATTAATCCGTTCCAGCTTCCAAAACACTACCTCAGTTGTTTTTGTTAAGTGTTTTTGAATAAGCAAAATGTATTTACAAGAAGAAAAATGTATTTATAAATAAAAAATACATATTCTATAAAAACATAATAAAAGAAAAAATGAAGTGCTTACGGAAGCGCTTAATTTTCGTCACGCTTTGCTCATTTTCACCTGCAGATCGTTTAAAAAAACTGTCCAAGGAGGTTTGTTTCTTCCTCTCTTTTATGATATTGCGGAAATGAGTTAAGTAAGTTTCGTTGAACAACTCCGATGCACGACCAGTTGCAACTTTTTCGGGGTGATTTTTATCTACGAACTCTACAACTGTCTCCCACATTCCCAAAATCTCCTTTATATCTCTTGTAGAGATAACCTCCTCCATCTCTGGCTCCTCTTCAAAACTAATTTTTCGTTGAACCACCGTATGCTGCTGCGCATGTAGATCGTGTAACTCCTCGGTTGTCAGCTCCTGAGACTGCTCCTCGACGAGTTCGTTCACATCTCTCTCATCCACCTCCAGACCCATTGATTGTCCTAGAGAAACAATCTCCTCTACAACAGACACTTCGGTTTCCAATCCTTCGAAGGCCCTTTCAGCTACAGCCTCAGGCCACAGCTTCTTCCAAGCAGAGGTTAAGGACCTCGTTGTAACACCCAGCCAGGCCTGATCAATAATTCTTAGGCATATCACGATGTTAAAGTGGTCCTTCCAGAACATGCTCACACAGACTGAGATCTAATCTGAGTTGGGAGAAACTGTTAGACGCTGCACACGACACCAACATGAGCCCCGCATGTTGGGGTCGTGTGCAACGGTGTAGTGTGCGAGTCCTCGTATCTCAAATCTTGCTCTCATCTCAAAGCAAAATATCGCTCGCTCGGCGGCTCGTATCTGAAAACACTCGTATATCGAGGTACCACTGATAGGTGTTACAGATTCTCTTTCATCTCAAGGTTTAGCGACTGCAACCTTTGTTTTAAATATATGATGACCTTTCTGATTCTTTTAATGGTAATACTTCCAACTTTACAATTAAAGTTGGTGGTAAAATCCTGAGAACCTCTCTACGGGAGGACAGTGCCCATTTTTTATTCTAGAAGAATGCAATTAAGATTGTAGACTGCTGGCAGTTCCAATCAGAAAGGGTAAGGGGTGGAGTATCACAGTGCCTATGAGACCGCCCTCATAGGATGACTGGATCATTTCTGTAAGGGGTTTCATGTTGCTTTGGGACTATCTGATTGACTAGATTTGTTCTATATAATCTGTGAGCTTAACTATAAAAACAAATAACTACTAACAATGAATGAGAAAACAGTGAGCTGTTTAAGGACTTAGTAGTACTGCCAACCTAACAAACTGACTCATATTTCTTGCAGTGATCATGTAATTAAATATTTAATAACCTATATAGTCTCATCTTTATGGCAAAATTAAATATGCAGCAGAAACTCTATTTTAGTTAAGTATTGCCACCAAAAAATTTTTAAAATGACTGATTTTTTGCAATGAACTCTTTGTTAGTTTTCCAAAAATACCAAATTTATTCCAGTACTCTTAAAAAAATACTTTTTCACATTCATTTATTTCTGGCATATGTTCTGCTAAAGAAACAAAAACATTTTACTTCCAAATTGTACAAATTTGCTAAATTGATTTGAATTATGTTTTTAATATAAAATTAAATTTGAGCAAATATTTTTGAGAGAGCTTTTATATTCAATAGAAATCAGCGAACAATATAAAAGAAACTTTTGTAAATTAAATTTCTTCATTTATGTTGCTTAACTTGTTTACCTACTCTTTTTCCGTTTCTATTTTAGTAACTCCATTATGTTATTAGTATGCTATACTCATGCTAGTGTACTTGTATCATGATATTTGCTTTACCTCAGCCCTTGTGCATTCGTTCAGATACCAGGCTGATATTGTACATGCTTAGATATTTAGTCTAATGAAAATCAAGTTGTAGTTATGTATTTAACAGTTTACCTGTCTCAGTAATATATTATTTTAGTGTAAATTGCTCTGTATCAAACACAAATTGGTTTCTCGCAATTAAATTTTAGACTTTTTAAAAAATGTATACAAATATACCACAAACATCATAATTTATTGTTTTTATATCTCTCTATTCGAAGTATAAACAAATTTTGGTGATTGGAAAAATTGATCTTTATATTCTGGTTAATAGAACTATCTGTTTTTACCTTGAGTAAAAAATCGTTTTGACTTGGAAGTGTGTGTGTGTGTGTGTGTGCGCATGTTTTAAAAAATGTATAATTTAAAGTCAAATCAACTGTTTATACCATTAGTTTTTTTTTATTTGTGTAAATTGTTTAGACGAAACTATATTTTTTTATAAAATCTGTATTTTTTTCACAATTATTTTTAGTACGACTCTGTCGGTTTTTCTTCAGTTTTGATTTAATAAAAAAATATGTTTCTATTTGTTTTTATGACTTATTTTACATCATTCTTTTCTAAAAGTTTCTTTATTTAACGAAGTTGTACTACAAACCTGAAAAAACGTTGACTTTCGAGACTGAAATTTGTGTTTTTGAAGCAAATTATTTTACCAGCTTCTGTAGTTACAGATCTGGAACCTGTTTTATTCAGTTTGTGAAGTGAAAAGCTATAAAGTTTACCCCCTGAGTTGGTATGTTTCAGTTTGTATATCTGCCAATCTTATGAGTTTGGCATCCTTCAACTGGCATTTTCCATTTCGTTTGGAGTCCAAAGATGTTTGGCGTCTGTATACATTAGGCGGATGTTTTCATTTCAAAACTACTTTTATAATATAGGTCTGTCTTCTGTGTTAATATTTGTGTCAATTAAGTGTTTTAATTTTATGCAAGGAAAGCATAAGACATAATTTTTGCCAATGAAAATATTGTACTAACTAACCTAAGAAAAAACAGTGTTTTACTCGCTAACCAACAAAATTAAGTATTATTGTGATTTCGAATTGTTATATAAGATGATTATTCTGAGTAACATTTCAATATTTGTTTTATTAAATTTACCAGTTGCATTGGTTAGTCCTGCGGAAAGTAAACTGCATTGAACAATTCTTCTTCATGAAACTGAAATAATTTGCCCTACTTTTTCAATGTTTTGTAAACTCATGTTTCACACAATAAAATACTTTTAAACACTAATGTAATCTTTAAATAATTAATAATATTTCACCACGGGTTTTTTTCGATTCGGTATTCAACAGTAATTTTCTTTTATTAAAAATTCGGCACACTGGTCATCCTTCATTAGTAAGTAGTATTTGGATAATAAACAAGTACATTGTTTGCCTAACTTAATTAGACTTTGCAGATAACTGATTTTTCCACTATGAAAAATTAATTATAATATTCGACTCTAAAGTTTTACAATTATTTTTTAATAATGTTGCTTATTTTATTGGGTATTTGCCATCATGTATGTAAGTAGTTTTAGTAAATCATACATTTTGTTTTGAGAGTGTGGATCAACCAGTTTCTAACCTAAGACTTACAATCAGAAAAAAATTGTTCTCAAATAAACAAATTATGGCAAATGTCTGATTAAAAAAATAAGAAGCAAATAGCCTACACAACTATTAACATTTAAAAAAATGATAAAATTTATTAATTGCAAGATTTATTTATCAACATAAATTGGTTTTTGTAAATTTCTTCATCTTTAATACAGTGGTTAATTGTCTTGAGTATG
Organism: Callitettix versicolor; assembly: GCA_022606455.1. NCBI lineage: Eukaryota > Metazoa > Arthropoda > Insecta > Hemiptera > Cercopidae > Callitettix > Callitettix versicolor. The sequence continues at coordinate 33,829,362 of CM040189.1, read as the reverse complement.
ATAAAACTTATCAAAATTTCATCAGACATCAGTTTCATACAGTAAGTTTTTGTAAGTAGGAAACGAATCTTGTTGTACTCATGAATCTTGTTATTGTGTCACATAGTGTGTACAAAATTTGAAATTGCCACTTCGGTTTTCACTTCACCATCTTCTACTTCTTACTTCTTTCAGAAGCATTAGATTGGTCATGTATGTTTATCATTTTGCTCAGCTCAAAGGCAGGATAGTTTAAATTATATCTTCAATATTAAAAACATTGTTGAGGACTGGAATTTAAATTGACTGATTAGTTTTTTGAATTTATTTATTTGAAGCAACATTTGCTGAAGCTATTTTTAAAACTGTTTCATGCGCTGAATAATTGGCTGTTGTATTGGTTGTTTTGAACAATCGATTCTTTGTAGTTTTTCAGAGTGTTCTACAGCTTTTGATGTTCACTTCTCACAACATTGGATTCATTCTTGAACATTTCTTGAATGCTTCAATTTTCCAGTTCTACTTCTTTAATTCTTGTTTCTTTGATACTTTCAACTCTGTGATACTGTTAATCCAGGTTTTTTTACCAAGAAGCCATTCTACTGAGCACAACCGACCCGGAAGGTCATTTAGCTCACACGATATATGCTACCCGGGAGGCACCTGTACCGATGTACGGAGGCGACCTTCGTTTACCCCCCATAATTTTGAAAAAAATAAAAAATAAAATAAACGGGGAAAACAAAAATTTGATCACGAAAATTTGGACACGGAAATTTGGGCACGGAAATTTTGACACTGAAATTTTGAAACTGTTTGTAATCAAACAGTTATAGCCTAAGAGGGGGGGAGATGTACATCAACAGAAATTGTGTGCATTGTAGCTGAAACAGAAAACAAAATAGGTTAGACACTTGATTAATGGAAATAATTTATAAACAGGTATAATTTAAGTAATTACAATTATAACATGAAAAATTATAAAAATACATTAAAAATTGAAAAAAAATTATTCATGAATGATTTTTTCAAATATTGAGACTCAGACTGACACCTTTCATCCCATTAACTCTTTTGTGTTCAAAATATTTCTAAATATCAAAAATACAATGCAGAATATATTTTGTTCGGAAAAAACAATAGTATAATGTTAATGGCTAAAATATAAACTTAAAACATTCAGTCCTTGATATTAGGTTATTAAAAAATTAATTTTTGCAAGAACTAAATTTACTTCATAATATTAAAAACCTTTAAAATAGTAATTAAGTATTATTATTTGATAGTTTTGTAATATTTAACTGATCAATATAGTTTGTTCAATGTAGTTGTTTATACAAATTCTATGCACATTCACTACCAAAGAATAACCTTGAAATTGAATGCACCTTTAGATACATTGAATACACTTTAGATGTTATGTCACAAAATATTATTCATCTATAAGTAAATACATACCACAAACTTTTGTTGATGTTGGACATTGCTCAACTCTATCTAAGGTATTAAAAAGGTCAGAAATTATCACGTTTTTAAGGTAGTCACTGAGAGACCGATTGTCCAACGGTGACTGGCGATCACTGGACCGCTGTGGGACGTACATCACCTTGCAAGCCCTAGAAAATGAACAACACATGTTATTGCACACCAGCTGACTTATTATATTTCAATGTTAGTTATTCAAATGTTAGTGAAACAAAATATATTGTGTAGTATTAATATTTACAAAAGCATTTTTATTTTAAGGTTTTTATGTTTCTTATTTTATCATTCTAGAAATTATAATTACACATAACCTAACAAAACAAAAACTCACCTGGCGAAGCATGACTTCCTTGGATACGGCCCGCAGTATATACCCGATGACTACCCCTGAAAACAACAAATTATACTTCAGTTAAATGTTAAAAATATAATTACTGTAATGACTGCTTTAAAGTTGAAATCAGCTTAATTAATAAGATTTGAAGTTAAGATAAGACATCCATAATGGCTTATTTTTGCTTTGTTCTATTTAATTGCAAACCACACATTTTTTTACAGTATTTTTTGTTAAAAATTTTTAAATATCCAAACTTTGAACAAAATTTGATTAATCGATTTTGAGAAATAGGCTGATATACATATCTTTTGTCAAAAGTTTCCGGATTTCAAAGAGATACATTTCGTTTTCAGTACTTCAGGACATAAGTTCTACTGTGATTACAACTGTTTGGAATCTATTTTTAAATTTAAATTTTGTAAATATTTTAGGGAGTTTTCACTAAGAAAGGCTTTAAAATAACAACGCAAAGAAACAATATTTTATTATATCATAAAGTCAAACTGAATTTAAGAAATAGCGAGCATGTTAAATACAGTCGAAACCAGCTTTAAATGTTTAGTTTCAAAACTTTAATGTCAAAATAATTCATTAACTAGACAAACATTTCCTCGTTTTAGTTTTAAAATAAGTGGCAAAAATCACAATAAATAAATTAATGAGGAACTAAACTTTGTAAAATATAGCTTAGTTGTGTTTTCAAAGTAAAATCATACTTACTTTCCGTATAAGTGTTCGTAGTACGGAGATCCTGGTTCCATTCTGAGAAAAAACAAAGCGTAATTTATTTCTATTTTTAGATTGTACATTAAATATTTAATGCCTTAAATTATTCATAGAGTTTACATTGTTTAGATTAAAAACATCTTTAGGTGTTTTTTGTATGAAGGGGTCTTATGATTTCTAAGACGCTGGGCATCTACTACATAAGAATATGGATTTTTCAATATTGACCTATCAAACTTATCAGTTTACAATATATTGGTGGCAATTAATTTGTGTTTAATAAATTTAATTTTTAGGTTTAGTAATAATTTTATAATTATTTTTCAAGATGTATTAGTCTGGAATTTGTAACTATTTTTTTTTCATAGCATCTGTAATTTCGTTAACCATATATAAACCAATAATAAGCTTTCATTACTTGAAGTGTTTGGTTTTTTGTCGGCCAGTCCCGCAACAGTCACGTTTTTTTAAAGTACTTATATCACCCTTGTGTATGTACATGACTTAAGTTTGTATAATTAATTCTTCGCTATATAGTTATCAATAGATTTAATGTGGTGTTTATATTAGGAGTTTAGGTACGTAGAACATTCAATTATCTAAGTTATTACTAAAATAAAATTCATACTTAAGGTTTGAAAAAAAAATCAGACCAAAATTGCGAGTGCAAGAAGCTACGTCAAAATATGTTTCAAAACATCTATTGATACTCCAAATAGATATCGCATTCGATACGGTATGTTTGTTTGTGTGTGTGTGTGTTTTGTGTGTTTATGTGTGTGTTGTGTATTGTTGTTTTGTGTGTATGTATGTGAAATGTACAGGTAAATCCACTCAAAAGAACTGAAATTTTAAAATAGAAGGTCGGACAAAATCTCAAAGATGGCTTTAAACATCTCTAATTATATTTTTATAAATAAAATATTTAGCTGAAAGTTACACCTCTTTACATAAAACACTCAAGGTAAAAACTTTTGAATTCTAAAAGCAATGCCAAATCACGGGTAATGTGATTTGTATTGCAACTGTTACAACTATTTATTATTATAACTATAATCAATTTAAATTGCCAAAAATCAAATTATTTTAGTAACATAAACAATGTTTTCTATAAATATTTAAATATTACCATAACAGATACATTGTGGAAGTATGTATTCATCAGTCTCGTATCTATCAGGCGGCTTTGGGAGACAGCAAAGAACTGCAATCAAAATGAATTAATTTGTTAACGAACGAATAAAAAATTATAGCATATAACACCTTTCACTCATAATTTCTTACAAACATTATTTTTTTTTTTATTTTAAGGCGAAAAGCACATTGAAGCTATTATAGCCTCCCTAAATGTAATTGTGGGTACAAAACATTAATATAGTTTTTAATAGGTATTACTTATTTTTAATTTAAACTAAATGCTTTCTCCTTTCCTTAAACCATACGCATAATAAAAATGAAAAAAAACTGAAAAAAATCCTCACACAAATGCGTCCGTACCTCTTAGTGAGAATGGTTCTGCTCAAGTGAATGCAAGAGAGCCTTACAGAAGATTTTAAAAAAAAACTACATAATTTTGAAACTGTGCTATAATTCACTTTAGAAACTCCATTTTACTGATTTAAAGAAAAACTGTATAAATCATTTACAATAAAGAAATTTTAAATTCAACATCCTCCCTTTTTATGAACATTCATCATAAAACTCTCCTGGAAGTTATGTAGTAAGTTGCAGTAAATGGTAATTTGCTTAATAGGCTATTATTATTGACTTGTTAATTAAAAGAAATTAAAGAAATCCATCATTTAGTAAAGTTTATAGCTTTTTAATAAAAGGACCAAGAAAATGAGAATGTTTTGTTTTCTAATAAAACTATTCGAACTCGTACGAATTGTTGGCAGGCTAAGAGTACTGACCAAGCATCTTCTTTCGTACATCTAAACACCATCAACGAGAAATTTAAAAATATTAATTAGATTAAGAATTAATTAAACCAGGATAACCTTTATAAGTATAAATAAATTATTCACAAGATTAAACCCGTTGTTATCTTTTTACAAATAACATCGTAAAGCTACATCGTTCACCCGTTTCAATAATGACAAAGTGACGCCTTTGAAATGTACACTTGCAGTTAACATGAGGTTACTTAACATTAACAAATAGCAATTAACATGGACCTGCAGAAATTCAAAAAAAAAAGTTCTATATACGTTCATGATACGTAATTTTTGAACCTGATGTAGGGTGATTGCTTGGACAGACATACCTAGAGGTCGAATGTACAAACAAAGAATAGCAACTCCAGTCTGTAGTAAAGAGGTAGTATTTATTCATAAGATTTTCAAGAAAAGCTCTAAGTTATAAAAAGTTATTAAATGTTTACCTACTGTAGGCCTACACAATTCAAAACATAAATTTGGTTAAAGACAGTAGTGCAAACTATGGTAATCAGTAAATTTCATATCAAAAATTCTGAAAAGTTTCAGAATATGTGCCAAAAATACGAGCACGTATAAATATGTTATAAAAATCAGAAATAGGTTTTTATTAACAAAGATATTTGTATGTTGAATTACGTATTTATGTATTGTATGTATTTAATTGCATTACTACAAGATCACATAAACATTTTAACCACAGTAACACTAATGGCTATCACAATAACTTAGGCTTATCCCTTATAATAACAAAGTATTCAAATCTATAACAAATCTAAAACCAATAAATATATTGCAGTTTATTTTTAGATTTAACACCCCATTCTTCTACAACAACTTTATTAATAATAAAAATACTGTTAATAATAATTAACATTCATTAGTGGATTCTAAATGTTTTTTACACTGATAAAATAACTGCAACATTAACAGTAAATATGTTGATAACATTTTATAATAAAATCATAGACTCACAACGCACTGCTCTCTTAATACACCTCAAAATCTTGCCCATAACTAAGATTGATGTTCTCAGTTCGACAAGTAAAGAAGAAATGATTTCAAAATTCCATAGAAACTCAAATTAGAGAATTTTAATTGTTAAAAATTGTTTTATAACAATAGTATTGTTGGACTTTTTTTCATTTTCACAATATTATAACATAACTATAGATAATCGATTTTGGCACGTAACAACTTCATCTGTTTAACCGTTTCAAAATGGCGGTCATTACAAATCTAGAAAATAATGTATTGATTTATCTCACAATGTTTTGAAAATTTGATTTCACCATCATCGTAGTTACCGTTAAAATCTGCATAAATTTGTAAATAAGAAATCGAATCTTCGACTATCATGTTTAATTTTAGTATTTTAAATGTAATTTGAGAATCTAAAATAATGTTAATTTTTACAGATTTTAACGCACATTATGTTGATGAAATCAAAATTTTGAAAACTGTAAGATAAAAAAACGCTATGATAATATTTCATTTTGGAAATTTGCTTCCATCAAGTCAGCAAGTCACATGGTCGCCTTGATTATTTAGAATTATCTTCATTCCTTGTAAGACTTGTAATTTATTTGTCTGTCCATGTTTACTATTGAAGTATTGATGCTTAAGAAGAATTTAGCAACCCTGTCCCAACCAATGGCAGAGTCGAGACTTGGTTAATATTTTATCCTTGGTGAAGGAAAAATGGTGTGGTTATTTTGGATTTATGATGCAGGAGAATAACCCAATTCAGATATTATTGAAAAAAACTGAAAGCTTATAATTAATTTTTTATTGTTATTTTAAGGCGAAAAGCACATTAAGGCCATTATTGCCTATTTTTATAATTGAAATCAAAATTATTTTACTTCAAGGTAAAAATGCTAGCTCAGCATTTTCAACGTGTTTTAAGTTTTTGTACATTGATAATATCTGTTTTTCGCGAAACCTTTCTTTCTTTTAATCTATGAGATTAAATAATTGTAGGCTACTGTATACAGTACCAGGGGGCGAAATTTCACATTTTGGAAGTTTTAAGTAAACACATCCTTTTGATTAAGAGTAGTCGTTGGGGTGAGGGCATTAGTTGGAAAGGAGGGAAAACATGTTTATAAAATGAATCGAAAGTGATCGATTTAGGCCCTTACTGTCAGTAGGCCTATATAAGTTTAAAACTTTTAAGTAAATATTTTAATTTTTCTAAGCACGTTATGCAAAAAAGTGGCATTTGTAATGGGATTATCTATTCATGATTAATAAGTTTGCTTCGTAAAATATACAAAATATTTTCTGATTTGAGATGCCGTGCATGCGCATGTGAGCTGCGCATACATGATACCGTTTCGCCTGTGACAATTAAAAGTGTCTTTTATGTTAAAATTTCCACAAACAGTAAGTTTTAGTGAAAAATCGTTTTGCCATGTTAGAGGCTGGTTAAAAAATCTTTCTAAAGATACCTCATTTATGCTTGTACGAATAGTATGTGCTGAGAAAAAGGGATGTTGACTCGAGAAATAATATATATGATATCTCTTCTTCGACTTAAAACACACTTAAAACAGACAGGGGTGTTTTTATTAACGTAGCATTAACATTAGTTACAAGTTTTATATTAGTGGCAACATTACACCACATGGTGGCAAAATCTGATAATTGTGTTGTTTTTGTTTTGAACAGTACAGAAATCACTAAAAATTAAATATGTTTTACTTCTGGGCTCAATTTTGTGAATAAGTAGTTAGGCACACCTTCGACTTCTTCTTTTTTGCTTTTTGTTTGAGTACAACAAGTAATAAATATTGACCCGTTGACAAACTGTTTATATTAATAAAGTAAAATAACACTTGTCTACGATTAACGAGCATCGTTGGTTGTAATGTTAATTTGTAATGTAATTAATTGTAATGTACATTAATTGTAATGTACATTGTAATTGTATTTTTTTTAATAAATAATTATTTATTCAGTTACATTTTGTTTTTCTGATATTTGTTGCATTTTTTAGTAGAACCTCTGCATTTTCCTACAGAGCAATTTATGTTTTGTTTGTTTTTTTTATTTTAGTTGCTTGTAAAAATTTAATTCTGTCATTATCTTTGAAAAACTTTTTTTACAACTCCGTCTTCAAAGCCTTTTTCTACTTGAAACGTGTCACACATACCAAAAGCATCACTTCTAGAATACCCAAAGGATGTTAAATTTAAGAAAAAATATTTACTTGCTGTACTCATACAAAAAGTTTTTTTTTTGTGACGCTATTGTTTTTGGTACAATACTTGTTTTTATGTCAAGAGTTTCAGGTAAGTATCTTTTTGTTGTCTGCAGACTGTAATTTCTAGATATCCTCTTACATGATTTTATATGGTCTTCAACATTTTGAATAAAATGTTCAGACATCTTACAATGTACATAATTTATAAAGTTTTTTCTTAAATAAACTGTAGTTTTAAAAGATTTTTTCGATATTTAGTACACATTTTTGTTAGTTATGACTTGTTCCGATAAAAATGTTTATAACACAGTGATTTCTTTAAATTCATCGTTTCCTTTCTTTTAAGGTTTTGTCAAAAAATGTTTGCTTCGTTTTCAGGTTTCCTTTTGCCTTCACTTTAAAAAAAATAGAAACACCAATTAAGGTCAGTTAAATAATAATGATTGCTCATTTACAGACTTCAAATTGTTCAAATCAGAAAAATAATATTTGTTTCTTACTTCTCTCATGAACTACTAGTATACTAAATACTTACTTTTTTACAATTTCAATCCGTACATATTTCTCCGTACAGCATTTTATTTTACACATTCGACATTCTTCTATGCTGTATAATTACTGTTAACTTTATTTTAACTTCATAATCATTTTCACAGAAACTATTTTCACTTCACAATCAACAAAATGCACAAAAATGTAAGCTTTACTACAAAACAAATAACTACAAACAATGAATGAGAAAACAGTCAGCTGTTTGAGGACTTAGCAGTAGTACTTCCAGCAAAATTGTAGACTGCTGGCAGTTTCAGTCAGAAAAGGTAAAAGATGGAGTATCACAGACAGTGCTCAAGAGATCGTCCTCACACGATAGGGATCATTTCTACGCGGGCTGTCATATTGCTTTGGGACTATCTGATTGACTCTCTACCATTAAACTTTTTATGTATTCACGATCTAAACCAAGATCCTTTGGAGAATATTTGGATCCATTCGTAATAACTGTGGATCAAATTACAATCCCACAGTTGATCAATTTGTAAATGGTGGTCTTGGATGTAACGTTTTGATACAAAATGGTAATCGAGAGACTGGTGATGCAAATATTTTGAGCAGTTTACAGACATTTTTTTTTGGTATGGATTGTTTCAAAAAAAAGTACACACTAACCTACATAACCCTAAGACCCTGCTGCTTCTGGTGCTGTATTACACATTCCACACAACACGGCCTTGATGTCAATGTCTTACATAAGTGGATACATTATACGGAGACTGCTTGCCATATATGATTGTGATGATTGCACGTCTGGTCTCTGCTGCTAACCGTCTGATGATTTCATTCATGCAGGAGTTATGTTCAGAAAGTTTGAAGAGGGAGAACACAGACTGACAGAAAAGGTAGTCAGTTGTGTTGCTCTCTGCGCAAACTTAGTAGATCAGATTCTAGATGAACATGGTCATGAGGAGCGTTTCTTGAACATCATCAATGATCGTATCACGGAAATACTAAGGTTTGATTGGCTTGAAAATTTTTGTACAGTTCATTATCAAGATGTGTACACCACCTTTATATAGCACGTTATCAGTGCTTACACAATTTTTTTTTTTTTTTTTTTTTTTAACGTCTGACTATTGTGCACACTTGGGCTAATGCAGACAATGGGATGATTTACAGCGTATGAAAATGCCAAGCTCTGGCCGGGAATCGAACCCGAGTCCTCGGAGTGAAAGCCTAGTACGCTATCAACTAGGCCACCTATATATAAGCGGCTGGCTTATACAAAAATTGAAATAGAGTATAGGTATAGGAAAATAGAAAGTATAGGTTTAGGACTAAGAGAAAATTTATGTAATGAGTCATTTGTAAATTAATTGCATATCAGAATTTAGGAAAAAGGGTATTATTTGTTTAATAATATGTAAGTAAATTTTGTAAGTATAAATTTTATTAGTAATTAAATAAATATCTTATGTACAAGTTAATACAAATTGAGCCTTATGAATAAAAACAAGCAAATGCTTTTAATTCACAAAATCTGAAACACATCCTTCAAGTGATATGAATAAAAATATCAATCAAAACCTTTTACTTTAGAGTAAAATTAAATCCTTCTTTTGTTGGTCCATTTGCTTTGTCAGTAGTAAATGTTTATGAATAAAATCAACCATTTACTCTAAATGAGAAGCAAATCCTTTAACAATGACAAATCTAATCAGTAGGAGATTAACCTGTGAAGTAAATGGTTATGTTGTTTTATTATGGCACAGTTAGTTCTGTGCAAAATGTTAAACTTTATAAACCACGTTCTTCTCCACTTACTGGTGATTTTAAGAGCTTATATTAGATTCAAAAAAAATTTAACTATAAAAGGAATGTGTTTAAGTAAAATCCACAAAATATTATGATTTGCAGTTGTTATCATTTGAATATGTCATATTGATTTAAGGCAGTTTAACTAAGCCGAAATAGGACTACTAACTATTTATTTTAACACTAATTTCCTTTGAACAACAGTAAAATAATTTCAAAAATGTTAGTAATTGGAAAATAATATTTAGGCCTAAACTATCTTAATAAATGAAGAAAACGACTAACTACTAGAACAGAGCCACTTATAAAAGCAAAAGTGTTTTTCGGTACTAATGAAATTAACAGCACCTATCTATTACATCCACACCTATCACAATCTTAAGATAAAATAAAACCTACCACGAATTTTATTTATTGTATGATTCGAAGTACCACTCACTGTAGAAAACATAATTTTTTCCCATTCCACTAGTGTTATCTTTTTATTGCTAGTCTTATTTTGCGTCAATCTTTTCCTTCATTCTTGTATTAATTTTATTCACTTTTTTTATGAAAATTTTTTGAATCAATTTCTTTACCAAAAACTATTTTGTATTTATTTATTACGTTACTAATTGCCAGATCTTTAATATTTTTCATTTTCGGCAACTGAGATTTTTCTAAAATTCCTGGGAAGCATTTCAATTTTTCTGCAATAAAATGCATTTCACTGTTAGCATTTAGAGATTCATTTTCTTCATCACTTAAATTAGACATAACTTTTCAACAGTAAATACTCATATGAAATATACTAATTATCACGAAACTGACAGGTAACCAGAAAGGCTTATTCAGAAAAACTAACCAAACAACAATAGAGATATACTTTGCAATATGAAAATGGATAATAATTTATTTAAATCACAGCTGATTGAAGCTTTTTTGGTTGATCCTTTTACTTCTACACTGAAGGATTTACTTGTAAGCAAAAGGTAATCATTATTCATATGGATTCTATATTTTATTTGAAACAAAACCATTTACTTCTAGCTTTTACTTGAAGCATTTCCTTTGGTTTTATTCATAAGGCTCATTGTTTTTACTTTGTTACTATCCAAATTTTATAGTGTTCTGTAGTAAATAACAACATACAAAAAGAGATAATTTATTGCTAAATTAATAGTAAGTAGCACAGTAACATATGTTTATTATTATGCTAACTGTATTATAAATAAAATGATTTTTATTTTAGAAAATTATCCTGATGTTAGCAGTTTGAAATTTGTAAGTTTATGAAAATTTAACAATTTAGGTATGAACCTATGTGTTAGAACCTTTTTTAAAGTGCAACATAAATAATAGTTTTTAAATTGTGTGAAATAAATTATTACATTCGTAAATACAAAACTAATAACAAGATAAGTATTGAGTGTTCAGAGATTTAAAATAAAAATTATTTTACTTATACTGCAGTGGGTACAGTATTATTATTTAAACTGTAATGGGTTAAAATACAATACAATATACTGCGTTTAGCTACAACACTAGCAAAAAAGAAACGTCTACAGTCACTAGGAACGCTCAATAAAGATCGTCAAAGGTCTGTAACATTGAGTTATAAATCTGTTTGTTCTGTGTCTACATTGCAAACCAAATTTGGCTGCACAACAACAGTCAGTAGCAATCGTAAATTAGTTGAATGTATTTGAGTTAAACCGGTCCGGCATTTTTCTTTAGTGTGTTTATAAGTGTCAGTTTAGTTCATAAAGGGGTTTCAGAACACACACACAAAATTTCATTTTTTTTTAATTATTGATTGTTCTATTAATTAACTTTAAAACAAGCCTAAAATTACAAATTATATCTTAACTCTAAGTGGACCAATATACACTTTTTTGATGATGTTTCACACAAAAAAAACTTTATGTGCCTCAATTTCTGAATTACTTGAAGTAATTAATCTAATTTAAAACAAATTCAAATTGCCGCCTATAGCGGGAATTTTTGTGTTGTAAAGGGTATTTAGCTTTTTCTGTAGTGTTTAACCTGCTTATCAGTCAGCTGTTACAATTGTTTGAAAATTAGTGGGATGTTCTATTTGTGACTAGTTTATGAGTTTTGTATTGTTTTAAAAAGTTTTATCAGTATTTATGATTACGTTTTTAATTTTAATATTCAGTTAGTTATTTAGTGAAACAATGTCGAGATTTAGCAACAGAGTTTTTAAGAAAAGTGTAAAAAAGCCAAAAGCTGTACAGATTTTTTGGCTATTCAAAAAAGTTCATTTAGGCCTACTTCTAACTCCAGTAGAATGTCTTCTTCACAAAGAAAACGTAATGGATGTGACATTTTATATGACGATTTTTTAAATAACTGTAAAAAATTAAATGTTAATGAAATGTTTGAAATGAGAATACTTAGTGATATCTTTTTGAATGCTTTATTAATGAAAAACTGTAGTTATAGTGAATTAAATTTAGGTGTTACAAAGCACATTAGTTTAGTGGGTGAAATGCAGCTTTCATGTAATAACTGTGATTTAAAAAAAAAAAATTATTTAACTTCAATTGTAACTATTAGTAAAGGCTACACATACTTAGCCACTAATACTAACTTGGTTTATGGATTATGAGTAATTGGTAAGAGATTAGCTTCTGGTAATACTTTGTGTGATAATGCAATCATGGCTTATGTCCATCAGGATTAGTAAGTTGGGGTAAGTATAATGTTGCTAAAGAAACTGGTGCTGAATACACATGTAAACATGCTTTACCTTATGCTGTTTTTGGAAATTATTAAATCAGTATTAAGAGACCTTTCAAATCCAGAAATTAAGAAAAAATGTTTATATGACAAGACAAAAAAACCTAATGAAACTGTCAATAGTGTTATTATGGTCTCCCCTTCCAAAAACTATTTTAGTGTCACTAAAAACTATGGAATTTGGTGTTTACGATGCTGTGCAACATTCATTTTTGTTGTTATTATTTTAAGACAAAAAACACATTGAGGCTATTATCGCCTCCATAAATGTAAGTGTAAAGTGTTAAAGTCGTAAGTGTAGTGTTATAAATGTAAGTGTGTGTTACACTTACACTCTGGTACCACGAGGGACGTCTAAATCCTCTCAATAGGTGCATCTAGTTTGCACCCACTGTGGGGAAGTGTGCAACATACAAGGGAAGTATAACAAGGTGCTATGTTCTTCAAAATATGAGTTTCAGAGTTGGCTACAAATTTAATGTACATGATTGACAAAGAGAGGTTTAGAACAGCTGAAAAATCTATCCAAAAAATGGAAATAAGAACAATTCTGCTTAGAAGAAGAGCGAAAAGGAAATTGGAAGAAGAAATACAATAAGACCCTGACAACCCTGCATATGGGGCCAGTATGCATCAAATACGTAAGTAAAATTTTAAGTATGATTTTCTGAAAATCACTTATTTTGTACACAAAACGTACATTTTCTCAAAAACTACTCAATATTATGACCTGAAATTTTCAGGAGTTATTTTAGCGTGTGTAATACATGCTTTAGTGATCATTTTGTAGTATAAGAAATAATATTCAAGTTATGATAGATAAGTATGACAAAAATTAGGAAAATTTTCATTATTGCAAGAAAAATTATACAAATGGTGTAAATGTTTGTTTTACAAAACTCTCATGTTAAATTGTGTAACTAGTTAGTACTAAAGCACTGCAAATTTCACTAATTTTTATCCAGTAGTACTTGAGAAAGTGTTCCTTAAAAATTGTATTTTTTTATTTTCTTATTTTAAATATGTTTTATATATAAGTTTATTTACTACAAAATTCATAAATACATTTGTTAATTACATACATAAAACTTAGATACATGGATGCTAGCCATCTGTAGAGTGTTCCCCGCTTTAATATTCTCAAAATACAATTAACATTAACCATTCAAAATTTCTAATCAATACAATAATGATAATTATATACATCAACTAAACATTTTCTATATTTATAGGCTGCCTATAACCAAACATTTTTTACCAGTTCTTCCCATTTAAATACTCGATACACTCTTTCTTATCTAATATTTCAGAACCAAACCATTTTACTCTAAACTCTTGTAATGCCGGACAAACTGCCCAATAGTGACAAGTATTCTCTATTTTTAACTTATTGCATATTGAACATATATATGCCTCCTTAGTCCTTCCTACTCTAAAATTTACGTTTATCAACTCTCCTCTTAACTTAAAACTACAAGAAATGAATTTCAAACTATTACTACCACATGCATAATGATTTCCTTTTAAATCAAAATTTAATTCTTTTAAAAAACTATGAAATCTTGAATTTTGTGCCTTAAATATTAAGTTATTCCTAAAAACTGTTATTAGTGCCTAATAAAATCTTGTAATCTTTCTATACTCAACATATTTTGTTACTGTCCAGAAAGTTATATAAATCTACATTAAGTTTTCCACATAAAAGTTTAAAGTCCTTAAACCAAAATACTTCTTTTTTAATGATCTCCTCTGCCAATAGTCTGGGCAACCGTCGATCCTTCAAACACAGAACGTTTTGAACAAACCTAATGTGTAAACCCCAAAACATCTGATTCTCTTCTGTCTCCAAATATACAATAAAATTAGAGATATTTTTTGGTAAACAATACAGCTTCTTAATAAAAAAATATATATAAACTCTCCACTAACATAAATGACATAAAGCCCCATATTTGAGATGCATAACACATCACTGTTCTAAACATGACATTAAATATTTCCATTTTTGCAGATATGGGAACATTATTATTTTTGTTGACATGTATTCCAAATTTTGCCACCCCTAATCGATCTTTAGAGCGTATCAATAGAAGTACTCATTGTATAGGCACTGCAACACAAAACAGGAAAAATATTCCTAAAGATTTAAAGAAATTGAGAGATTTGAAAAAAGGTAAACTTGTGTTCAGGTCTTGCAACAATATATTATGTCTGAAGTGGAAGGACAGGAAAGATGTACTCATGCTAACAACCTGTCATGAGTGACCAGATTTTGAAGAAGTAATTTCTCAGAGAGAGCAAGGCAGAGATGACCCACAAAAGACTTTGAAGCCAAATGTAGTGTTTCAATATAACAAATACATGAGTGGAGTAGATAAGCAAGACCAAAAGTTATCCTCTTTCCCCGTAATGCGCAGGAGTGTAAAAGGCTACAAGAAATTATTTTTTTATCTTTTTGATATTGTTTTATTTAATGCTAGTGTGATACATGGAGTTGTCACTAACAAAAAACAGCATATTTCTGAATTTAGGGTAAATATAGCTGAACAAATTCTACAAAGTGTTTATCTACCAGCCAGATCATCAGCAGGCAGGCCATCAGCTTCTGGAGATACACCATTGTGTCTTCAAAGTAAATTCTGGGGACATTTTATAGTAAAAATCCCTCCAACAAGCAAAGCAAGACCATCTAGAAAGTGTAGAGTATGTACTGCAAAAGGAAAAAGGTCTGAAACAATTTATCAATGTAGTGTTCCTTTGTATTTGGAAAATTGTTTTGAAATTTATCATAGTCAGACAAATTTTTGAAAAGAAAACAAAATGTTCATAGTGTAAATATATAAACATAAAAAAATGTTAATATAGTGTTAAAAGTGTTGGCTAAATATGTGTTAACAATTACAACAACATTATGGAGGATAAAATTGGTAGGTTACTTGCATTTATTATTGCACATAATCTTAGTGTAAACTACTGAAAAAATTCAGTACTGAAGGCCAATAACATGTTAGTAAAATCCAGTTTCCAGTTAGTAATGAATGATCAGTCTATAGGGAAGAGAAAGAAGAACCAACAGTTTATAAAAGAACAAGAACTAAAAAATAAAAGAATGAGGAAACTCAACAATAAGAAAGCCATTATTATCATGAATTTCGCAGAACACGCACACACGCGCATGCACATACACACACACACGTGTGCACGCATACGAAGAGAGCAGTTTGACATTTTGAAGAAAGAAATAATTAAGTATCATTCAAAAAACAATAACACACTAATGAAATAAAATAGATAAATATGATTAACAATTAATAGAGGAATATAATATTTGGGGACTTGGTGTAAACCTAAATAAAACCGAGTACATATGCATTGAAGAGCAGAGCAGAAATCTTCTATTGAAACAAATATCAACTTAATCAAGGGGTTTACAACTTACAAGTATTTGGGAATGACAATTACTAGTGACCAACGGGCTTGTGCAAAATTTTGCACTATGAAAGTTTTTTTGAAGTTCGTAAACACAGTCTTTTGAATATGAATAGTCATTGCGGTGAGGGTGGTAGTTGGAAGAAAAGGAAAACACGTTTAAAAAATAAATCAAAAAGCAATTGGTTTGAAATAATAATCACAAATTTATGAAACATTGTAGTATATACATTTCAATACAGATAATTGTTTGTTAATAGCAATTTCTACAGGGCATTACAATACCTCGCTGTAAACAATATTTGATGTAAGAATGTAATCTTCTTGTACTTTCTGTATTTCATTTTCTTTAATGGATACACACATATTAGTTGATTTAGTTACCCTTAAAAAGGCTACATACAATTGTAGCCATACAAGTGTTTGTCCCTGCGACTTGTTTATAGTGATAGCAAACACAATTTTAATAAATAACTGTCTTCTAGTCAATTGAAAAGGCATCCTTGATAATCCCTAACTGTATTTTGACATTTTAATTGTATTTCATATTTTATGATGTCGATATTAACAATAAATAAAAATGTCGGTAGGGCTACATAACCAATATGTTAATGAATTTTAAGTAAATATTGAAATTTTTCTAAGCACGTTATGCAAAAAGAGGCCTTTCTAATGTGATTGTCTATTCGTGATTAGTAAGTCAGCTTCATAAAATATACAAAATAATGTCTGATTTGTGATACCGCGCATGCACATCAAAAATGCCGTTTTGCCTATGACAGTTTTAAAAGTGTTTTTCTGATAACATTTTCCACAAACAGTAAGTTTTAAGGCAAAATTGTTTTGCAGTGTCAGAAGCCGGTTAACGAATCTTTCTAAAGATTTATGTCTGTAAGAATAGTATGTGCTGAGAAAAAGGGATGTTGACTTGAGAAATAATATATGATGGGCTCTTAAACAGCAATAGAAGGATGAAACACCTTGGGAAGAAGAGCAACTGAACAGCCTTGAGGTATCTGAACACCATCATATGAGATCAACAGATATCGAAGATAAATAAACATAGAATATATAATACAAACATGAAAAGTATAATCTCATATGGAAGCGAAGTATGGCCACTGAAACAAAACACAGAAAAATGTCCTGAAGGTACAGAAATAAACTATTTGAAAAGAGCTACAGGTCGGTTGAAATGTAAACAGAGAAAAATTTTAATTTTTGTGAAACCATGGATGTGAAACACACCATTGTAGATGACTTCAAGACAAAACAACTTTGGTGGTTTGGTCATGTTCAAAGGATGGATGAAAATCAACTTCCCAAACACTACTTCCATTCTTAAATGGAAACTACACAATCACAAAAGTAAAGGAAGCAAAGACTTAGTTGGAGAGAAGGAATTGATAAGAAAGTGAGAGGAAGGGATTGGATCAAGATCTGTGGATAGATGAGATAAAACAAATTAAGACACCTACTTGAACAAGATAACTAAGCAATGAACAAGAAGTAATTAACACATGAATCAAACAAATTAAGACACATACTTGAAACTACACTACAGGAAATATTTTATTCAATATTCAATGACATACAGTTAACACAAAATAAGAAAATAATATATTTGGTAACATAACTGTAAGACTAAGTCTTGTTGAGTGACATTATTTTTTTTTAATAATAACTTCAGTATTACATCTGATGGCTTTAATTACAGCCCAATGGCTTTAGTCACTAGACTTGGGGATATAATTAATTAATTAAAAGGTTTATAAGCTTTTTTTTAATTGGTGAATATTTTTAGATTGTTTTAAACCAATCTCATGTACAATAGCCTAAATTAAATTCAACATCTTATTATGTTGATCCATAAATCACTTGAGATCTTTCACCAGCAAATCAACCACCTAGTTCACAGGTAAAATGAAATGTTAATGTAGTTTTTATAATTTGTTAGATTCTATAAAGAATTTGTATTTTGTTAGTAACATTAAGAGTTTATGAAATTGAAAGCTAGCCAAGACATAAACTGAACATTAAACCTGAGCAATATTTTGAGGTTATTACCAATGTATATTGAAAATCTTTGTCAAATAATACATTGTTAAATATTCATCAAAGAATATAAAAGGGTTAGTTCATCAATGAACTATTTAATGAACTGTTCAATGAACTTATTTAATCAAAGATCTTTGATCAAAGAAATTTGATGTTGTTTTTGATAGTGTAATACAGTGAGGTCTCAACTTACAAATTTAATTCGTTCTGGAAGGTTTAGTAAGTTAAACATTTTGTAAGTTAATGCGCATTTTACATGTAAATTGCTAATTCATCCCACCACTCCCACACTCACCTTTTTAGTTTCTTCTGATGTACCCTTTGGTGAAATAATGGTCCAGCAACGATTGTTTTTGCCGACTTTTAAGAATGCTTCTGAAATGCTTTAGGCAAATGTCATCAAAATGTCCAGCTGCCATAATCATAAAAACTTTTCTGGGGTGTTTTTTTCACATCGTTTCGCTAGTTGAGGCATGTTTTGTAAGTTAGGGTGGAATATTTTCAAATTTCCTTTTAGTAAGTTGAAATTTTCATTATTAAGGTCATTCGTAAGTTGAGGCCTCACTTTATGCCCCATAAGCTATGTATAAATTCTTATTACTCACCTTGAATATTATAAATATAAATGGTGATAAAAGGTATTTCATTAAATAACTTAAATAACATGAACATAAATAATTTTAATATATTTAGTTTTTTTTAAATAACACACATACATTATAAACTAAAAAATCCATATCTTTATTATTACTTAACCTAATAGAAAAAGTAAATTGTTTATCCATCAAAATAAATACATGTTCCTAAAGTAAAATAATGACATCATAACAACAACTGTTTGATGAGAGTGTATAAATATTTTTCAAAATATTCTTAAATATTAAAACTAAATCTCTGAGATACTTCAACATTCTCTCACCCATTAACTTTACATAAGTCTCAAAATTGGTAACCTTAACTTTAAAATATTGACTTTCAGGTAAAGCATTTGTATGAAATCGTTGTCTTCCTTTGAACATTAACTACAAACTTAAAATTACATTTAATCGCAAAAATATATAAAGTAAATGCAAAAATATTCACAAACCCAATTCAAATTTCTTATAATAATAAATACATAATAAAATTTAAAGTATACTTATACATATGTGAAATCTACACATTTTTACTTGGAAAGTTCACTTTAAATAAATTTGTCACTACAAACTAAACCAGCATATTAAGAGAATGTACCAAGCTCAAACAACAGTACAAATTGTCACAACTACTGTACATCTTAACATAGGTAGCTTATTGTCATAAAGGCTATATGAAAAGAATTGTGTGTGTGTGTGTGTGTGTGTGTGTGTGTGTGTGTGTGTGTGTGTGTGTGTGTGTGCAAAAGAATTAAAAAATGTGAATAAGAAGAAGAATAAAAATAGAATCAAAATAGAAAAGAGTTGTCAAAGATACTGTAATGAAAAAAGAGAAAACTTTATGAACATGGGCAAATTAAAAATATTGCACTGGAATCCACTATAAGAAAAGGAAATAGTGTGATTAGCAATAAGTATGATTGGAAGGATAAAGAGAAATGGCATTTAGGAAGTGCAAAACATCAAAACTAAATGTAAAATACCTACTAATAATAAATAACACTAAGTAATCATAATATATACATAAAAATGTGAGAAAATTACTTTAGGGGAATTAATTTTGTTAAAAGTTTAATGGTAATAAGGAACAAATTAGAATCAATCTGTGCAGCAGTTTGAAATATTAGAGCCATAAAAACTTTAAATAACAAAATTAATACTTTTTCCTTGAAAAAATCTCATTTTAAATGTATATAACTCTATTAATTCATAACATACTTACTGCTTTAATAGTAAAATGAACAACAATGTAAAAATATGAAAATCATCAAAAAATACAAACATGTACAGTTTAATTAGAATAATAAATAAATAAATTATATAGCTATGAATCGTTTACATAAATAAGCATAATAGATTGTTATAATTTCAATTTGTAACAATAACACAAAAGTTTTTGAAACTTAGGTACTGTAGGAATAAAAATTAGCTATTAAAACGTGTTATGTAGCCTAATTTAAAAATAAATCTCTTACAAAATTACTGACAAACGATAATACTCAATTCAAAGCATTGAATGTCGATGCAATAAATTCTTAAACTACGTGCACTTATAACTTCAGAACATAATTAATAAATCTTTTTATTTGATTGTTCCAAAGCCTGCTCTGATAACTGTCTGAATGCAGCAGACATTGTACTGTGTGTTTCTGATACTAAGTTATCCAAGTCTTCTCTTTTCAGTCCTTCCGTTGATATCGAAGGGAGAATATGAATTATACTCGAACCTGGACAATATTAAAATGATTAAGTGTTAAGATCTGAGATAGTCAAATAAACTTAATTAATGTTGCATTTCTCTGAAATACTTGTAATATGTCAGAGCTGGGAAATTTTAGTATCTAAATATAAGGCCATATTTTAAAAATGTACTTGAAGAAACTAATTTGAAACCCAGTTTGAATGTTGCTTTGATTTGATCTAATCTCTGAGAGTAATACCGAAGCATAAGAGTAGTTGATACAGGCTTAGGCACCAGTCTGCTGCGCCTCTGAATTGTGCACCTCAAAGTGGTGGGTTCAAAGACTATGTTTCCTTAGCCTTACTGTTAAAACTAATTCTTAAATGACATAAAATATGGACATTAAGGGAAAAATGACACAATGAAAGAAAAAATAATCTTGGTAATTCTTATGAGATATCTATTCTAGAAATTAAGTAAATTTTCTAATTTTTTTCTCTAGCCTGTGAACTAGGGTTTTCATTTTTGTTATAACAACATGGGAAAAGTGTGTGTAATTTTCAAGCACCAATATTTATTTATTTAAAATTTCTTTAGGAAAAATACTGATTTCATCATTACTTTAAACTACATAAAAAAATATATAGCTTAAGCATATAATAACCCCAGTAGCATTTTCTGTTGGCCCATTTTTGGTATTTTGTTTTCACACATGGTTGGGCAACGGTTACAATTGGCACAAATACCTACCAATTAATAACGAACCAAATCCCAACATAGGACCAACAATTAAATATCACCAAAAACCAACAAAGAAATTCTTGGCCCAACTTACTCCCAACAGTTAACTTACTTTCAATGGTAACCCTACCATTGAACCCTACCAATGGTACTAAAAATTACCAACATTTTTAAAGTATTATATTTCTATTCAATTGATTAGTGAACTTAATAGTAATCATGTAATGTGTAGAATATTCTTACTCAAAGTAATATATAATATGTAGCCTACTTTAGCTTTTTAATTGTATATTATAATGTACATATTATTTTCAGTAAGAATACATACTGAATGTGATAAGAAAAGGTATTCAAACGTGTTCGTGAATGTAGAGAAGTTATGATTATTATTAAGTTCACTAATCAATTAAATAAAACACTTTAAACATACTGGTAATTAGTAGGGTTAGGCCTACTATTAAAGTTAGTTGAGTAACCAACATGGCATATTTCATTACTGAAACAAGGTTATTTTACAAAAAGAGACAAAATTCATAGAAACAAAATTTATTTAAATGGAAATTGTGAAAAGCCAAATCAAAAAAGCACTATAGCACCAGATTAAAACTATAACTATACTGTACATGTAGGATCATGCAACTCTTGGTGAGTGACAACAAAAGAACTAACCAGTAAAGGCAAAACTTTCACTTTTCCACAGTGCTGGCAATATTTCAAATAATAAGTACATCATAAAATCATCCATAGTAAATGATTATAATTAAGTAGAAATAAAATAAGATTTTTTTAAATTTTTAATAATTGTAACACTATTGTTAGTATAGTAATTAAAGATATAATATTATTCTGTTCAGAATTATGCTAAAAAAAAAAAAAAATTGTTCTGTTGTTGACAATTCTGTGTAAGTCTTCAGTGCACTTGCTCTTTGCAGTAAATTTTACAACATTGATAAAATACTATTATACTAACAAATAAGATACTATTTTTAAACTTTTGGAATTATTATACCCTATTTAATTTATGAGATATTTATTTTAAAAAAATATTGTTTATATTTTCTGCCAACTAAGAATTAATGAAGGGCAGAGGTTTCATGAATGTAATAGTTGGCCTAGCAAACAAACAGCTCATTGGCCCATTGAAGATAAATCGTTGGCATATTAACTAACTATTGCCCAACTTTGCTGACAAAATTCCAACATTGGGCCAACAATGTGTGCTACTGGAGAATTTAGCCACACAATTTTGGATATACACAAAACATTTTGTAAGTAATTTGAATAATTAACAAAAAAAAAGACATTAACAAAAAAAAACAAAATTATTATTTTGAATTGTATAGAATCTTTGTAATACTCACTACAAAAGTGTCAGATTACCGAAACAATCATTAACAGTTGATTAAAGATGTTATACATATTATGCCAAAAAATATAATATTCTTCCAAATTCTTTAAAAATTTTATAATATGGATCTAAAACTCTAAACAAAAAGTTTAAAGAAGAATTTTAAAAAATTTATGTGATCTAAATACAAATCTTGTATAAGTGATTTTTTAAAATTAATTTCATAATATAAAAATGTTTTTGTGTTAAATATCCATTAAATTTAAATTAAATAATAATAGTACTGAGAAATACAATTTGTAAAAGTATTTACATATAAGTAAGGAATTAATTTTAAGGACCAACGGGCATTTATGCCTTCTGTAGGTCCTTCATACTTTGTATTATATTGTATAATTTTTTAATGAATTTTGGGAATAAATAAATTGGTGTTGTTTTTTTTCCGGCGAAAAACCGTTAAGGTTATCATCGCTGTCATGCAAAATAAAAGTACAAAAAAAAAATTGGTGTTGTTTTAACTGGCAGTATGAGAACAGGTTTTTTATACCAGTTGACTACAAGAACTAAAAGGGTAAAGCATACAGCAATAACTGTACTGACTAGCAGTATCCAGCCACCACATGCTGGCATGAGAATCATGAACAATCTGATCATGAAGCATCATATCCAGATCAACCAAATACCCAAAATTACTGAAACCAATTTTTATGGGATGTGAAATTGAGACTCCTTGTAAATTTAACTAAAGGAAAGAAATATGAAAATCCATCTTACAATATTTTGTCAGCTATTTACCAAAATTATAATTAGTTGTAAACACATACCTGAATCAAATCTGTGATTTTCTGCATCTAAGAAGTAATAACGCGAGACAACAACAGGCTGTATAGGCGTTTGAGAGGCGATGGCTACATGAAAGGCACCTTTCTTGAAAGGCAAAAGTTCGTTGCCATTGTGTCGTGTTCCTTCAGGAAACATACACAATTTTGCCTACAAGTTAAGATAAAACTTTCAAAATATTACAACTACTTTTTCTTTAACTATTTAATAACTATAATACTCTATTGAATATGTGACACACACACACACACACACACACACACACACACACACACACACACACACACACACACACACACACACACATATATATATATATATATATATATATATATATATATGATTTATAGCGTATGAAAATGTCAAGCTCTGGCCGGGAATCGAACCCGGATCCTTGGGGTGAAAGCCCAGTACGCTATCAACTAGGCGACCGATGCGGCTCGTGGAATGCTGTTATTATTGTGAATAATTAATATGACTACAATAATGTTATTTAGTTATATATATAAAAGCCGCCTCGGTGGCCTAGTTGATAGCGTACTGGGCTTTCACCCTGAGGACCCGGATTTGATTCCCGGCCAGGGCTTGACATTTTCATACGCTATAAATCATCCCATCGTCTGCATTAGCCCAATTGTGCAAATAGTCAGATGTTAAACACCAAATATATATATATATATATATATATATATATATATATTAAAATAGTCTGTATTGAGAATAAATAGATGTTAAAATCATGATCAGTACTTATGTTAAATAATACAAACAGGACCCTAAGCCTATAGTAAATCACTTAAAATTGAAATTAAGCCTATAGTAAATCACTTAAAATTGAAATTATGTTAAAAAGATATAATCTGAAATAAATATTAACATAAACGAAATCAAAATAAAATATTAGAATAATTGTAAATATTAAAACCACATAATCATGAGTAAACACATACTGTTTTGTGAACAAACACAAATATGTTGCAAAACGAAGTTACAGTTGTTTCCAAAAGATAGCAGCACATACTGAGGCAGATATAACACCGGTTCTATTTGGGATTATGGTCAACTTTTATTATACAGCCAGTGGAGAAATTGTTCCAGCGTTATTAACTAAAGTCGAATTAAACAATGAACGGCAAAAAATGTCGATCGGCTATAGTCAATTTAGGCAGTGAAAATGAAACTGTAACAATAGAGCAGTTGTAATTAAATCTATTCAATTGTATCTGTATTGTGCTGCCACCTAGTTTGTTGTAATTATTAGTTTTCTTGTTTAAACCTATGAAAAAATAGTTAATATTTACATAAAATAAAAAACAAATAGCATTTTGCAGTAGACCCTTATCTAGAATTCCTATTAATTTTTCACATAATTGTTTTAGTAAAGTCTCATTCGGTTCATAGCATAGAATTGTAAAATAGGCAATTAGTTATATAAAAATCAATAAAAATTTCTGTACTTTGTACCTATATTTATTTTAGATCACTTATACAATAGAAATGCATGTTTGGTTTATTGAATGTTTCAATTAGCCAGCTGATTTAATATTAAATTCATTCTTGCATATTAACCAATCAGCTATTTTAGCTAATTATTAGTTAAATATGAAAGGGCAAATTTGTTGACTGAACTTGAAATCATCTGGCAGTTATGACTATTATATTTGAAATAAAAAGAAGTGTAATATGTTTCAGAATATTTGCTAGATTTTATGCAATGGATCTACTACCTAATAATTAACTCATATTAATTTATAAAATCTAAATACTTACTTTCTTGGTACGGACAATTTCTCCCGTCTTATTGATTGTAGATTGAGCACGTTCCACATTGAGTCTGTCTATAAATATTGTGCCCCAAAGCCAAGCACCCAATCCAAATGGCCATAAGTAAAATACTTCTTTCTTTGATATTACAGTACAACGCTGCAATACAGGCCATAGCTCTGCAAGAACTGTAATCAAAGTAGTAATTTACAACTTTGTGTAGAATCTGTAAATAAAATTAATTGTAAACATTAACAAGAAGGCTTGTTTTTCTTTTATACAATAAAAATACAGTATCCAAAAGATATTGTATTTATTTACTTGTTATGCCAAATAGGTTAGTCAGTGCGATAGTAGAAAGTTAAAAATCTGACATGTTCATAGGTTAAAAGTTTAGTCTACCATTGGCTATATGTTACACCAATCCCTTGAGTTAGTCGAGCTGGTTCAAAGAAAATATCTCTTTATTTGTTTCACCCAACTTTGGTGTACAAATCAATCACTTTTTAATGTTCTGTGCCTTCCTCGTAGCTCAGTATTGCTTCATTCGTTGTGATCTCGCTTTTCTTTCTTCGTCAGAGATTTGGATCGTTCACTTGGATTTGACCTTGCTTTGGAACCGTTGTTTTTTGTCCTTGGTTATTGTTTTGGCTGTTCTGTTCATGAGCATAGTGTCAGTGATTTGTAGTTCTGTTATGTCTTTCTCTGTTTCTCTAAACCAAAGTGGTTTGGCTCTTTTATTGTGAAAGTAGTCAAATATTTTTTTTGATTAGTCTATTTTTGTTCTTTCGGAGGATGTGCCCATAAAAATCAATTCTCCTTTTTCTTATTGTGTCTGATAGTGTTTCAGTTTTTTGGTAAACAGTTTCATTCCTGATGTGGAGGACTTGGTTGTTACTTAATTTGGGGCCTAAGATTGTGTCTGATAGTGTTTCAGTTTTTTGGTAAAGAGTTTCATTCCTGATGTGGAGTACTTGGTTGTTACTTAATTTGGGGCCTAAGATTTTTCAGCTTTCTTTGATCTCCAGCCTTTCAAGTGGGCCCTGGGTTGTGAGAGATAATGTTTCAGCTGCATATAAGGCTTCTGGTTTAATTACCCTATGATAATGCCTTATCTTTGTATTCCAGGAGAGGGACTTCTTGTTGTATGTGTCTTTCAAAGAAAATATGTTAAGACAAATATTTCTTTTTAACAAATTTTAAGTAACTGTATATTTAGGCTACTTCAAACACTAACCATAATGTAAGCAGATAATAACCATAACATAGGCCTAATTATGATTATTATGACAATTACATAAAATATGGAAATTCTTCATGATAGTTACCATAAAGTAATTATATTACATTGTACATAATTATGAACACACCATAATGGAATAGTACATGAATAATTATTAAATATGATTAATCAAATTTTGCAACAAAGAAACGTAACTTTTGTTTATTAATTGAGGCAGAATTTTTCGCTGCTCCAGTTTCATTCAGGTTTGTGCATTTTAGATCAATCTTGTATTATTGGTATTTGATTTTTTTTTAATGTTGAATGTTTTATGATATTTTCTTTAGTACTCATAAAATGATAGTTTTACAGAATTTTATTGACGATGTTGGACCAGGTTTATAAAATATTCTATTAAGCTGGAAATCATAAAAGTATAATAACTAATAAATAACTAAACACTAATGATCATTTGCAAAAATTAATTTCATTTTTAAATTTTTGGAATGTATTTTTGAAATGTTAAAATTTTTTTCAGTTATTGTTCTATTAGTTTTGAAATTAAAGATTTAGAGAAATTTTTAATTGATACAGCATATTGAAAATTAACATTAAATTTAAATGAAAACTTTTTAGGCCTTTTAATCTGTTCACATTAAATTTAAATTTAAATCTGTTCAAATTAAATTTAAGCATCATTGTGTGAAGCATTTAAAATACAATGGCATGCAGTTAGTTACAAGCAAAGTTTCCAAATAAACAAATTAACTCTACTGGATAGATTTAAAGTGTGATTTCAGTATTTTTGGAATTTTCATTTTGCAAGTTTTTTAATGTATTTTCTGACTGTGTATTAACGATAAAATCACTGTTCATTGCAAAACGATTTTCATTTTTTTTTAATTTTTACAATATTAGCTAAAGGAAACCCCTGCCCGCTTCACAGGCTATTGCACTTGCCTGCAGCTTAGATCTTTTGTGACTGCTCAAAACTGTGGTCTTAAAATAATAAAAAATGAATAATTACAAAGTTAAGATTAAAAAGTCTGTTTCCCAATATACGTGATGTGTTCAGCTGTTTTGTTCAAGTGTACACTGGTTATTCACTGCCCTTTTTCTTAGTGCTTTTTTTTGCTTGAGATACAGTGAATGGGTTTCAGCTCATATATTTAGATATATGGGGAAAAGTAAACAATTTTAAAAGAAATATTTATTGTTGTTGAGAACAATGATGTTAATGATTCCATAACTCTGTAAAGAAAACATAATACTTCTTACTTACCAAGAAGGTCAAGGGCGCTCTGGTGGTTAATGAGTACCACACACCCTGAATCCTGAACTATATTCTCCATCCCCCTGAGCTCCCATTTCAGTCCTAGTAACTTTGAAACCTGTCTTGCACCCCAACCTGGCAAACTGAAATAGAAAATCTCTTTAAAATTATTTAACTCGTGAGAAAATTATACCCAGTCTGTCTGTGCACAAAGTTCAAAAATAATCAGTTTGATTGATTTCTATGAAAATTAGCTTATAAATAGTTCACCCACTTGTGACTAGTTTTTAATTTTTTTTTTAATTCTTTATTTAAAATCCACATATTTGCAAAAAAACCTCTAATAATAATAGAAATATATATATATATATATATATATATATATATATATATATATATATGTGTGTGTGTGTGTGTGTGTGTGTGTGTGTGTGTGTGTGTGTATATATATATATATATATATATATATATATATATATAAAGATTTTGATTAAATACTAAAAACTACCACAATGAGATCTTACAATTAACCACAGGAACATGATACAAGAAGAAGAATCAATAACATAAAGTTAACAATGTGAAGTTTGTGAGAGCAAGAAGGGAGTACAGAGACCATGTGGTAGGTTCAACTACTAAAATTAGTACAAACCAAACACCACAAAGCCCGTTAGGTCAACGGCCAGAGAGATGGTATGACTGTTGGACATCTACATCTCAGGAACAAGAATAAGGCTAATATGTATTCAGGACTAAGTCCTAAAAATAGAAAAGGAAGAAGATTTTTGGTAATTACGTTTACCTTAAATGGAGTCATTATTACAGTACAGAACAAAAAGCATTTATTTTTTATATCACCTACTTTTTTTACTAAGACCTACAAATTTCAAACTCATTTACACTTTAGGTTTTGACAGGCATATTGAACTCAAGAGAAATAGACACTGTACACTAACTGTACACTAATGTAAAACATAATGATCCTTGGTGTACTATAATCAATACATGTGTTACTCTATAACCAACGCATCTGTTACTTTTCTATAACCAATACATGTGTTACTATTTCTATAACTAAAACATGTGTTACTATTTATGCAACCAATGCATGTGTTACTCTATAACCAATACATCTGTTACTACTTCTTTAACCAATACATGTGTTACTATTTCTACCTATATGTGTCTTACTATTTCTATAACTAAAACATGTATTACTATTTCTGCAACCAATGCATGTGTTACTCTATAACCAATACATGTGTTACTCTATAACCAATACATGTGTTACTCTATAACCAATACATCTGTTACTACTTCTTTAAACAATACATGTGTTACTATTTCTACCACTACGTGTCTTACTATTTCTATAACTAAAACATGTGTTACTATTTCTGCAACCAATACATGTGTTACTTTATAACCAATACATGTGTTACTTTATAATCAATACATCTGTTACTATTTCTTTAACCAATACATGTGTTACTATTTCTACCAATACGTGTCTTACTATTTCTATAACTAAAACATGTGTTACTATTTCTGCAACCAATACATGTGTTACTCTATAACCAATACATGTGTTACTCTATAATCAATACATCTGTTACTATTTCTTTAACCAATGCATGCGTTACTATTTCTACCAATATGTGTCTTACTATTTCTATAACTAAAACATGTGTTACTATTTCTTCAACCAATACATGTTTTACTCTATAACCAATACATGTGTTACTCTATAACCAATACATGTGTTACTCTATAATCAATACATCTGTTACTATTTCTTTAACCAATACATGTGTTACTATTTCTACCAATACGTGTCTTACTATTTCTATAACTAAAACATGTGTTACTATTTCTGCAACCAATGCATGTTTTACTCTATAACCAATACATGTGTTACTCTATAACCAATGCACGTGTTACTATTTCTACCAATACGTGTCTTACTATTTCTATAACTAAAACATGTGTTACTATTTCTACAACCAATGCATGTTTTACTCTATAACCAATACATGTGTTACTCTATAACCAATGCACGTGTTACTATTTCTACCAATACGTGTCTTGCTATTTCTATAACTAATACATGTGTTCTAATACATGTATTTCAGCAACCAATGCATGTGTTACTGTTTCTGTAACAAACAAAAAAACTAATTCGATCGTAGAAGAGAAAACAATGGAAGCACACATTTTCATTTGTTTTATTCAGAAGACCATTGTCTGCATAAATTTGTCATTTTCTTCAATGTGACAACGTTAAAGGCGTGCCCGGCCTAACTGAAAGGGAACAAGCAAGTCACGTGACCTAACCTATTTACAGAAGTGTGAAGCGATAATATTAGATAATGGCAATGCGTCATTTCTCCAGGAAATATTTCTTCTTATAGGCAACAAAGTACTTTGTCGTAGATGTAGTTTCTTATAACAATGCGTCATTTCTCCAGGAAATATTTCTTCTTATAGGCAACAAAGTACTTTGTCGTAGATGTAGTTTCTTATAACAAATACTTCAGATACTTTCAAATAAAGAAACTTTGGTTTTGGTGGAAAATATTACGTTAAAAAAGTATAAACCTTCAATCAATTGGCCGCCATTTTTATAGGTGTTATAATCGACTTTATGTCAGAGCCTGAGTAATCTTAGGGCCTACTTGAAATCGTTTAAAACTTTCAACGGAACCACCGAAACCCAAAAGTTAAATAAAGTGTTTTTTTTTACTTTTTACACACACACGCACACACACACACACACACACACACACACACACACACACACACACACACACACACACACACACACACACACACACACACGAAGACGAGGGTCGGCGTTAACGGTAAAGTACGTTTAGCTCAAACCGTCGACCTCGATGTGCGCATGTTTGGGAGACGCAGTCGTGTATATTGCTGCTGAAGCCTAAAAAATTACCGATTTTAGTCTAGATACGGTTTGCTCCTACCGCGAGATGTTTCAATGTCCAAATGCATCAATTCAACAAAGAATTATTTTTGAAGCCTTTTTAAAAAAATTGTTTTAAAGATGTTGATCAAATTTTGCTTATATGTAAAGTTGATCTACGTGCGCTTCTATGTTATGGCCAAAGTTGTACTAGCCGCGCAGAAAATATCAGTCTTTATAATCATAATCTTTAGAGCGGCTTTCAAATTAATGACAAACTGCAGGCCAATTAATAATTAAATAATTCTGTTATTACCAGTAAGTAGCCTAACGAAATTTTATTCAATAACGATAAAGAGTCTGTTGTTGAAAGTGGAATTTCCCTCACGCGCCTGCGCAATGCGACTACGCTGGTTTTCGTGTTCCATATAAATATTTAAGTTAATTAATAATAATTATTGAGGAAAAGAAATACTGTACGTATTTACTTACAGTGCGTTCCTGTAGTCTCTGGGTCTAAACAGCATGAGCGGTATGAATATAGTGGCAGATATAAGGCAACCGACAACAAATACAAAGAACTTGAAGTAATATCTGAAGACATGACTTGCTGAGAAGAGGTACACCAACAAGAGAAGCACCGCTCCTCCCAACAGTTCTGTGGGAACACTCATGGCCAGCATCACTGCCTGTAACATATATAATACAGGTAAAAATAAGCCAATCCCTTTCCTCTGAGGCCACACACAGATACCTCGGTAAAACCTCTTTTATAGGTTTAAAGAGCTTAAATTATATTTTTTATCAAAACGGCAATATTTGCGGACTTATTCCAAATATCGCCAATTCGTTTCATTTCCTTAACATTTTCCGGGAAACGGCCACGGACCACTTTCATAGTTCCGAAATATTCCTTGCTCTCAAATCGCCGAGCCTGGTCCCTTCTGGAAAATCTTCTAAGGGCGTCCACGTTTCTACGAGGACTTCAGTAGAACAGAACAAAAGTGCTTCAGAAAGAAGAGCCACGAACTTTTAACAGTTACGTAACTTCGCCTTGTAAGCTACATAGAATGTGCAATGTCTACGTGCCGATTGTAGGTTATCTGGCATTCTTACTTTCAACCATGACTGATTACACTGTTCGAATTTTAATAAACTTCAGCAAGAACTGACAAGCTGCCACTGTCAAGTGTGCACCGCGACACTGTGTAGCATTTTACATAAATTTGATAAATATTTATATTCAGAAACTGTTAATACGCCAGTAAACTGTGCGACATCACTTCCCACTTTGCGGGGCCAATTTGCCCTTCGCGCTACAGCTGAAAAATGTATGCAGTAAACATTACCTTAAGTTATCTAATATAAAGGAGATACAGCTGATTGGTGATTAGAAAAATATTAACAACAGATGAGGGGAAACAATATTTATAGTAGGCTATCTTGTTATTAGTGTCTTGCGTTTTTATTTTTTTAATAAAGAGAATGTTCGCAATGTAACATATTTGTAGCCTACTAATACGCTAAAATTATTGTTAAAATACATTAATGCAATCTATGGACATTTTCAAAGGATTTAAGTTATGATAAAGTTTCAAAAATCGTTGGTTATTTATAACGCTCTTGCATTCACGTTTTCCTGGATCTCTGACTGAGTAGACAATTACGTGCAACTTAACAGTTGCAGAAAAGGTTTTGCAACCTCGAGGTGTTTCCTTAGCGGCCGTACTTTATGCCAATTAAACTTGTGAAGACGAGGGAAACAGTAAAGCTTATGGCGGTAAGTGCAGTGTCGAATCTACGACCTTGGGGTGCTATAGACTGACCGGGGGCATCGGAGCTGCCATCACGATAAGAACCACTGACAAAAGTCTCCGTTAAAACTTGGCAGAAAAATGAGTAGTTATTGCTCGGATAAGTTCGTTATCTAGCAAAATCCGTTCAACCCGTTTCAAAATGGAGGCCAATCTTAAGAAAATCGTAACGTTTTTTCAAAATATGATTTCACTATCCTAATCTGCTTAAGTAAGGGGTCTTTTTCGTGTTTGCAAAGTAATTTGAAAATGAAAACAATATTTTTTTAATGTTATTCATGTTAATCAAGAAACTAACACTGCAAACGATAGGCAAAGTGAAAATCCATTAGCCAGATTACAAAAAAATATTCAACTGGTTTTATTCTGGAAGAATTTTACTGGTGAATAATATTTTATATTGTAATTAAGCAAGCAGAATAAACGATTAGGCTTAACCCTAACCTACTGTGTTTGCTTAAAAACAGACGTCAAGTTACATAACACGGTGTAATTGTTTTGTAAATAAGAAATTGGAAATTAACTCAATTTGTTCGATTTCAACCTAGGCCTATATAATCGAGTTAATTAGCAAAAACCAGCAGCATATATTTGCGGTATATTTGCCGAATTAGTTGTCCCGCTGACGTGATGGCAGCACATTACAATATTTCATCATTACGGGGTTAAAAACTGCGTAAATTATTATTTTTTTAATACAAAACCAAAAACAATTACCGACATATGCAATCGAATTTATGCAGATTTTAACGCGTTACGAGGGTGAAGTCAGATTTACAAAGAAGTGTAAGGTAAAACGGTTAGTTTTTTTAAGATTTGATAGCCTATGGCCGCCATTTTGAAATTGTTGAAATGATTTTGCTGGCTAACAAACTTGTCCAGACTATACTATTATAAGAATCACATTGTGTAATAAGTTTGAATCAGACCGAACCGAAATTGCGATAGCTACTGAAACAATTAAACAGCCTTTCAGAAAGGTCAGAGAAGGTCAAAATATTGGAGGTCAGGGAAGTGGTGGCTCATCTCAAGGTCCAGGATTCGGTAGCAATAACACACGGGAAAATGGTGACAAATATTTTATCACGCTACAAACACAGCTAACAGCGAAAACCGAGCTTGATTAATTTGTGGTTCAAAAGTTATAAAAACATTTTCCTACTTAAGTCTTTCCAGTTTACAGCTTTTATCTTATCTAAAGCACCGCTTAGTCGAATAATACCAAGATAAATAAAAGTGAATGCTACAATTACACAATTACTTGCAAACATTTTTGGTAATTTGTTTCAATAAAATAATTTGAAAGTCTTTAAGTCTACAAATTGATAAATAGAATTTGAATGGGTATATTCGTAATAGAATTTGGAAAGTGTTTTCGAGTACTTTGTTTGTTTTGTTTTGGTGAAAGGGGATAAAGACTTACTGTACAGTGTGTCCCGTAAGTAAACTGCCAGCTACACAGAACACGATGAAGTAATGGCGGCACGAAGCTGTTCGCTGACGTGATGGGACTTCATTTCCACCAATCATTTTTTTATCTTGAACTTTTTTGAAAATCTAATTTCACCTTCACAATCACCATCACAAACATCACAGATTACATTGGGAAATATGAAAATGAATTTCAATGAGATTCGAAATGGCCGCCATTTTTAAACTGTTCGAAGAATTTTGCGATAACAAACTTGTACCTTGATATTACCAAAATAGATTTTCACTCCAAATCTGAACCGACAACACTGTGTGTTCATCGAAACGCGCTTAGAATGAAAAAAAAAATTAACATTTTCTTGTTAAAGAAAAAAGAGCACTAACATTTCAATAAACATTAGCTACGACTATACTAACGTGTCGATTATTGTATGACTAATAGGCTACCAGTTCATTGTAAACGAAGTTGGAATTAGATTACACAACATTGTGCATCTCAGCAACTTAAACTTGCATCACTCTATTTATTGCTTATTCTTTGTCTTCCTCGCCTCCCTCTTTTAACAACCTTCGCAGGTCGGTTTAGTCTGTTGCTCTTCTCACCAGAGGGATCGGTGGTCGATGTGACTAAAACACCGGTCAGTCTGCTGCATCTCTAAACTGCGCATCTCAAGGTTCTTAGTTCGAGTCGCAGTTACTTCCGTTGCTTTACCCTTATCGTTAACGCTGCTCCCTCGTCTTCATTAGGCTAACTGGCAAAATCTTCTTACCAGCCAATAACACAGTCAGATCGTTTTCTTTGCACAGCCTACGGTGGTTTAGTCTATATTTCGAATTTCATGAATAACAACAGTCCTCCGTTACATTTAATTTATTTTTTTTTAAATCACATAAAAATTATATTCAGTAAAGTCACTGTCTAAAAACCGTACAAGATTCACTCAAAATTTTGTTACAAATATTAAATTAATTGACAAAAAATTTGTTTAAATATGCTTTGTTAGACAGTTTTTCTATGTCGAATTTACACAAATACTCATTTTTTGAAAACGTAATTGTTGTTTACAAGAAAATCATAAATTAATCGTGAATAGAGTGTTAATAGGAAAAGTAAACCTTCAAATTTTAAAGTTCTTTTAACCTATGTTAACCAAACACAAAATTAATTTTAGATTTTTAAATTTCTAAATTTACTTATAACATAATTTACTTACTTATTATCGATACATAAATGTACACTAATCGATGCAAAACTCACACAAAAACTCCTAAACACTTTATCTGGCATGAAAACTTTACACTCACCATAGACAACACGTACAGATATAAACAATCACTCAGAAACTGCAAAAAATAACTGATTTTTCCGAACATTGCTGCACAGGCATTAGTGTTATCATATTAAGCGCGTGTGCGTGTGACTGCAGTCCGTCTGAGTAGCGTACTGATAGCGCACAGGCCTCAGGCAGTGGCTATATAGCCAAACATCGGCGAGTAAGCTTTGTGTAAATATTATTATTGATAAAAAAGTATTTCTTATCATCAATAGCTTTGTTGTTACTGTAAAAAATCTCACTTTTTAAAACACGTTTAAATAAAACACGTGTGTTTCTTTTACCCTTCCCCCAAAATAAATGTATTTTTGAAACTATTGTCGAAAAAAGGAAAATAAGCATTTTTTCAAAATCTGATCATTATATTTTGCAAAAACTTTGTTGTTGTTTTTTGTGAAGATGCATAATTCAGACTAAATCGTGAAAACGAAACGTTGGTTAGATTTGATTTCCGTATCACTCCAGAATTTGAAAAATTTTTAACTCATCAAAGTTTATTAAAAAAACCTGCAATAAATAGAAAATCGAACACAAGCCTTCTACAACAAACAAAAAGCAGGAAAATGTTCAATATGTCTCCTAGTTCGTCAGATTTTTCTTTGGGGATTTATAATTCAAGTCAAAAACTACATTTAAATTAAAGTAAAATAAGGTTCCAGAGTCAAACCCGACAGCTCACCTGATTTAGTTTCGTTTTGGTATTATGAATCTTCGAATACAACCTAAGAGCAAAACTTTGGCAAAATCTGGCGTTTGAACCTAATTTTTTTAAAAAAAGGCCGAATGTTTTACCAATTTCATCCGAGAAGAAGTTTTCGTGGGAGTAATTTTAAACGTGCTGCTACCTTACAGCCCCGTAGCGTGCTATAGCGGCCACACAGTAACATAATAAGTGCTGAAGCCGTGCCGTGCTATCGTACAGCCCCGTAGCGTGCTGTGGCGGTCACACAGTGACGTAATTAGTGCTGAAGCCGTGCCGTGTTACCATGCAGCCCCATAGCGTGCTGTGGCGGCCACACAGTGACATAATTAGTGCTGAAGCCGTGCCGTATTACCGTGCGGCCCCGTAGCGTGCTATGGCGGCCACGCAGTGACATAAAAAGTGCTGAAGCCGTGCCGTGTTACCGTGCAGCCACGTAGCGTGATATGGCGGCCACACAGTGACATAATAAGTGCTGAAGCCGTGCCGTGCTACCGTACAGCCCCGTAGCGTGCTATGGCGGCCACACAATGACGTAATAAGTGTTGTGTCACGCGTTCCGAAGTGTCCGGGCGTACCGTAACGTATAATCACTTAAAACCCATTCACGGAAACTAGGACAACAGAATACTCGAGGATATTCTTACGCTGTCGTGACGTCTGGTAACATGAATACTTTTAAAGGTTAAAAACAATGTTTACATTCAGCTGTTCGGGTATTGGACTTTGCATGAAAGTATTTAATCAATTTGCTAACTTTATACGCATAAAGAACTTCCTACTGCGATAAGATATCAGTGGTGGGAATAATGGCCGACATGACTCATTACACAAACCAGCACTGTATCCCTACATTGAGAGGTTTGCTTCATATCAAATATCAAGCTTTTTTCTCGAACTAGCTGTCAGTTAAAAATTAAATTGAAGTATTTTAGCTATTGCACAACTTTACTGTTTTGTGCTTCCATGGAGAAGGAATATTTCAAGGTTGGATGCGACGTGCCCAGTTGAATTATTAAAGTAAACACTGTCCGGGTCCAATGAAACCCCCTCGACAAAAAAGTAAGATTATTACTAGTAAGACTCGGCGTTGGTCGCAAAGAAGTTTTTGTGTCTTTTTCCTTATTTTTATTTTAAACACAATGTATTTTTTGACAAGTTTAAAAACCAAGGTCGATTCAGATTAAGGACAACCTGTCACGATAGGAATTTTTGCGGAATAATATTTTATACTCTTCTAAGATAAAATGTAAGTTTGACGCAAACACACACACATGCAGATAATTGCAGTGATGTTATCGTTATTGATTATTCTTTATGATTAATGGTAAGCATTTACTTTACCTTGCCTTGTCACTCGGTGTAAGGATTATTCACCACTTTACTATTTACAGAGTTATAAGAACTTTTACACCTTTATTGGTAGAAGTTAATAGGCAAACGTTGAACACGATGTTTTAAAAGTTCAGCATCTGTTTTCTCTGTTTTTTTTTACAATTGTTTTGCAAATGCTGTGTAAAGAATATGACAAAAGTATGTTGAGTGGATTTTGAAATAATAATCATTTAAAATCCTAACTTTCGGATGTTTTCTTTGTAAAAGTAGTCGCTATGATTATCGGACTTAATGTTTAAAATCTTTAAGAAATAAATAACTTTCAAGTGACATTAGTTCATCGATTCATTTAATACAAAGATCGGAGCAACCTTCGCTAATTTGTTACTTGCACTATGTAACCAGCCTACATATTTCATTACAACTCACTCAGCAAAATGTAGGAACAGCTGATCGATTAGTATGCAAAGAATAAACTTTAATATAATAAAATCTGTTAGTTAAAACTATTTGCTAACAAAATATAGGAACAGCTGATCTATTACTACGCACAGAATAAACTTCAATATAATAAAATCTGTTCTGAGCTACAATGCGTTCTAAAACATTAAATTTTCGCTCAGAACACTTGTAATTCCGTTTTTTGGTAATTCGGTCGTAAATTAGACATAGATAACTGAGTATTGATTGTTGTTATCTTTTAAATGCCAATAACAGATTAGATAAACAGAAACTTAAATAGAGAAAACCAATTTTTACACCGCAGCCAAATTAATTTTAATTTTGTTGTTTTTGTTTCTAAACTTTTAACAACGGTAATAAGCTTAAATTTGATAAGTTAAAACTGTTTCTTATTTATACTAGTTAAGGTAATAACAAAGGTTTTTTAAACCAATTTCCGTTGTTTGACTTCCTGTCACCTAACCTAACCAACTACTAACAAGTTCCTGCCAAGAAAATTTCATTATCTTTTTACCACTCAGTACAGACTTTGGCCAAAGTTAAGGAAAATTCTTACTGACAAACGAAAAACTTCTTGTTAAGAGCTACTTGCCCAGTTTGTTTCAAAATACGAGTAGGCCTACATACGTCCATTAGAACACACCCACTTCGCTACATAGGCTATTGCTAAAATGTACTGCCTCAGCTGAGATAGGCTATTAAAACTTCCACTGTAGTAAAAGTGTGGGAGAGAGCGCAGTAGGTCTGCACTTGATGGCTTCATTTTAGTTTATTATCGTCTTGCTTCACTGACTACTATGTTTTTTGGTTTTCCAGGAAGCATTCATCCGTTACGCTTTCCCCACTCTTCGTAAACACAAGAAACATGGAACTTTCTTTCCTTTTATTATTAAACGAGGACAATATTCTGTTAAGCTGGACCGTTAAGAGAATTTTTGTTAACAATATAAGACAAAGGTAATGTGTCTGTTAATGTCTAAGAGTTGCATGTCTCTGTGACCGTACACAACGCTGCAGACCGTTGAAATATGGCTAAATCACCGGTCAGTCTGTACTGCGCACACGCAGTTACAAACGTTATTTTCCTTTACCGTTAACGCTGATCTCTCGTCCTCATTAGTCTAACTGGCATATATATATATATATATATATATATATATATATATATATATATATATATATATATATATATACTTTTATTTTAATGTACAATTATGTTATAAATATTATTTAATTTAATTGAAATAAACTTTAAACAGCCTTAGCATTTGGGTGACAATTTATAACATAATATGATGCTTATGAATGAATAAGTTATACAGTACAGAGTACAAGACTGGCCCTTGATGATAACTAAAATTTATTCATTTATTTTAACACAAACAGAACATTACTTTATAAACAGTTCTGTTTTAAGTTCTCTGTAATCTCTATAATCTATTAATACCAATTTTAATAATTAGACTAGCACTCATGTAAATGTATTTTAAATTTCCAACTTGTTTGAATTTATAATTTATTTTATGATACTTGTAATTTCTTTAAATTTTTATTATTTTGTTTAGTGATTTTATGCTCGAGCTTTTAATTACAATCTAAAGTAATTAGAGATCTTGAAATTCTCCTATTAGTTACTTTCTTTCTATTGATCTTACTTGAATAACAGTAATGTCTTTTCTGTAATTGAACACTGGATTTGATAAATATCACTTTAGATAGACTTGCATATCACGATGCAACTGAATTTATAAATGATTAATAAAAACTTCATTTGACGACAATTAATGCAAAAATAAACAAAATATTAGTTCTTGGCTAATGTCTAATTTAGACGAAGCACTTTAGCTCTACACAAAATTATTATTCAATTAACAAAAAATTTAATAAAACGTGTGACTTGTATACAGAATCTGCCTACATAACGTACTTGAACACTATTCATTTTTAAAAAAACTCCAATGCTACTACATGGTGTAACCTTTCTGGCCGACTTGGCGGTGCTACGACGGACCATTCCCGGGCTGCCAAAGACCGCGAACCCGTTGATTCACTCACTTTTATCAAATTCTCAATGACACACAATACCATTATGTTATGAACAATAAGAGTGTAACTCAAAATTGAAGTTGGAAAGCAGCTTATATATGTATATATATATATATATATATAT
Organism: Callitettix versicolor; assembly: GCA_022606455.1. Lineage (NCBI taxonomy): Eukaryota > Metazoa > Arthropoda > Insecta > Hemiptera > Cercopidae > Callitettix > Callitettix versicolor. The sequence goes on along the minus strand of CM040189.1, from coordinate 33,789,478 downwards.
ATAAAATTTTATCAGTTACTAGTGATGTGTACGGTCAAACAGATATCCAAGCCAAAACGTTTTACACCCAAAAAGGACAAGAAAATAATATACTCATCAAAATCTCAGTATCGATATTTTGTGATGAAAATATAGAACCTTCTGTGTAAAAAGCAAATATTATATATATATATCCATATAATTACGATATAATATAAAGATGTAATGTTACATCCACGCACAGACACACTCATGCACGCACAGACGCACTCGCGCGCGCAAATGCATACACGCACGCACAGACTCACTCTCTCTCGTGCGCGCACACACACACAGGCGGCCAAAAATATTCTAATCGAAAACTGTAGAGGAAAAATGTTGTCCGCGATTTTCGGGACAAAACAGCCCAGCAATATGTGGGTTTGTTCAAGTAAAATTCACTTTGCAGTTTGTGTAAATTGTTTTAAAGCTGAATGTCGGAAGGACACTCCAAATAGGCACGATGACCTTAAGCGCGCTCGTGAAGGTCACAACAGATAGGTGTGGGACTGTCAGCTGATGTTTCGACGTCATCGTCATCGTCATGTCTGTGAAATTTTATTTTTAAAACATTTCAAATGCAAATGTTTTTGTTTTTTGTGTCGTAATGCAGAATGGTCTATCTTTTGTAGAAATAATTTGCACGAACTTATTTATCGAATAATGTAAGGTCGAATATTGATACGGAGCTTCAGTCTGCAGGATAGTATGATCTAGAATTAAATTAATAGCTTGTATTTTGTTGAATATGGGTCTTAACATTTTAATAAAATTTGATCAAAATCTTTACAGCTGATTTTGTAAAATTTTGGATCGTATTTTCAGACTATCTATTTGCCGATGTTCCTATTGTGTTCCAATTCTATTTTTCTTACAGAGTGTCTTTGTTTAGAGTCTTATAAGCTAATATATGCACTTTTTTGAATAATAAATATTAGTTATGTGTTCTTTATAATTTAAAAAGTTCTGCAACTGCCCTAGTGTTCGTATTAATGTAATTATTTGAGATTTTGTAATAAAAAACAAAAGTGAAATAAGGGTCTACTAAACGAGTAGTGTACTGAATTATTATCTTTATAATAGGACATTTGCAATCATTTGTGTTTATGGAACAATATACGACTTTTTGACTTTTTTAGTAATGTGTTGGCCTAACCAAAAACTCAAAGAAATAGAAGATACTGGAAATGCAGTGATTTACATGGAAAAGTTCACATATCCATGAAAATGGTATTTTTCAAAAAGCCTAAATTTGACCAGTACGACTGCAACTTCTCTCTTAAAATACCAACTGTTTCCACTACATAATTGTTTCAATAAAAATATCTCGTGACAAAAGAATGAAAAAGCTTGAATTCACTGCTTCCACATTTTGAGGATGTTATTATGAAGATAACACCGATAAATTATCCTTCATGCCAGTTAAACTAATGAAGACGGGAGATCGACCTTAACACACAGAGAAAGCCAGAGGTAGACTATTAATTAGCCAAGTTGATAGCGTACTGGGCTTTCACCCCGAGGACTCGGGTTCGATTCTCGGCCAGGGCTTGGCATTTTTATACGCTATAAATCATCCCATCGTCTGCATTAGCCCAAGTGTGCACAATAGTCGGACGTTAAAAAAAAAAAAATATATATACACACACACACATATATATATATATATATATATATATATATATATATATATATATATATATTATTATCAAGTCTGGAACCGTATAGGTCCAAATGAGCTAAGCGCTGCATGTGCTGTATAGGGTTGTCGATACATATGCGTACGTTGTTTTATCTTCTTTCAGAGACTTCGGTAACAAATTTACATGTAGGCCTATTTAGTCGCCATGGTGAGACGACTAACAAAACGTGGGAAAAACAGCTGTTTTGAAACTTTCTGTGATCGATTTTATACACAACAGAAACTGTGTCGATAATTCAATTAGAATTACATGTTACAAAGTTTTTAAATGTCTTACGTTGAGTTTACTGACTTGCCAACAAAATAAACACGATGTATTCAAAATTTTAAAGGAAAATTCGAACCCTAGAAAAATTGGCTCATATAATAATTTTTTTTTTATTTGTTCAATATACAAAACAAAAGACAAATGTTCCTCAGAAACACACACGTGAATCAAAACAAAACAAATTAACTTTAAATAGGCCCTACTGAACTGTAACATTAACTTTTTACTGAACTGTGATATTTAATGAACATACTTAGTATAAAAAAATTAATCAACTTATTCGAATTATTATTCAAAATTCGGCGGCAATTTTCGGCGTTTCAAAATGGCGGCAATTTAAAGACTTTAAATGTAAATTATTGAAAAACAGTAAATTTTCATAAAGAAGTCCAGTGTAAATGTTTGAAGTTCGTTTAATTTCCTATCTTATGTTAAGGGTAGTAAGCAGCATGCTGCCAGATCTGTTAACAAATAAAACACAAATTTTAAAAGTCTCAGATACCTGACCTCAACTGAGTGATTACAATGGTAATTGTACAAATTAGGAACTGGTGGGATTTTTAAGTAACTTATAGATACTCGCAAGCAAATATATCACTTCTTTAGTGGAAAAAAACCTACACAAAAATTTTAATTTAAAAATTTAAAAAGAAAAAACATTTTTCTACTTAATCATCACTGTTCCTAAATGATGAAGATTATAATTGATAATATGAAATTTTTACTGCAGAATCGAAGTTCGTGTGAAAAGACTTTTCAGTGTGTTTGTGTCAATATATAGTGCCGCGCGCCCACACACACACACACACACACACACACACACACACACACACACACACACACACACACACACACACACACACACACACACACACACACACACACACACACACACACACACACACACACACACACACACACACACACACACACACACACACACACACACACACACACACACACACACACACACACACACACACACACACACACACACACACACACACACACACACACACACACACACACACACACACACACACACACACACACACACACACACACACACACACACACACACACACACACACACACACACACACACACACACACACACACACACACACACACACACACACACACACACACACACACACACACACACACACACACACACACACACACACACACACACACACACACACACACACACACACACACACACACACACACACACACACACAGCACGTAAGCGCCATACACACACACACACACACACACACACACACACACACACACACACACACACACACACACACACACACACACACACACACACACACACACACACACACACACACACACACACACACACACACACACACACACACACACACACACAGAGAGAGAGAGACAGAGAGAGAGAGAGAGAGAGAGAGAGAGAGAGAGAGAGAGAGAGAGAGAGAGAGAGAGAGAGAGAGAGAGAGAGAGAGAGAGAGAGAGAGAGAGAGAGAGAGAGAGAGAGAGAGAGAGAGAGAGAGAGAGAGAGAGAGAGAGAGAGAGAGAGAGAGAGAGAGAGAGAGAGAGAGAGAGAGAGAGAGAGAGAGAGAGAGAGAGTAGAGAGAGAGCATAGAGCATAGTGTATTTTTACAAGGCACTGGACTATAAAAACATGAAGGGGTCCTTGCCGTGGCTCAAGGTCTTGGGTCTGGGTGAGTATTCGTGCCACTCGAGTTAACAGTTGATTTGACAGAAAAGATGAAATTTCAGTTCCGGGCAAATATCAGCTGATATTTCAAGGACAGCGGAGCAGAGAAACAGGTTTTTAATTTGCAATTTTCGACGGTCGTTCCTAAGTGGGCCTAAATAACAGTTGTGACCTTCGAGTGTTGTGCCAGATAATAATTGCACACAACTGTCTCGCAGTCGTCGTCGTGGAACTGAATTTCCAACAGTAATTATTTAATATCACTTCACATTCCTTATCATCGTTAAAACCTGCAACATTTGCATTATTTTTAACTTTCGAATAAAATTGCAGTGAAAAGTGATCCTTAACCGCGTCAGTTCGTTTTCGTATTTCTAATGGAATAGGAAAGTTTACCGTAAAATTTGAACAAGCCGCCATTTTGAAACTGTACAATGGATTTTGCTGTGAAACAAATTTCTCTACGCTAACGTCAGGATCGACTGTTTTGCCAAGACTGGTTAAAATCGGACTGAAATTGCTAACGCTAAAATTTGCAAATATTAATACGCATCACACGTAGTACTATATGGCTGAACAAAACAAATAAAATAAAAAACGTCTTTATATAAAGTTCGTGACAACCTCTAAAAAACGTTCTACAGGAAAGGATCAGTGCTCGTTTCAAGTTCCTGGAGTTGTCTTACCGATGAAATTTACCAGCTGTTTGCAAATGTCGCGTGTCGGTACCAGTAACATAAGTGTAGTGCCTCAGAACAAACAAATCATTTAATTTTCTCTGTAATATAGTCATTCTGTAGAATAAAACGGTAACGTACTTTTATCACTTCTTCTGACGCAAAACACTGACGGAGTCGTAACCTCAGGCAGGACGACTTCTTAACCACGACAAGATTATCCTGAATAAAAGTATGCTTAGGCTATATGTAACATGCGAGCACTTGACGAAAAACACTTCTTCAATACGTACCGCTCTGTTAATTGTTCTGCAGTTGTTTAGACTATGTATTCAAATCTTTTAAATTAAATCTTTTTTATTAGCCCAACTTCGTAAAGTGGGATTTTTCTGAATGCGAATATTCTAGAAATAGTTTTAAATGTTTAAAAAACTAAACATGAAAGTCTTAAAAAATAATTCTAATGTTTACGATTTGTAATCATGAAAGATTATTTTAACGGATAACTAAATCTAAAAACTTATCTCACAAAATACAAGTGCTAAACTCACAATTCCAGCAAAGAACACAGATCAGTATAACAAACGACTGAACACAGATAAGACAAACACAAATACAAGTACATTACACAACAATGAATCATCCATCAGTATTCTGACTTACATACCAGTGTTACTTTGTTGACGTTGTGAAGGAAAGTGATGGTCGATTCGATCGCTGAAGGTCAGTGGTACCAACTAATAAAAACAAAATATCAGCAGAGCCCCACTACCTGTCTTATCAAATGATTAGATAGGGATGTTATTGTAAACAAACCAATGTTCAGAATTTTAGCATTAACACAAAGTAAGGAAATCACAATCGAATCATAGAATTCCTGATAACCGAGAGTCTATATGTTTCTGAAGTCAGAAAATTAATAAATTTAGTTTATAATGTCTTGGTCCAGTATGTACGGTTGTGGTATTTTAATATTGAAATACAGTATGTTCCGTAACTACGAGGGATTTATAAGGATTATTGTTTGTTTAAAAAATTGGTTTTAAATCTTGTTGATAAGCTAAACAAAAGATAAAGCATTGAATAGGGTCAAAACATGAAAAGTAAATTCCTCGAGAGAGAGAGAGAGGAGGGGAGGGAGAGAGAGAGGGAGTAAGTTTTTATGCATTATTCGTACAGAAAAATAGAATCAGTATTTTGGTTAAAATATTTAAACGAATGTTTCTCCACTTCTTAACTTGTATGGTATTTTGAAATGAGCTGTATGTAAACCAGCTCTGTGTGCAAAACCAAAAATGTAAGTCGTCGAAAATGGTTTTACGGTTTTTCTAAAAGTGTAACTCTTAATAACTAAGGTCTTTTATTTTAAAAATTCTACAATGATTTAAAATATAAAACTTCATATGACCAACATTTGAACAAACTACGATTTTGAAAAGTTAGACCGATTATTGGTTATTTATTACAATTTTTTCAATGGACGCTTCCAAATTAGATTTATTGGACGTTTCAAATTAGGCTTGAGGTCTGGAAATAATTTCATTGATGTAACGATGTTTAATTAAACAATATGTATACACCATATAGGCTATGTAATAACTATTAAATAAAGTAGACTATATAAACGTACGAAAATAATATTTTTAAATTTGTAAGCTTTTTAAAATAAAAATCTACATTTTAAAAATAATTAGTACGTCTGTATAGCCTATTAACAAAAAAATCTTTATGGGAATGAATCAGAACATGCGGTTTTTATTTAACATTAAAATTGTCGAAAATTTGGCAAGAAACCATTACATTGGTTTGTGTGTGTGTGTGTGTGTGTGTGTGTGTGTGTGTGTGTGTATTATAGCTTATCAGATGATGCCGCCCAAGTAGCCACAGACTAATAATAAGTGCTTTAAAGGCAAAAAACAATGATTATTTGCTTTATAAATTATCATTATTTATATGCTTGTAATTTTTAGTGTGCATTTTCTAATGGTGCTTATCCTGTATAAGCTTATCCTGCAATAGCTTGTGGGAAGCGCTTTTGTTTAACGCTACAAAATAGCCTAAATTCAGCACTACAGATGTTAATCTAAATCAGCTGTTCTCACTTCTGTCGCTACACTCGTGCATGTTTTATACCACTCACTTCGATTACCGTAATAAATTATTTGGTGTCGAAACGAGAAATCCATACTTCACAACGAATCTACATGCATTATTATCAGGTCTAGCCTGTGCTTACTTGTTTCGTCCTCCATCAAGATCAAGGTACAAAAAAGGACCAAAATCCAAGTTATAGAATTTCTGTTCAGAACAGCCGTAAATCGTGAAATGTTTTGTGTCTATACTGACCTCTAGAGTAGGCTACGTTAAAATGTTAAAGTTGTGAGAAATCAAAATGTGAGCAAAACCGTGCGAACCGAGTTTACAATATTTCGGTAGTTTTCAAACAGACGTTTTTGAAGCAATACGTTTTGATCGGTTACTTGTTTGCTATATATTTGAGCGAAATTTAAGTTCTATCTTCCAAAATGAGCTTGATTTTTTAAAATTACAAATTGTTTCGCGACATACGCAAACCTGTATACCACAATTTCATAGAAATCGGTCAGTCAGGTTAGTATCCAGCGACATAAATCAATATAGAACCTGAAAAGCAATATAGAATTCTTTTCTTTCGCAATGATAATACTTGTTATATTATCTTACAAAAGTAAAATATGAACAAGACGGGCGGTTGAGGGAATGCAAGAAGAGTGTAGAAACAGATAGTTGAAGTGGGAGTCGGAAACCCGAGGTGGAACTGTAGTGCAGTCCCCACATTTAGGTCTACTTGGCAGTAGGGATGGGCACTTCTGCTATTTTTAAAAAATATCAACGAACTGTTTGTTGGGAAAAAATATCTGTTTGGAATAACAGTTTGAAAATAACAGGTTTAGAAAAATGAAACTAGCAGTTGTATTAGCAGCTAAAACATAAGCACAAACGTTCAGTTTTATAAGACTACTTTTTCATTCCCTTTACCACCATGTCCTTAACTGTTTTTGGGTGTAAAACATTTAGAAAAAAATAATTTTTATAAGTGTAGTAATAATTAAATTACATTCTCAAAACGTAATATATATGTATGCCATTTTATGTACAAAATGCAATGAATTTCTAAAAGAAGCATTCTTTTTTTACTTAAAAATTAAATAACCTTTGCATATTTACTGAAATGCAAACAATTTAGAATATTTTTAGTTGATTAAAAAATATTGATGATTGATAATAAATATAAAAAATATGTTTAAATAAAATTAGGTTATGTATTTACAAAACACAAGTAAACTACGGAGAAAAACTAATATATAACACAATTATGGCTGGTTTTACAGTTTAAAAAATGTTTGAACAACAAATTTTACATTTAAAACTTTCAAACAACTCGCAACAAAATAGAGATAAACTTTGACAACGCTAAAACAATTCTTACTTCACTACGTTGCAACAAGAAATGGAGGGAAAAAGTATAGCAAATTAAAGAAAAGGTGTTTGTACTGTTTGAAGGAAAACAGTTTAGCAGGAAAATAGCAGAAAAAAGTGTTAGCGCTTGCGGCAACGTTCGAATATAACGTAGGTGGTGGGGAAGTCCAAACTGTTGTTCCTTGTTTAACAAATAACGATCCAGTCCAATTCAAACTGTTAGTTTCCGTTTGGCAAAGCAGTTTGTTTTTCGTATATAGAATAACAGTTTGTTTTAACAGTTTGGAGTTTACTTATTCCAATAATTACTTACCCATCTCTACTTGGCAGTCGGTAAAGTAATTTGGGCATGCAGGACGGTGTGGCCTCGAGCACTGGAGACGAGTAAAGGCCGCGTGCCAAATAATTAAAGGCCTACTGCTGCACCTTCAGATGTGTGAACATTATCCGTGAGCCATGTACTGCAAAGTGTATCACATAATGTTGTAGGCACTACAGATCATTGTGTGTTGTATTTAAATTAGTTACTGTTTTGTCCAAATAGCCTTCAATTCACTTTTAATATCTAACTAAAATAATTTACATTTTTTTTTTTTTTTTTTTTTTTTTTTTTTTTTTTTTTTTTTATTTAACGTCCGACTATTGTGCACACTTGGGCTAATGCAGACGATGGGATGATGTATAGCGTATGAAAATGCCAAGCCCTCGCCGGGAATCGAACCCGGGTCCTCGGGGTGAAAGCCTTGTACGCTATCCACTAGACCACCGAGGCGGGAATTTACATTCAACTCTATCGTAATAAAAATAAATTTTAAGATAATAATTTTATAATTAACATATCACAATTTAACATTTAACCGTCCGTGCATTAGGTAATTAAATACCACAAATATATTTTTAAATGCATACACGAACGCATGTTTCCATAAACATTCTTGGGGTTGGATTTGGATGTTTAACACGAAGCCTACTTGCCAACTGTCGAAGTACTGTCCTTGATAAAACATTATAGTTTATAATATTTAAAATATACAACGGAAGGTAGTGTACGTATTTTCAATATATTTCAAATATAAATATAGAATAAATAAACTTTAAACTTACTACTTCTAACAGAAATACAGACTAAGTAAACTTTAAACGTACTACTTCTAACAGAAATACAGACTAAGTAAATGTAAAATGTACTACTTCTAACAGAAATACTGACTAAGTAAACGTAAAATGTACTTAACAGAAATACTTAAACTAAAATGTACTAGAAATACACTAAGTAAACGTAAAATGTAAAACTACTTCTAACAGAATACAGACTAAGTAAACTAAAACTACACTTAAATACTACTACTTCTAACAGAAATACAGACTAAGTAAACTTTAAACTTACTACTTCTAACAGAAATACAGACTAAGTAAACTTTAAACTACTACTTCTAACAGAAATACAGACTAAGTAAAGAAATACAGACTAAGTAAACTTAACTTCTAACAGAAATACAGACTAAGTAAACGTAAATGTAAACTTAAACTTTAAACTTACTACTTCTAACAGAAATACAGACTAAATGTACTAAACAGAAATACAGACTTAAACTAAATACTACTACTTCTAACAGAAATACAGACTAAGTAAACTTTTAAACTTACTAAACTACAGACTACTTTGTAAACTTAGAAATACTAAGTAAACGTAAATGTACTACTTCTAACAGAAATACTAAGTAAACTTCTACTTAAGAAATACAGACTAAGTAAACGTAAAATGTACTACTTCTAACAGAAATACAGACTAAGTAAACTTTAAACTTACTACTTCTAACAGAAATACAGACTAAGTAAACTTTAAACTTACTACTTCTAACAGAAATACAGACTAAGTAAACTTTAAACTTACTACTTCTAACAGAAATACAGACTAAGTAAACGTAAAATGTACTACTTCTAACAGAAATACAGACTAAGTAAACGTAAAATGTACTACTTCTAACAGAAATACAGACTAAGTAAACTTTAAACTTACTACTTCTAACAGAAATACAGACTAAGTAAACGTAAAATGTACTACTTCTAACAGAAATACAGACTAAAAATGTAAACTTACTTCTAACAGAAATACAGACTAAGTAAACGTAAAATGTACTACTTCTAACAGAAATACAGACTAAGTAAACGTAAAATGTACTACTTAACAGAAATACAGACTAAGTAAACGTAAACTGTACTACTTAACAGAAATACAAACTTTAAACTACTACTTCTAACAGAAATACAGACTAAGTAAACTTTAAACTACTACTTCTAACAGAAATACAGACTAAGTAAACTTTAAACACTACTTCTTACTACTTCTAACAGAAATACAGACTAAGTAAACTTTAAACTTACTACTTCTAACAGAAATACAGACTAAGTAAACTTTAAACTTACTACTTCTAACAGAAATACAGACTAAGTAAACTTTAAACTTACTACTTCTAACAGAAATACAGACTAAGTAAACTTTAAACTTACTACTTCTAACAGAAATACAGACTAAGTAAACTTTAAACGTACTACTTCTAACAGAAATACTAAACTTCTACTACAGACTAAGTAAACTTAAACTTACTACTTCTAAAACGTAAAATGTACTACTTCTAACAGAAATACAGACTAAGTAAACGTAAAATGTACTACTTCTAACAGAAATACAGACTAAGTAAACGTAAAATGTACTACTTCTAACAGAAATACAGACTAAGTAAACGTAAAATGTACTACTTCTAACAGAAATACAGACTAAGTAAACTTTAAACTTACTACTTCTAACAGAAATACAGACTAAGTAAACTTTAAACTTACTACTTCTAACAGAAATACAGACTATAGTAACTAAGTAAACGTAAAACTTACTACTTCTAACAACAGATATACTAAACTTCTAAACTTAACAGAAATACAGACTAAACGTAAAATGTACTACTTCACAGAAATACAGACTACAGACTAAAATACAGACTAAAAACTTTAAAACTTACTACTTCTAACAGAAATACAGACTAAGTAAGTAAACTTTAAACTTACTACTTCTAACAGAAATACAGACTAAGTAAACGTAAATGTACTACTTAAAGAAATACTGACTAAGTTAAAATGTACTAAAAATACAGACTAAGTAAACTAAAAACTTACTAACAGAAATACAGACTAAGTAAACTTTAAACTTACTTCTAACAGAAATACAGACTAAGTAAACTTACTACTTCTTAACTTCTAACAGAAATACAGACTAAGTAAACTTTAAACTTACTACTTCTAACAGAAATACAGACTAAGTAAACTTTAAACTTACTACTTCTAACAGAAATACAGACTAAGTAAACGTAAAATATACTACTTCTAACAGAAATACAGACTAAGTAAACTTTAAACTTACTACTTCTAACAGAAATACAGACTAAGTAAACGTAAAATGTACTACTTCTAACAGAAGTACTGACTAAATAAACTTAAAATGTACTAGGTCTAACAGAAATACTGACTAAGTAAACGTAAAATGTACTGCTTCTAACAGAATTACAGACTAAATAAACTTATAATATACTACTTCCAATAGAAATACACTACTTTCCATAGAAAGTAGAATATTTACAACTATATTTCCAATAGAAATATAAACTTAATAGTGGGTCCTAATTAAGTGCAGAAAATTATATAAAAACAATACTTACGTAATACGTACTGATGTTAATTGGGTTTTCTTTTTGATTTCAGAGTTGAACTATAGGTTGCAGTATACAGAAGGAGTTATCGCTACTTTTCTATAATAATGTATCCTTCTAAGTAAATATCGTGTAGACTTTAACTGAAATTAAACACTGCATTACCTTCTCCTTAGCTGCATGCTATTCTTATATAACGTATGGTAACGAAAGCAATGGTGGTATCTTTTTTTATTAATTCTATTTTTTTTTGTGTGCACACTTGGGCTAATATAGACGATGGGATGATTTATAGCGTATAAAAATGCCAAGCCCTGGCCGGGAATCGAACCCGGGTCCTCGGGGTGAAAGCCCAGTACGCTATCAACTAGGCCACCGAGGCGGCTTTTTTTATTATTCTGCTAGATTTTGAAATAGTTATAAAAGTTAAAATATTTTTAACGATTCATTGATGAAACAAACAAAAAATATGCCTTGTAAGAAATATATTCAAAATGTATTTATCAGATTATGAAAACATTTTATTTTCGCCCAATATTTGGGCAATACATGCGAGGAAATTTTTAAGTTCTTGAAAAATATTTGTTTTTAATAGTTGCTACTTTTAATACAAAGTTATTGCACGAGTTATTTCATATTGCACGAGTGTACATTTCATATTGCACGAGTTATTTGTTAATTAACACATGGCATCCACATTAGCACTAATCCTATGTCGTGAAGTCAATTTATCTTATATGGTTCAAATTATATTTTTATAAAAACCAAACGCAACGGGCTGCAATGCTAGTTTGTCTTTAAGAGAAAACTATAAATGAAAAATATCGCTCACCGTATCCGAAATACATTTAACAGTTAACCCAATTTGCCTGCTAAGCGATGTGGGCTACGTACCGTTATTTAATCACCTACACTGTCAGTAACAATGCAGGCCTACAGTAATTATGCTTTCTTTGATCACTGATAACAATAGGAATGTGTTGTCGGAATATCCCGGGGTAATACAGTACTCAATTATATTATTTAGTAATTGAAGTGAAACACTGTGACGTTCAATTAAAATATGTACAGAGTGTTGAGTAAGAAACGGAAAGAATTGCAGGGCGAGTCCGGAAAAATGACGAGTTCGTTCGCTGGTAAAAAAGACGTCAATTTTCAAACAGAAAGAACCTTTTACGTTCGAAAATATCTAAGCTAGTATGAATTTTTTTGTAATAATTAAATAGTAGAAAAGCAATAATTAAATTGTTAGAAAACATAATAAGCATTTATAACAACTGTTCAAAATGTCCACCTTCACTATTAACACATATATGCTCGCCTAAAATATCTTTTTTTTAACAAATTGTGTTGTTTTGTGTTTTAAGGCGAAAAGCACATTGAGGCTGTTATCGCTTCCCTAAATGTAAGTGTAAAGTGTTAAAATCGTAAGTGTAGTGTTGTAAGTGTAACTGTGTGTGTTAGACTCAGGTACCGCGAGGGACGTCTAAATCCTCTCAATAGGTGCAACTAGTCTGCACACCCTTGCGGGATAACAAATTGTGAATGAAGTAATTAAACTTGTGTTTTAAGTGACTTCTGTTGATTTTATTTTTATACATTATTTTATTTTTACTATTTAATTATTTTTTTTAAAAATTCGTACTAGATATTCTCAAATTTAAAATGTATTATTTTTTCTGTTTTAAAGTTGATGTCTTTTTCGCGCTATCTTGTGAATATGTTGATGTTAATAAACATTCGTTTTTATGTGATTTATTTTTTTTAGTTGACTTTTTTTACGTAATTTTGTTCAGAATTAAATTTTCTACAAGTTTTATTTAATAGGAAAACAACAGAGTTATTGTAGGCCAAATATAAAAAAATGTATTGTTTTGGCTGTGATTTTTGCCAGCCAAAAATCTACTTGACTTACAGCTCTGGGGCTAGTTTTATTCAGTTTTTCAGGACAAAAACTATCAGAAATCATCAAAATTACTTTTTAATTTAGGTTTCTAGAATTTCAGTATGTCATAATTTCCCTCTTTTCCAGGAATCATGGCGAACTTTTCCGCCTGTTGCAACTCGCTAAGGACCCATGTTTATTTACACTTTTTTCGTCATCATCACTCGTCCTGAAATTCTTTCCGTTTCTTCCTTAAACACCCTGTATATTGTTATTTCTCTAAAAAACTTGTTCGACAACAGAAAAGGTTAAACAAATTTTGTTAAAACTGTGGACATTTGAGAATAAATTAATCCTATGGCAGCAAGAATGAAATAATCACGATACGCCGCTGTTTCGCTGACGGGATGGAAGCGAATTTCCACAAATATTTCTGTACCTTACACTTTTTTTGGTAAAATTTTGATTTCACTATCGTAATCAGCATTAAAATCTGATGTTTTAAGAAATTCAAATTTCACTGAAAATAGTAAAATAAACCCTGACCGCCGTCAAATTCAGTTTCTTATTTTCAACTTATTTTGAACATTTTAAATGCTAATGTATACAATATTTAACACTGACTACGACGGTAAAATTAAATTTTCAAAAATATTCAAGACAAAAACGTTATGAATTATTAACAATCAGAAATGCTCGCCACTTTGAAATTATTGGGCAGATTTTTCTTGAAGCCATTATCAATTTACCGATTTCTGTACTTTTTGAACGCAAGGAATATGAAGCCAGCTGAAATTTATCGCCAACTTGTAGAGATTTATGATGAAAAAATAATCAGTGATGGAATGGTGAGACGTGGAATGGTGAGACGCTTAGTCAAGGATGTGTTGATCCGTGATAACGCACGTCCCCATTCTGCTGGTGTCACCCACCTTATTGAAGAATTCGGTTGGGGGAAATTCGGTCATCCGCCGTATAGCACCGATTGAGCTCCTGATTTTCGTTTATTTCTTAACTTGAAGCATGATTTTGGAGGACGACGCTTTGACAGCGATGACGTCGCAAAAAACGATGTTCGCAGTGGCTGTCTTCAGTGGCGCCATCTTTCTGTGAAGAGGGTACTAAAAAAGTTGGTTCCTCGCTGCGACACATGTCTCAACAATGGTGGCAACTATGTAGAAAAATAGTTTAAGAAATTCTCTTACATGAAGAATAAATTTTGTTTTGAAAAAAAATGTTTTTTTTCCAAAACGTTATCTACTTTCCGGACATGCCTCGTAGTTACAGTATTGTCAAATAAAGTTTTATTTCAAATTAGATCGTTTTTTTCCATTTAAACAATAGTTAGGCCTATATCTAGACGCCGGTAATAAATTGTAAATAAAGGCAGTATACCCAGAACAACACAGATCGATTTTGAATTAATTTATTTATGTAACAATTGCATCAAAAATCAAAATATCTGAATTATTTCTTTCCAAAAATAGAAAGAAAATCTACGATGACTTCAGAAATTATGTTAATAACTCACTCAAAGCAATTTTAATGTTTTTTTAAATCGATTTTGAGAAATTCATGTTTGCCCATATCTCAGGATTTTATTTTTATTTTTTATACATTATATTTCCTTCATATACAGTCCATAAGTAACAAAACAAAATATATGGGTCACTATAGTCCCCCCCCCAAAAGTCAAGAGCTACTGAAAATACAAAATCGGCATAACTTCGCAACATCGTTTATCAGATTTTGATAAAATTTTTGGTCATATATTAACCTTCATAACTAAACACATTGTTGAAATTTTGAAAAAAAGAAAAAAATACGGTTAAAAAATAAATAAAAAAACAAACCCAGTTTTAAACTGATTGACAGATTTTAATCAAACTTGGCACGCAGGAGTCTTTTGCTAATACCTTGGAACATTTTAGTGCTTTTCTAAAAAAAAGTTTCTTGAAGATTTTTGTCAAGAACTAGATTTCTTGTAAACCAGCTCTAACAAATTTGATGTAGTCCACACTTTGAGAACCCAAAAAATTTACGAGTTTTTATATAAACTCTCAAAAAAAAATAATTCACGATCTATCAAAGAAATATTCAAAAATCGATTTTTAAAAATGGTTCATCGTGTTTGGTCCGATATGACGAGTTATAAATCAGGTGAGTGTAGCAAATTTGAAATTAAAAAATTCGGTTCAGAGATAAATAAATAAATAAAAACAGATTTGTAAATAACTAATGAATCTAAAAAATACCAAAACTGCATGCGAGAATGAGGGGTTGGCCCACAAAGCTGACAGGGTCTCTAAGTAGTAAATAAATCAAAGCCTACTACAGTAAAATCATTCTTACATCTTCTCTAAAATAATGCCAGGTGTGAACGTTACATTTTGAACAAAGCTTTACGGGGGGAGATGAGGGAGTTACCTGAAGTGGGCTGAATGCTACAAGAGTACCAGACTTCCAACCACACAGGATGTTTGTTTTTCCTGGGAAATGCGAGCCGTTACACTCAAACATAATTCTTTCCCAGGACTTCATCAAACGCAGGGAGGGAGATCGAAAAATGTTTAACATAGTAGCGACATGTCCATATATATATATATATATATATATATATATATATATATATATATATATATATATATATAGAGAGAGAGAGAGAGAGAGAGAGAGAGAGAGAGAGAGAGACATTTATTTATTTATAAATAGGGTCTACTTTGATAGGTTTTACATAATAATGCTATTATGTGTACAACATGCGTGTGTGTGTGTTTAGCATTCTCACATTCGCAATTATGGTCCGATTTGATTCAACTTGGTACCAAAATAGGTTTTGATAATAGCTTGGACAAAATTTTTTACATAGAAAAATCTGTTAAAATGTTTCAAAATGGCGGCAATCATAGAACTTTAAGACATAATAACTTTTTACCCAGCACTTTTTCAAAATTTAATTTTACATCGTAACATGTTACATAAAGTAGCATTTCAAATTTTTAAGTTCCAATGAAATTTCTGAAACTGGTTTGATAGCGGTCGTATTCTCAATGTAATTAGAAATACTAATGTATACAGAATTTAATGTTGATTATATTGGTGAAATTATATTTTCAAAAACGTGTAAGATAAAAAAATATTGTTTTTCAAAGAATTGGAACGGCCGCCATATTGAAACTGTCGTACGGATTTTACTAGGTAACAATCTTATCAAACTATCAAACGTATTACAAAAATTAATTTTTATTGCAAGCAAAAAAAAAACGACAAAATATGTGAACACATTCATATAGTTTTTCAACGCAATAAAACGTGTTCATAGAATAATTACAGTATTTACAAAATACTTTAACAATGGTACAAAATGTCATAGTGTTGTAGTCTACATTATTTGTAAAACGTAGGGTGTAACTGACACAGCATTGGAGGAAGCCACCCTCTGCGTCCCTCCTTAGTCCCACTGCCTTGAGGACCATTTCATGTCTTGGTTTAGTTTGTGAAAGGTGCTAAGTCGAAGTGTTACATAGTGTTAGTGCTTAGTGTTTAACAATGAATATGAAACAGAGAGTGAGTAAAATAAAACAAAAGATGTCCTAATAAAATAACATTTAACCGAAGATTTAATGAAATAAAATTACAGTAATTATATTAAAAACTACAAACTTAACCTAATCAACACAAAAAAGGTTAAAATTGAGAATGTTTTGTTTATTTGTTTCTAAAGGTTGTTTATAGAAGGTCATGAGCTATTTAAAAATAAACAGACTACAGTACTGTATTTCCAAGAATTATAATGAAAGCGCAGTGTATGAGCAATAGGTTAAACTAAATCATCAGGTAAACAAAGTACGATTATGTATTCAATAAATGTTTAAAACATTTATGAATAAAAATAAAATATTAATTTATACCTAATTAATAAAAAATTCACTGAATTAATTAATTTGATGTTAAGATAATCATTTTTTTAATTTTCTTTTTGGGAATATAAATCATAACATAAATGTGTGTACAATTTGATGTTAAAATAATCATTTTCCGATAGGAAATAATTGTAATACTGTATATAATATTCAAATTACATTTTATACTATATATAGGTTAGTTCTAGCCCTAATGTAGGTTCTCTGTATATAGGTTTTATATATATATATATATATATATATATATATATATATATATATATATATATATATATATATATATATATATATATATATATATATATATATATATATATATATATATATATATATATATATATATATATATATATATATATATATATATATATATATATATATATATATATATATATATATATATATATATATAGACCTAATATAGGTTGTCTAGACAATGTAGGTTCTCTGAAAACCATGTTAACTGAAAATAGTTAACAAATATTTTGTTTAACAATGTTCACTAACTAGATGTACTACCATAGATAAAAAGAAAAATAATATTTTTTGTATAATAGGTATAGTATATGTATGATACATACTAAGTACATGGCTAGTTTAAACAAATCTCGAAAGCATCTCTTTAGTATAACTAAATGCTCCAAGTTTAAATTTTTCATTATTGAATTGAGATGGTGTCATTTCTGTGTGGCTGAACTTTTTTTAAAAAAAATAGGCGATTTTGTTTAAAGAACTTTCAAAATGTTGGCTAAAATCTTATTATTTGGTACCTTGCAGTGTTAATTTTCAGAATTTTAAGATTTTTTTCATAATTTGAGCTCTTTTCCGGTGAAAAACAAAATTTGTTTAGGAACTACATGACATTGTTAAATTTAAGGTAGGTAACAGTATTAAAAATAGGTAAATATTATTAGTTATAGTGTACAGGCTACAGTAATATGTACTTTGCACACATTTAATTATGTTCATTGTAATTATTGGTGAGTGGTTTTCATCTGGTAGCCTACATGAATAAAACTTTAATAAAATAAATTAGTTAGTACATTGCTCAAAAGGCAATGTTCAACTAATTAACAATTGAATCGCCATTTTTTTGTTCATTATATATAAGCTTTGTTAATGTAAATTGTTCCTTTTAAAATTTCTTTTTTTTTATTAGAATTTGTATGGTGAAAAGCATGACTACTTGTATGACTACGTAACTACTTGTTACGTTAATTTAAAAAATAATAAATTAGTAACCTATTTATGTAGCCTAAACAAATGTAATATCAAGGGAGGTAAATTATTTAACAGCCTAGGCTAAACTAGATATGGCTGTTGTTTGTTGTTGGGTCAGTTAAGTTAGACCATGTAGGGTAGTTTTACGCCTACATTTTTTTTTAACATTTAAATAACTATTTTTTTACAGGCTAAAACAAAATAGCATTAAAAGAAAAAATACCATTGAAAGAAATAGACCTAACCTGTACAATCTTATGCAAGTTCTAATAAAATAATAACAGTAGTGTTATGATATGATATGAAACCAACTTCCACCTTATTAATACCGAGCAATTTATACTAATTATTAAACAAAACATATATCTACTGAAAGAAAAAACTAAGTATTGTTTAACTGGTTATATAAATATAATAAATGTAGGTCTATTTAATATAGGCACACTCACCTTTACAAAGTTTAACAATTATGTAATTGCAAACATTGCTGTATATAATTTACACATTGAGTGTAAGATTATAATATGAGTCCTTTGTCTATTTCAATTCTGTAATTATTTATTTTACATGACAGGTATTTTTCAATGCAACCAAGAATTATTATAATAAAATTCCTGACAGATTTTTGCAAATAATATTATTATGAATATTATTATTATTATTATTATTATTAATCATCTACAAATTAAATTTCATCCTATTCTAATAACTTTTATCCCTGCTAATCCTAATACAATTAATTGTAGCTTATTCTGTATTAATTAATTTTTAGCCAAATGGATTAGTTTTTTTAAATACACTGGAACTTGGCTGTAATGCCCTCACTTGTCATAAGAAATCAGTTGTAACAAGCTTGTTTGGTTTTATGTCTTTGTAATGTTTAACTCACTTTTAGTAAGGTAACAATTTATATTAGACTTTTATTTTGTTAAGTTATACAAAATACATAAGTTAATTTATGAAAACAAAGTATATTACCTACAGAAGATGCAACTGTCCATTCTTAAATTCTATTGTAAAGCACACCACCCTCTGCACAGTAGCCTGTGACTGTCACATAGCCTAAGTGATTGCATTTTTATTTTTTTGAAAAATGTCAGATGTAAAAGGAACAATTGTCAATGAGTAATAAAATCAAAATTATCCAAGAACTTGGAACTAGGCCTATGAAATTCAGATGTTTGTAAAAACAACAGTATGGAAGTATTACAAGAAACTTACAAGCACATTTGAAAGAAATCACACATAGGTTTATTAATTATAAAGTTGTGCAATTTTATTGTTGTTGAATACAGAACCTTAGAAAAGTTTAATAATTTATTACTTTTAAATTTTAATTGTTAGCCTAAAATCCAAAAATAATTATATTTTACAATGTTGTGAACAAGATTTTTTTGGTAGATTTTATTTTAAACTAATAGATTATGATGACATACGAATTTATGTTTTACAGTTGGCAACTCGAAAGTTATAAGCACTTGGTTTAACTAGCACATTTGAATCATGACATATTTAAGTAGCATATTGAGCTTGGTCAGCCACTTGAATTTCATTTTAACCAAGTTCCACTGTAAAATAATTTTATCTCCAGAGTTACTCATATTATTTTATAATTTAGGCTAGTCTTTTTACTTAATTGGGTGAGCATGAACTCTATTATTGAATTATTATTAAGAGTTATGAAAAAGT
Source organism: Callitettix versicolor (assembly GCA_022606455.1). Taxonomy (NCBI): domain Eukaryota; kingdom Metazoa; phylum Arthropoda; class Insecta; order Hemiptera; family Cercopidae; genus Callitettix; species Callitettix versicolor. Next base: position 33,769,227 of record CM040189.1, on the reverse strand, counting down.
TTTATGTAACCTTCTGCAGGGCATCCACTGGTCACTCGCTAGTCATTTTATTCTGGTTTGGTTGATTTTCACTGCTAATGTGTTTCACTTTCAGAATTGAATGCAGATTGCCGATGTAGATTTCAACAACTCCAATGATAACTTATAATGCCATGAACACAAGATTACTTTAGCTGTTATTTACTTAAATAATACACACACACACACACACACACACACACACACACACACACACACACACACACACACACACACACACACACACACACATTTGACACCTCACACACACACACACAACACATCACACACACACACACACACACACACACTTTAGCACACACACAGTTATTAACTTAACTAATACACACACACACACACACACACACACACACACACACCACACACACACACACACACACACACACACACACACACACACACACACACACACACACACACACACACACACACACACACACACACACACACACACACACACACACACACACACACACACACACACACACACACACACACACACACACACACACACACACACACACACACACACACACACACACACACACACACACACACACACACACACACACACACACACACACACACACACACACACACACACACACACACACACACACACACACACACACACACACACACACACACACACACACACACACACACACACACACACACACACACACACACACACACACACACACACACACACACACACACACACACACACACACACACACACACACACACACACACACACACACACACACACACACACACACACACACACACACACACACACACACACACACACACACACACACACACACACACACACACACACACACACACACACACACACACACACACACACACACACACACACACACACACACACACACACACACACACACACACACACACACACACACACACACACACACACACACACACACACACACACACACACACACACACACACACACACACACACACACACACACACACACACACACACACACACACACACACACACACACAGTGTTTCCTACAAAGAGGTTTAAACATTTGATCCTCCATTATTTTCTCATTCCACCAGTTATCATTTTGAAACTATACATACTTTTAAAAGAAGGTACCAGAAATAGTATGTGAGAATTACATCTGGCTGATATTTGTAGAATCAAAATGGCGGCCAAATTATTATTACTGATTCTGCAATATTATCAAAAGCCCCAAAATGGCCCATGCAGAACACTTTTCTTTTTGCTCAATTACAAAAAAAAAATTTGTAAATAACCCTTGCCATAAAATGACACCCAAAAAATTAGGTTATGTTTTTGTTCTATTAAAAAGGTACTTTAACAGCTGTTAAAGAGTTAACAGTTATTCAACAATCTGTTTTAATACTGCAGTACAATGAAAGCTTTATAAGTGTAGAATTTATTTATTTTAGCTGCCATTTTGTTTCTACAAACATGAGCCATATGTAATTCTCAAATATTATTTCACATGTATGTTCATGATTAACAAATATATTTACATTTTAAAGTCAGCTAAATTGAAAATGCAGTAGATGCATACGTCATGATATTATTCATTATTTATTTATCTATGCATGAGGTGCAGAGCATGGCTTGAGGCTGAATAAATTAAAAAAACACAACCTATTATTGTAGCTCACTCTTGATTAACCCTGGAATGGTTGAGTGAAAAATAGTTTCAGGAACAGTCGGGCTGGGTCTATGGAACCCAATAAATAAAACACTCATAGCAAGTGACAAACAGTATATTCACAACAAACGACCAATTTTTATTTTGTTCAGGTAGTACTAAATGCTACAGTGACATTATTTTAACTTTTTGAATTATACACTAATTGTAAAAAAACAACTGAAAACATACTTTTTTGTAGTACTAAATGTAAGTAGATTGGAAATATTAGTAAATTTTATTGAAATACAAATATAAATGAGAATAAGTTGAGAACTAAGAAGTAAAAATGTTGAGTTTTCATTACATAAACAGATTTTATGAATATAATGAATATTTTATGAGATTGTCCTCTAAAAACATCACTTTTCATAACAGTCACCACAAACCATTTCTGCATGCACCAAATATCTTGCAAACTTTGCAATAGTATTTAGTTTTGTTGTCCTTGCATTTGAAGAATCATCCCTTTTTTCTGTTTGGCTGGATTGCGTGCATTGTCAAATATGGTGTTATAAAATTCAGTCAAATTCACTTTTTGAGACATTTTCTCTTGCCATTTTATATTGTAAACTATTCACAATGACAATTCTGTGTTAAGACATCACAAATAGTTTACAAAGTAACTGAAGAGCCACTGGGAAAATGATCAAAGTCCATTTTCCTGCCAAATTGAGATTACATTGTAAACTCTTGTCAATGCAAAATCTTACACTGAGACACCCAGTGACTGTTGGGACGTCATCAAAAATAGCAAATTCAAACCATCACCTTTCACTGTCATCAAATGTGCAACAGACATCACAATTGAAACTTGGACAGACTTTTTATCTGGGCTTTATGTTAAAAAGTGGCATATACCTACACAACCAATTAGTATTTTAAAGTTGAACAAAAGCAGGCAAAATTCATGCTTTACAAGTCAAACTATTTGGGTAGATATCTGAAAGCTGTTTTTGATAGGAATAAAGGCACAGAAAATAAGAAATTAAGAAAGTCTAACAATCAAAATGACCCAACGTACAGAAAGAAATTTTCAATGGAAAAATGCCCATTAAACCCACAAAATTAAAGGCTCTATTACATTTAAAACAGTTCTTCACCAGTCCTGATTCTCAAGCATTCTATGATTCACTGGTTCCCTGCCCTTGGTTTGGACGAAGGAGGCTAAGATGACATCGATCGAGCTTCCAGAAAACCCACCATTTGATGATGCTCCATAACTTGAAAAAACCATCAAGGTCCTGATATCTTTTTGTTTTGAATTTAACTGTTCATGTTTCATATGTTAAGTTTTGTTTTATTATTTCTGAATATGTAGTAAATGCTGTTTTAAAATGTGCAAAGCTTAAGAAAGTTATTTGTATACCTATTCTTAACTTACTTAATCGACTTGAAACTTAAAAAACTTGATTCTGAAAATTGCGGTGTGCAGGACTATCATCGTTCTCCATGGCCCTTCAACAGTGTATCCTACTGTTGTATGTAATGATGTCACCACTTACATTTTTGTATTATTAACTTAACTAATACACACACACACACACACACACACACACACACACACACACACACACACACACACACACACACACACACACACACACACACACACACACACACACACACATACACATACATATATATATATACACACACACACACACATACACACACACACACACACACACACACACACACATATATCACACACACACACACACACATATACATATATATATATATATATATATATATATATAAACACATACACACACACACACACACACAGTGTATCCTACAAAGAGGTTTACACATTTGATCCTCCAATGATAACTTATCATGCATGAACACAAGAATACTTTAGCTGTTATTTTTTTGAATCATCATGCTTCACCTTCCAAGTAGTATTTATTGATTGTTGTATTCAATCAATGATACAACAAAATAAAAATGGGATCACACTGGCAGAAATTAATAACGTAAATGGTCAGGATGAGTTTGACAGATCCGTGCACTTTTAGAAGACTGCCAAAGAAAGACTAAACAAAACAAAGCAAAATCTCATTCAAGATGCCAAAGCTTTCTCTTAAGATGTTTCAAGAAGCTACTAGAGAGTTTGAGTCAAATCAGCAACTATAAGAATATAAATTCAGTGAAACAAAAACTAGTGAGTCTCACAGATCCAGCCCGTTTGTCATTCTAGAGTTAAGTAACACAGTGGACTATAATACTTGTCATACAAATAGGTAAATGCGGCTAGTTCTATTTTTTAATAGAGGAACTGCAGCAATTTTAGCCCTGCTCCTTCTTAGCTTAACAAGTTTTTATATTTATTTTTTATTTTAGGAGTGCAAAAAAGAAAATTACTATCCTTTCAATATTCATCTCGTCAATCTACAGCCAAGTCATTATCAACACTCAACTTATCAGTCTACAATCAACAATCATCACTACAGGCTTCAGTATCAGGTGTTTATGTAGCAGCAGGGTGAGTGCTACTTAGTGTCCGATATGTCAGCTGACCTTGTCGAGTTCCACATTACCTATGCTCGCTTCCCTCTGTGTATGCTTTACAGAGGCTAGGCAGGTTTGTTTATTTTCAGAGTGCACACATTTATAATAGTAGTTATAGTAAAACATCGGTTATTTTATAATAGTTCATAACGATCAACTGATAGGGCTATAATAAGTTTTAGGTTATATTTATTTAAAAACTAAGCTATGTTAATTTTCATTGTTTTCAAACAAATAATCATAATTAAAATAAGCTTAGGAAGACGAATGCATAATGTATGATTTTTATTTTTGGTTTTCAGTAACAAAAATGTTCTTTGTGACCAATGATTATTGTCATACACATAATATATTGTCAAGTACACAACCAGGAAGCTACTGCTTTATGCAGGAAGTTGTCATGCTGCTGAGTTTCTCTACATCCTTCAATCTTAACGTCACCAGGAACACAGGCAAGAGTACAATGCTCACAATGCACAAGGACAAGGACATACACCAGGAAAGCACCTGTAGTATCAGGATCCTGTTGTTATTGGACCCAGATAGGGCATTAAGTAGATAAACAAGATCAGAGTCAGCAGCAAGTGCAACTCCATTGCAGGAAGTTGATCGGAAGATACATTTTGCGATCACTGTTTCTAAACAAATAAATTCTGCATAAATAATAATAATTAAGATCAATCATTTAACTTGTATCATAGTTCTACGGCTGGTTGCAATGGATTCTGCGTAGTGCGAGTGCACGAATTTATATTGACATATAATATTATATTTACGTGTTGCAAGTCCCGTAATTAATTTCCTGTGTTTCTGCCTGAGATCGGTCCAGGGACCCTGCGCGTGTGAGGGGCACGTAATAACCACTACGCTACGGAAACTACGAAGACGTTTGGCAGATGTAAATATATGAAATGAATCATTAATTTAATATTTATATTGGTAATTATAGTAAGAGATCAGTTATTTTATATTGATTCAGTAACGATCAGCTGATTTCATTGAACAGATGATAGGCTATAATAAGTTTTAAGTTATATTGTTAAAAACGGGCTGTTAATTTGTCGTGTTTAGAACCAATTATTGTAATTGAAATAAAAAAAGGAAGAAAAACATGATACATAAATTTTATTTTTGATTCAATTACAGAAATTATAATTTATTTTTGTCAAAGATCAGATTCGTAACATATCTATTTTTTCAAAATTATTTCATCAGGTTTTACTAAAAAATTTGTTAATATGTAATTAAGTCATTAGTTCAGATTTGTTATCCTACCACTTGATTTCAGTTACACATGACAAAAATTTATGATCTGAAATTTTAAAAGTGGTTCAAAGATAGAAGTAAACACACACATACATTCCAATTGCATCCTAAACTACTCAAGTAGTTCTGTTAGTGCAGCGATACAATAGCACGTTACTTTTAGGCTCTGCACGGAAAACAAAGGTTTTGAATAGGATAAACGGTTTTTGCTATAAAACGGACGATTTAAAACATTACATAAATATGTCTCTGTGTTAGATTTTCGAATAAAATCAGGGGTGGAAACGCTATAAACTCTAAGTGAACACCTACCAACGGAATTGGCCTGCAACAATTTATTACGTTATTTCCCGTTTCCACCCAGCGGCAGCAACTTGTCTGATAGTGCCTTAACGCAATGCTGATTGGCCCTGGTGGAATACCGCGTCGCCATTAAAAATAATCTAATATGGCGATATAACTATTCTGATGGAATATTGCTCAAACCTAACTACAGTTACCAAAATCGCCTCTATTACTGCGTGCAAGATGTTGAGAAAACACACCATGTATGCGCATTCTACTGTTACGTTGTTACTTTTATAATCACTGCAATAATGATTAATTAGTGTTAGCTCAATCACTTTACTACTTTTTTATACAATATCTACTTTAATTATTACAATAGTAGTAAGTAAGTTATTTAAAACAATTAGATATTGTATAAAAGGAAGATTATTTACTATAATTATAATTATTTATTTATAACTACTAATTTGTGTTGACGTTTTATATAAAATGCATTTCTTTGAATAAACTAATAAACTTTTATATTAACTAACCTAGTTTCAGAGCTTAACAATAAATCAGTCATCTTTTATCAGTTATCTATACTAGAACCTGTTTATTGCTAAAATATTACCAAAAGAAAACAGAGTTTTAGCAAAATGGCAATTCGCCAGTTTATTCAGAAGGCGTGTTAGCATTTTTGGGTTATGAGTTGACATTATGCCACCAGATATTACAACGTCAATGTCGCGCTTATGGTGAGACAGTGAGGTGCAGGTTCTGCTGAAGGTCAGCGATATGGCGATCATTTGCTCTTTAAATGTCAATCCCAGGCACGAAGTGGTAGCTGTTTTACACTGACGATTTTTCCACATTATTACATTTTAAATTACAAAAGAGTCCTGCCGACCAGGCATCAAATTTGCACCACGTGTCGTATCGTGGTGGTGCGAACAGTTTCGACGCTGTGCGTAGTAGCGGGCGGACCACCAATGGAGCGATGGCTGATGAAAGACTGAGGCTTCTTCTGGTGCAAGCAGAAGTGCTGGAATTCGCGAGTACTCTGGTCCTTACAATGGCAATTAAAGAGAAGCGAATGGACCTGGAGACCGCATGGCAGCGACAGGTGGGACGAATCAAAAATGATCGATTGAGTATACCAACTCATGAGGTAACATCCAGGATTAAAAGTGCTGAGGATCGATCGCCAGAGGTGGATTTCTATCCACACAGATTCTCACTGGGCAATGGTTAAGCTTGGAAGCTTACTTGTTCTGGTTTCAGGCTGGGAACAGGTTTGGCTTGTCCTCTATCTTTCCAGCAGTGGAGGAAGATGCGGAGCATTTGTTTCAGGTGTCGGAGATTCGACGAGGAAAGGATGAAGGTGCATTGCACCGGAAAGTCTAGTTGACATAATGATGGCTTCAGAGGCCAACCTATGGAGGAGCCATTGGTGGATTCAGCTGCAGTGGTCATGGAAGAGGCTGGAGTGCTGAGGATCGAGAAAGGGATAGCCAACGCTGTAGAAGAGCAGGCAGTCACAGATCAACCTTCCTCCACGAAGTAATGCCTTTCCGACGGCGGTTCTGCATAAGGGAAATGGCGGTTTTACAGAGGAGGAATGCTTCTGAGTGATTTTTTAGTGGGTAACAATATATCTTAACTTGAGTTTGAACCCTAATTTGAGTCTCACACTCTGTGGTAGTCCGTACCCTACCCCAGGAAGTCTAAAGATTTTTCACCTTTTTGGCATCGTGCAAATAAATACGTACACACACACTCACACACACACACACATGGCCACACACACACACACACACACACACACACACACACACACACACAGCCAAGTATTCATTCTCTATAAAAATGTATGACTACAGAGCCTACAACACTAGATACACCTTTACTAAGAATGAATTTAAGAAGTAACTTCTTTGACAAATGACTGCGTTAGAAAGTGATTATCGACATTTCTTTGGCCCCTACACATCCTGTTCCTTGTTCAGATTAAATTAACAGTTAATCGTAGAAAGTACAATAGGAGCTAAGGAACTATTAGACACGATGTTACGTTGTCTGTTTGTCTTACCATGGCAGCTCCAAGTAGCTCCTTTACAAGTTTTGAGTCGTGTGACGAAGCACTCTGCTAGAGTGCTCAAATGCTGTTGTCCATTTATTATTATTGTGCCGGATGGCACATGCTCAGCTTGTTTCTCTTGGGAAATCATGGCGCCTTTGGCACGGCTCCTGTAATCGGCCAAACTAATGTGGGAGTAGTTTCCGATGTAATTTACCACGCACTGTGTTGCCGGCTTCAGACCACAAGAGTAAGATGGAGTAACGGATTAAAGGAAAACATATGTATTGACGCAAGGATAATGGTCATATTCTTAGTCTGTAAAATAAAATAAAATAAAAATCTTGTTTTGATGAGCTTTTTGAATTTATTATTACCTTATAGGCATTAAAGCAAAAGACAACAATAATGATGTGTAAGTATAGCTGCTACATTTCTCAAATTGTAAATGTATAAAGCTGAGTGTGAAACCAAAAATAAAAGCTTAGATTCATACTACATTACAAGGCATGCTTGTTTAACTCGGTCGCTTCTAGAAAACAATGTCTCCCGATATTATTACAGAGACACAGTTACTTTTGCTCGTTTTGATACTTCATGGTTATCTCTTATCATGCTGAGACATCAAGTGGACAAATCAAATTAAATTTCTGATACCAATAAATTGTAAATATGGAATGATATCAGTGTGGCATTTACAATGCACAATCATTTCATTTTATTAATACAACCGACTGCTTAGATTTGATAAAACGAGTTACGTAATTTTCATGTTAAGTTTTAATGTTTGAACATTGAATACTAAAATAGGCTATAGAGATTACTGCACAGTTAGGAAAGCAATCTGAGAGAGCCTTATTTTAGCCTATTGCCTATTTCTGTCAGCCTTACTTTTTAAGGTGAAAAGCAGTATTGAGGCTAACCTCCAACCTCCTGCTAAATGTGGAGTATGCAAGTGCCAAAGTACTAAGATTGTAGGTGTAAAGTGTGTTAAGACTCAGAGGTAATGCAGGGACGTCTGAAATCCACTCTCAATAAATTTTTGACCAGTCCGCCCCCTCACCGAGGAGAACCTATCCTTCTGCTTTACTGGCACGTTTCATTGTATTTCATTACATTTACTTGAACGGACAATGAACATGTGTGACCAGTTTATACACACTAAGTTATATAACTAGTAAAACTTGCTGTACGACAGCGTACACAGATCTGATAACAGAGTTATGAAATGTGCACCTGACTACAGACAACAACATTTTATGTAGCATCAAGGCCTATGCATCTTACTTTCAGTTTGGATTTAATATTTCAACTCTGGTAAATAATATTATACTGGATTTGTGTGTGTGTGTGTGTGTAATGTATGTGTGTGTGTGTGTGTGTGTGTGTGTAAGAACTATCGATTTATAATTTCAATTTGATTTGATTCAAACTTGGCAGAGAAACCGATTTCGGTAACTAGCTTGGACAATTACGTTTAGTGAAAATTTAACTGTTTCAGTAAATGTAGAGGTAAAGAAAAATACTTTTGGAAATTCGCTTCTATCACGTCAGCGAGATAGCTACTTGCTGGGATTATTTGTGTAATGTTGTTATTTAATTATTGTATATAAATATGTTCATTAATACAGAGATACCAGTACAAAGTATAAAGAAAATGTGATTTTGTTTTAGTAATCAAGGATAACCTAATGCGACGGATATTATGAAAGATTTAATTACGCATACAAAATAGAATTTAATTCATAGGCTTAAGTTTTTAAGTTCCCATGAATTATTATATATTAACTTAATAGTGTGTACAATTAATTGTGAAGCCCGTACTAAGATATATTAACCTACTGATCCACTAACTATTCATTTATTATTGTCTACCTTTGCTAAATATCATTAATTTTAAGGCTCCTGAGGGTGGTTGTTTGAGAGGATTTGAAATAAAATAAATCTTTGTAAGATGTAAAGAGCAGCACCCCTCTCTTCTAATCATCAAGCACTGGAGGTCACGAGAACCAAATTACTTATGGATACGGTGATAATTGGTTTACCCGTAATTATGAATTAAATCTAACAATTTTGTTTCGCAACGTAGTTTCAAGAGCAGTTGCTGCCGTAAAGCTACCTCTTTACGTTACATGATCCCTTAACTGGCATAAAATATGGCGGAGAGAAAAACATGTTTGTCACGTGACAAATTAATTTAGCGACTGAATCAAAAAGAACAGAATATGATATTCCTTGATAAAATGAATGTTTTTGTACCACTTCCTTGTTATTATTTTTAATTTTCTTCTATTTTCTTTGATACTACCGACAAATTTATTGAAACATTTCCATAAAAACTCTTTCAGCAGTTATCATGGATAAGAACCAAAGCAAACAAGGAGTTTTCAAACGAGCGCCTATTCCTGACCTCTGATTACTTTTGAGGGTAACGTTAGAAAAAAATGTGTATGTGTGTGTGTGTGTGTGTGTGTGTGTGTGTGTGTGTGTGTGTGTGTGTGTGTGTGTATAGAGAATTAGACTGACCAAATCCATTGAAAATAATGAAAGTGTGGTTGTCTTAGTTCATTTTTTTATTTTCAATGTAACTAAATGCTAATTTATGCAGCCTGTCTAACACTAATTATGACGGTGAAACTATATTTCCAAAATGTAAGGTAAAAAAATTATTGTGAAAATTATTACTTTCCGGATATTTCGTTTCCATCCCGTCAGCTGAGACAGCTGCGTGCAGCGATTAGTTCATCGGTATTCAAGTAACATTCAGCACCAACCCAAATAAATAATCGGTTGGATTTTAACCAGAAATTGAAATTTCAATCGGTTTCATTGTTGCGTATTCGCCATCACTTTACGATTGTACGAAGGCCTAAATCCAGCTGTAATAGTGTAGCGCTGATAAATAGGAAAATACACATACACAACGGCGCATTTAATGTGCGCAAGTTCGGAGACGCAGACAGCGTTTTAACTACATCGGACACACCTGTCCGTTTTCAAACTTGACCAGTTTCTAATTTCAAGTCCTTCGGTGAACACAAAAGTTTTAAAATATAATAATAAATTCAACGAAATTTGTTTACGGTATGATGGTAACTGAGGGGGGATGTTCTTCCAAACAGTTGATTTCTCAACTGTTCCTTCGTTTATACTACTTCAACTGAAGTTCTTTCAATAAACTAAGAAAGCATAAATTCATAAAAAGAGAATTAATTATTGCATTTTAATTGTTAGTGATTACGTGTTTGACCATGAGGAATGTAAACAACTAAAGTAACCTTTTAAATTTATTGCTTTTTAATTGTTAATGTTTATATGTATGACTATGACGAATGAACAAGTTATGAACAAGTTATAAACACTTCGAATGTAATTGATTTATGTGGTTTCACTCCTCAGGTGTACGCAGGTTCGAATCTCGTTACTTTTTACGTGCTTACTTATTCATTAATCTTAATCTTAACTGGTTTCAACACATTCTTACAGCTTACCTCGCCCAAATATCTTCTCCTCCAGTTTCAAGAAATAGTACGGCGAATACACCACCGGGATGATGAGTACCACCGGGCTTTTGATTGTCACTCTCGAAAGCTCCCTTCTTGAAGGGCAACAAAGAATCCATCTTGTGATTTCTTGTTCCTTCGACGAAAAACCAGAGTTTAGTCTGCAAATTATCGAAAATCAAGTTTGGCTTTAGATCCTATTGAGAGGATTTAGACGTTTCTCGCGGTACCTAAGTCTAATACACACTTATACTTACAACACTACACTTACGACTTTAACACTTTACACTCACACTTATATTTAGGGAGGCGATAATAGCCTCAATGTGCTTCTAGCCTTAAAATGACAACAACATTTATTTATATATATATATATATATATATATATATATATATATATGTCGTAATATATAAATATAAATATATATATACGAGTATATATGCGTGCGCACACACACACACACACACACACACACACACACACACACACACACACACACACACACACACACACACAATTTCTTACTATACGTAGTATAAACAAAGTATTATGATCGCGAATAAAGAGAGTTTGAGTTTTTGATGAACCGTTTTCAGGCAAAACGATTTCAAAGAATTAGCTTTATACGGAAGTTGTGCGTCACTGCGTACTGATGAAGACTAAGCAATGCATTGGTTACCTAAGACGTCTAATGTAGTTTGATGATTGGCCACTATGACAGCCCCTCGTTCCTCTCGCAGCACCTCCCCTCTTCTCAGCTCCCATTTGATGCCCATCGGTTTGGTCAAATATTTCAAGACATAACTGCTCCATCTGAAATTCAAAGTTCGGGTTATAATAATGGACGCAATTAAATATATCTAGTGTCAGTCAAATGTATGAATATTCGACTATACAGTTATACTGTTACTCTACCTTCAGTTTTAACTCGAATATTCATAACGATATTTTTTATAAAGGATTTAAAACGATAAGAACTGGTGTGATCGAAGTGCCTAAGGCAACGGTCAAACGCATCTCTGACTGCCTATTTCAAGGTCGTAGGTTCGAGATTGCAGTTACTGCTGTTAGCTTTTCCTCGCCGATCCCTCGTTCTCATTTGTTTAACTGGTATAACATGTGGACGTCAGGCATCATAGAAAACAATTTATAAGCGTTAATTTAGAAAAACAAAAGTAGCCCTAATTAAAACCTTCCTCGAATGTTTTATCCAAAATTGCTGTGCGGTAAATTTCTGTAAACTTTTGAATAAAATTTTCAATGAATAAAGCAAAAATTACAAGTATTAATAATGTGAGAAACACATTAAAGCAAGAAACTTTTCTAAAAAAACATTAAATAATTTAAAACCGCCAAGCAAAATAAACAATAACAAGAGGATATTTTGATCATTTTTAATTGTAACTAATACCTGTAGTTAAATTTAAACTGTCTGTATGCAGTCAAATGTTTTTCAATCAGTAAATATATTACAAAATTACAACAAATATTTTTTCTCACTAATACTACTAATATTTTTTTAACTAATATAATTTTTGTTCCCCACCATTTTCTATACTAACATTGTGGACTTAACCAAACAACATAATGCATGTTATATTTGAGTTAAAACCCTTTTTCGTCTAAGCAAGAGTGTTAATTCCATGAAGGGAAAGTTACAAGGTTTTGTCTAAAATCATTTTTGGTAAAATCAAAGCTTTTTTAGAGCTTAAACTGGCGATGAAGTGCTGATGACTAATAGCTCTTGTTATTTTCAAAATATGTTCCACGTTCTGGTCAGTTATGGTCCAAATTTAATTTAAGTTTGACAAACATATCTGTTTTGGAACTACAATAGTTTCTTACCCAACACAATTTGTTTAGCCATTAACCTTTAAACTTTTATGAATATCTAATATCCTCCATCGCAATAATCGTTAAAAGCTGCATAAATTTGCTTCGAAAACCCGCATCCACGGGTAGTGATCATTTTTTCATTTTCAATTTGAAATGTTAATTTTTACACATTTTACAGTTTTGTCCTCTTGCGTTTGTTACAATTTCAAAAACTGAGATAAAACCTGCCTGAATTAAAAGTTAAGTTACAACATACTTACAGACATTTCTTTCTGTTCCCGACCTTGCACAGCACTAGGAACACAGGCAGAATCAATGAGCTGACCAACAGCACGGTCAGGCAGAACACCAGGACACATCCGTAGTAGCGGATCCTATTGTTGGACGAGAAGGGCAGCAAGTAGATGATCAGGATCAGGATCAGGAATAGAGCTGACAGCAAGTAGTGGTGCTCCACCGTAGGAAACATGACTGCACTCCGGCACTTAAGTTCCCAAAGTACCCATGAAGTACAGGAACAATGTACAATGTAAAAGCAGTTTTTTGTTATCCCTCTAACTTGAATCGTTAGCATTGACAATATAATTATTATTAAAATGGAAGTGCGTGTAACAACATTGTTTTTATTTAAACTTCCTGTATTCATTGTAAAATAGCTTGATTTTTAACTTTAAAGGAATGTATTGGCAAATATAATAACTAATTAATACTTAACAAGCTACTCGTAAATCTATCATTACAGTCAGTTTCTTGGTTGCTATAGATTCAGAACAATTATTAGCGAACTTTCATTAGACATTGAATTATTGAAGCGGTCATCATGGTAAGACCCAGACCCTGTTTGCTGATCTCTACATATATGTTGAGAGTGGAGAACGAACTTTGGCACATTTCGTTCTAGTTCACAAAGTACCAGAGCTCTATTGGCTGAGTTATTAGAGTTTAATCAGGTTTTTGAAAAAAAAATAGTCAAATTGTATATAATTAGACGTCAGTAGTTAAACAGTATAATTTAAAACTTATAATGTTGGAATGTAGAATACTTTTAAATGTAGAATGCAGGTTCAAAGGATACTGGGTGTGGTTCGCGTTAAATTTAAATTAATGGGCGTGTGTTTGTGTGTGTGTGTGTGTGTGTGTGTGTGTGTGTGTGTGTGTGTGTGTGTGTGTGTGTGTGTGTGTGTGTGTGTGTGTGTGTGTGTGTGTGTGTGTGTGTGTGTGTGTGTGTGTGTGTGTGTGTGTGTGTGTGTGTGTGTGTGTGTGTGTGTGTGTGTGTGTGTGTGTGTGTGTGTGTGTGTGTGTGTGTGTGTGTGTGTGTGTGTGTGTGTGTGTGTGTGTGTGTGTGTGTGTGTGTGTGTGTGTGTGTGTGTGTGTGTGTGTGTGTGTGTGTGTGTGTGTATGTGTGTATGTGTGTGTGTGTGTGTGTGTGTGTGTGTGTACACACACACACACACACACACACACACACACATGTGTGTGTGTGTGTGTGTGTGTGTGTGTGTGTGTGTGTGTGTGTGTGTGTGTGTGTGTGTGTGTGTGTGTGTGTGTGTGTGTGTGTGTGTGTGTGTGTGTGTGTGTGTGTGTGTGTGTGTGTGTGTGTGTGTGTGTGTGTGTGTGTGTGTGTGTGTGTGTGTGTGTGTGTGTGTGTGTGTGTGTGTGTGTGTGTGTGTTTTAGCACCTTTGTAAGTTAGCGAAATTTTTGTCGATTCGTTCGTAACTCGACATAGAACTATATTTTAGTAATAAACAGCTTAAACAATTCCGTTACCCATTAAAATCCGTTCAACAATTTAAATTTACCGGCAATTTAAGGGCTACAAAAATCATAACTCTATTATTTACACTCTTTTAAAACTGGTTTCACCATCGTAATCAACGTTCTGCATTATTTAGCATTGTAAATTTTCAAATGCCATTGAAAATACGAAAATCAATGTGACGACCATAAAGGTAAATTTCAGTATTTCCGATGTAATTTAAAATTTTACATGTTACATTATGTATATTACATATACATAAATTACATATTATGCATATTTTAATTTTGGTGTAAGATTTAAAAAAATATTGTTTGAAATTGGCTACAATCTCGTAAACGAGACATCTGCGTGCTACGATTGTTACCATTTACAAATCTTCAAGTCATCACCAATCACTTGTGATTTTGCACCGCAAGCACTCGCCAATTCAGTGCTCAGACTTGTAACAAAAACTTTTAAGCTACAGTGTACCTGCCAGTGAATTTCAGCTTCTAGATCTTTTTGATAAGCTTATCTGTTTAGATTCAGCCCGTGTGGTTGTTACAAAGTCAATTCCATAAATAGCTTTTGGGAAATACTTTTTGGTAAGCTTATCTGTTTATATTCAGCCCCTGCGGTTCTAGATAGCTGCTGGGCAATCCAGATAGTTGTTCTGCCCAACAGTCCATTTCCCCTAGATAGCTGTTGGGCAATACTCTATCAGCCTATATTACAGATTCAGTACATTCTAATATTATACATTTTAAATTATATATTCTTAGTCAATTAATTGCTTAATATACAGAATAAAATCACAATCTTGTGACTATTTTTTTTCAAAAACGTTTCATTAAGAATTCCAGTAACTCTTTTCCTTAATGAAGCTAATAGATAGGCTCGCGTACTGGTGGAAGAGCCGCTCATGATCGGCAGCTGAATGTTTATCTTGGAAAAAAGACAACTTCATATTAACCAAAGTGATTTTATTTTAACAAAATTCAAAATTAAAACTACTTATTTTACTTTACAACTAGTAATATTAATGCTACAAAATGCCCAACGTTTCAATTAAATAATAACGTCTAGTTCAATAAAAAAACTTGTATCTAACTGCATTGTGTTTTCCCGCTAATATCAGCGACCCTGAATTACACTTTGCCCGTACAAAAACAAACATTTCACAACTATGTCAGATTTATGTACTTTAAAAACATCAGGTTCGTAAACCAGAAAGATCGTCTCAATTTCTTAAAGTCTGTTCATAAAAATTTTGGTCGTGTTTTAAGACTTACAAGGCAATAAATTTACAATCCCGGATTACATTTAAACAGTGACAACATTCAAAATTAATTTCGTTTTTCCTTTCATGCAGTCTTCAACTAAAATAACAGTATTTTTGAAAATTATATATTTTTTTTTTTTAATGCCCGACTATTGTGCACACTTGGGCTAATGCAGACGATGTGATGATTTATAGCGAATGAAAATGCCAAGCCCTGGCCGGGAATCGAACCCGGGTCCTCAGGGTGAAATCCCAGTAAGCTATCAACTAGGCCACGAGGCGGCTTTTGAAAATTAGAGACTATTATAATTTTTTTTTTAGCTTCTGAGACGGTTTTTTAAAGAAATAGTTTTATTTTGGTAATTTGAATTTTAAGTTTGAACAGAAAAATTGATCTTAGTATAAAAAAATCCCTAAAATGTATATATATATATATATATATATATATATATATATATATATATATATATATATACCAGGTTTTGAACTCACGTCCGTCAGTTTCACAAGCAGAAATCATACCACACAGCCACGAATGCATTCAAAAATATATAGCCGCCTCTTTGCCTAGTTGATAGCGTACTGGGTTTTCACCCCGAGGACCCGGGTTCGATTCCCGGCCTGGGCTTGGCATTTTCATACGATAAGAATATATATATATATATATATATATATATATATATATATATATATATGTGTGTGTGTGTGTGTGTGTGTGTGTGTGTGTGTGTGTGTGTGTGTGTGTGTGTGTGTGTGTGTGTGTGTGTGTGTGTGTGTGTGTGTGTGTGTGTGTGTGTGTGTGTGTGTGTGTGTGTGTGTGTGCGCGCGCGCGTGTGCACTTTTTTCTCTTATTTCAATGAAAATAGTATTATGATTAGCTAAAAAAGCGATAAGTCCGTATTTACTTGTTGGTATATCACTGCCTAATCCGATTTGATCGATTTAATGGTATATTTAAATATATATTTATCCGTCTTTCACTGACAGGCTTTTGAACTTACAACCATGCTGCAATTTTATCAATACATGTTGTAAAAAAAAGTAGTATTTTCTCAAAAAATTTGTAAGTTTGGTTGAAATTGGATCTTATTTATTTTAAGAACAATAAAATTTAGCGTTCGTTATCACGCACAAAACCGTCGGCAAATATGAATATGTAAGACGCTCTCAGTCAACACGTACAGTTGTGAATAAAACCGGTTGTTTCAGCTAAAGTAATCAGGACTTTGGTTGTAAGTACATTAACCGTTACATGTTTCGCTTTGTCAACACAAAATGAGTTTATGTCCGTTCTTATAATAAAGTAACATTCACCAAACACAAACACAAACACAAACACAAACAAAACCGAACTGTTTATCCTTTGGTCTCGAGCACCTCCTGCTTAGACAGTTGAAACTGTTTGTACATCAGATCCCAAGTTTGCTTCATAAGTGAATCAATGTCAGCTTCCGTCAAACCTTTGGTCGGAATAGGATCGAGCACTGTTATCGTAATTCGTCCTGGAACATGCAGTTTAATACTTTTAAACAGTGTCGAAACAATAACGATTTGTTTCCCAAAAAGGAAAGAAAAAATAAAGAACAGGCTTACAAAATACGTCGTGCTTGCGCTCGTTGTACTGTCAAATGTATCTTAATTAATTGTTTTAAGAGTAACAAAAAGGGAATGTTGGTGTTACTGTGAGACTTGAAATAATGTTCAAATTATGTTCATAGAATTTAAGTTACTGGCGCCATCATCCCGGTAAAACCAGGACCCGGAAAATGCAATGAGAACTACATTTGATCACTGGGTATTGTGACCTAATATAACAAATGTAGATTTGTATGCTGCAATTTTTAAAACTGATTTCACCAACGTAATTCGAGTTAAATTAGCATTCTTAAATTTTTGATTTCGAGAATAAAATTTTGCATTTGTTGGCGGTCTGGTTTCATTTTCGTATCTGTATTGTGAATGTAAAAAAATGTTCAAGTTTGAAATGTCTATGTGATGTTAATAACTGTGAGGCAGATGTAATATGTTTTTCAGAGAAAAAATTAAACATACAAAATAAATAAATAATGTGAACTCCATAGTTTTTATGTAACACTTCTGTACCTACATTTAGTAGATTTTACATAAATATATTTTTATAGGAAGGAATTTATAAAAAAATTTTTTTTATATAACCTGTATTTTACCCTTTTAAACTATGGTCAATTAGCACAACTTCCGTAACATTTTTTTGGTAACATTTTTCTCCGCCTTATTTTGGCGCTGGTATTCAAAGGGTTAAAAAACCCGATGTCTGCAGCGTCCTCTGCAGTAAGGCCTACTTGCTTACCTTTCCCAAAAATCTTTTTCTCCGAGTTGATAAAGTAGTACGGTGAATACACCACCGGGATGATGGGTACTTGGGCGCTGATTGCCAATCGGAAAGCGCCTTTCTTGAAGGGCAACAAAGAATCCGTATTGCGGTTCCTTGTTCCTTCGGCGAAAAACCAGACTTTGGTCTGAAATGAAAATTTAAAAAATTCAATATAAGTATACAATTTTAAAGGAACTTTTTACGGTAGTGTGCAAGTGTCAGAAGGAAAGACAAAACATTGAAACTGAAATTTAATGGTAAAACTTACTTTAACTCGAATATGCTTATCACGCAGTCCAATTCTATTAATCCAGTAATAAATTTTAAAAGCAATACTGTTTGTAAGACAAGCAATTTTATTTCATTATAATGTTGTTTTTATTTCTGCAGTTACAAGATTAACTTATCACCATTTATCATGCTTAAATAGAAATGAGCTTGTACGAGATAAACACTAGACCACTGAAGTCAGGGGTATTAGCGATATTGGCGTGATCAAAGTACACGCGAGACTATTTTTGGCAGTCTCAAATACTGACGGAACAAGAACAAGATAGCCACAACGAAAGTTGCTCGGTTTGATTTTTATTTCAATAAAACATTATTTGAAATATTAAAATGCACAAATAATACACAAATCTACATTTTACACACACGTCGAATTTGGTTAGCCAAGGTTAGGTTCTTGAGAAATATACGTTTTATAGATAGATAGGTTCTATAGGTAGATAATATCTACAGGCAAATAAGTTTATAAAACTTAATGTATCTTGGAAAGATATGGCCATCGCAATTTTTAACAACACACATCTCTAATAACACACAAAATTCTATTTTCAAAAAAATCACAATTTTTTTGAGATCGCAAAAAAGCGATTGCCATTGCATTCCGAAGTGATAAATGTCAGACTGTGTACTTACCTTGTGTTCGGTCATGAGTTTCGACGTATTGTTGAGTTGCTTGTAAGCACTGCTGGCGTTGCCTCTGTCGATGAAACACACTCCGGCTAACCAAGCAGTCGGACCGAACGGCATGTACAGCAGCTGCTTCTTGGCCACTATGGCACATTTACCCAACGTATCCCAGATATTAAACATCCCTGTACAAACATCAACATCTTTCAGCGAAATTACACACACACACACACACACACACACACACACACACACACACACACACACACACACACACACACACACACACACACACACACACACACACACACACACACACACACACACACACACACACACACACACACACACACACACACACACACACACACACACACACACACACACACTGAATTTCGATCAATTATTTTACCATTCTAAATTTCCAACTTAATTTCAGCCTGCATATTTTCATATTTTCAGAATAATGACATAATTGTGCAGTCGTTGTTTCTAAATTATTTTTTATCACTTCACTCCATTCTGATTACCTAATATGTCCAATACAGATTGATGATTGGACACGACGACAGCTCCTCGCTCCTCTCGAAACACCTCCCCTCTCCTCAGTTCCCATTTGATGCCGATTATCTTGGTCACGTCTCTCATGAGGTAACCAGTCCACCTGAAATAAAATTTTACTTTTTAATAAATAAATAATTCAAAAATAATGTTTAACGTGTATTTTAGGAGATATGAGGAGTATAATCGGAGCTTCAGTTAAACCTAGGAACAGAAGCGATTTTCATTTCAAAACGTTCGGTTAGGCCGACAAGTTAGTGATCTTATTTCACACAATACGACTGACAACTCATATTTTAAAGTATTAAAACCAACAATATGTTCTTGTAAACTTTCTTTTATGCATTTTTAAAATATGTAAATGACTTTATGTTTATAATGTTAAAAATGATAATTTATAAAGTTACTTTATAATAATAATGTTAATTATAATTATATGTTAATTCATTAGAACATAGAGTAAATGATCAATAATTCCTCCTCCCAAATGCAGTTAGAAACCATTGGTAAAAAAACGGGAAAAGGCATAATTTCTCAAAATCACTTTATCATGTTGTTCTTCAATTTGAATCGTATAATATAAAGACTCATAATTCAACTGAGTAATAACAATTTATGGTTTGATAGTAGATTGAAAGCCCCTCTCACAAAACCCGAAGGCTGTCAAGGTTTGTTTTTGTTTTGCTGGAAGCACTGTCAACCCTTTTACCTGTGGGTGAGTCAATATTACATATCTCCAATATATGCCTAAAATTTGATTGAAATAAGATGAGCTGATTTTGACAAATTTGAACAATTTCGCAGTTTGTTTCCACAGCTGCAAACTTGGAGTGAAACAAACCTGTAAGTGATTGAATGTTTTCAAGAGCTGGTGATTGTGATTGATTTTGCGCGTCGCGTGATGCGAGTGCACACATTTATATTGGTAGTTATAGTAAAACATCAGTTGTTTTATATTAATTCGTAACGATCAACTGATAGGCTATAATAAGTTTTAGGTTATGTTGTTAAAAACTAGCTATGTTAATTTTTCGTGTTTTCAAACAAATGATCGTAATTAAAATAAACAGGAAGAGAAATGCATAATGTATGATTTTTATTTTTGGTTCAGTAACAAAAATGTTCTTTGTGACCAATGATTATTGTCATACACATAATATATTGTCAAGTACACAACCAAGAAGGTACTGCTTTATGCAGGAAGTTGTCATGCTTACTGAGAGTTTCTCACATCCTTCAATCTTAACGTCACCAGGAACACAGGCACGAGTACAATGCTCACAATGCACAAGGACAGGACATACACCAGGAAGCACCCGTAGTATCGGATCCTGTTGTTGGACGAATAGGGCATTAAGTAGATAAACAAGATCAGAGTCAGCAGCAAGTGCAACTCCCATTGCAGGAAGTTGATCGGAAGATACATTGCGATCACTGTTCTAAACAAATAAATTCTGCATAAATAATAATAATTAGCAGTCATTTTAACTTGTATCATAGTTCTACGGCTGGTTGCAATGGATTCTGCGTAGTGCGAGTGCACGAATTTATATTGACATATAATATTATATTTTACGTGTTGCAAGTCTCGTAATTAATTTCCTGTGTTTCTGCCCGGGATCGGACCGGGGACCCTGCGCGTGTGAGGGGCACGTAATAACCACTACACTACGGAAACTACGAAGACGTTTGGCAGATGTAAATATATGAAATGAATCCTTAATTTAATATTTATATTGGTAATTATAGTAAGAGATCAGTTATTTTATATTGATTCGTAACGATCAGCTGATTTCATTGAACAGATGATAGGCTATAATAAGTTTTAGGTTATGTTGTTAAAAACGGGCTGTTAATTTGTCGTGTTTAGAACCAATTATTGTAATTGAAATAAAAAGGAAGAAAAAACATGATACATAATTTTTATTTTTGATTCAATTACAGAAATTATAATTTATTTTTGTCAAAGATCAGATTCGTAACATATCTATTTTTTCAAAATTGTTTCATCAGGTTTTACTAAAAATTTGTTAATATGTAATTAAGTCATTAGTTCAGATTTGTTATCCTACCTCCGATTTCAGTTACACATGACAAAAATTTTATGATCTGAAATTTTAAAAAGTGGTTCAAAGATAGAAGTAAACACACACATACATTCCAAGTTACATCCTAAACTGCTCAAGTAGTTCAGTGTGCAGCGATACAATAGCACGTTACTTTTAGGCTCTGTAAGGAAAGCAAAAGGTTTTGAATAGGATAAACGGTTTTTGCTAGAAAACGGACGATTTAAAACATTACATAAATATGTCTCTGTGTTAGTTTCGAATAAAATCAGGTGGAAACTATAAACTCTAAGTGAACACCTACCAACGGAATTGGCCTGCAACAATTTATTGCGTTATTTCCGTTTCAGCAGCGGCAACTTGTCTGATAGTGCCTTAACGCAATGCTGATTGGCCTAGTGAATACCGTCGCCATTTAAAATAATCTAATATGGCGATATAACTATTCTGATGGAATATTGCTCAAACCTAACTACAGTTACCAAAATCGCTCTATTACTATGTGCAAGATGTTGAGAAAACACACTACGCATGCGCATTCTACTGTTACGTTGTTACTTTTATAATCACTGCAATAATGATTAATTATTGTTAGCTCCAATCGCTTTACTACTTTTTATACAAATATCTACTTTAATTATTACAATAGTGGTAAATGAGATTATTTAAGACAATTAGATATTGTATAAAAGGAAAATTTATTTACTATAATTATAATTATTTATTTATTATTACTAATTTGTGTTGACGTTTTATATAAAATGCATTTCTTTGAATAAACTAATAAACTTTTATATTAACTAACCTGGCTCAGGCTTGGCAATAAATCAATCATCTTTTACTCAAGTTATCTATACTGGAACCTGTTATTGCTAAAATATTACCGAGAAATGAGGGTTTAGCAAAATGACATTCGCAGTTTATTCAGAGGAAGGCGTGTTAGCATTTTGGGTTGGCACAAGTTGACATTGTGCCTGCCGAATATTTTGCGTCAATGTCTTGACGCCTTGGTGGGGACAGTAAAAGATTCGCAGGTTCTGCTGAAGGTCAGCGATATGGCGATCGTTTTCTTTAAGTAACAAAATCCCAGGCACAGTAGAGGTAGCTGTTTCACTGACGTGATTTTCTCCCACATTATTACATTTTAAATTACAAAAAGTCCTCTTGACCGACATCAGGTACACACACACACACACACACACACACGTGTCGTGTCGTGAGTGGTTACCGAACAGTTTCCTACGACGCTGTGCGTAGTGGCGGGCGAACCACCAATGGAGCTGATGGCTGATGAAAGACCGAGGCTCTTCTGGCGCAAGCGAAGTGCTGAACCGCGGTATAGTCATACAATGGCAATTAAAGAGAAGCGAAATTGGACCCTGGAGACATGGCAGCGACAGTGGGACGAATCAAAAAATGATCGATTGATATACCAACTCATAGGTAACATCCAGGATTGGTGCAACAGGGATCATGGAGAGGTGGATTTCTATCTCACACAGATTCTCACTGGGCACGGTTGCTTCCGGGCTTACTTGTTCTGTTTCAGGCTGGGAACAGGCTCGGCTTGTCCCCTCTATCTTCCAGCAGTGGAGGAAGATGCGGAGCATTTGTTTTCCGGTGTCGGAGATTCGACGAGGAAAGGATGAAGCAGCATTGCACCGGAAAGTCTGGTTGCTACAATGATGGCTTCAGAGGCCAACTGGAGGGCCATTGCGGGATTCGCTGCAGTGGTCATGAAGAGGTTGAGTGCTGAGGATCGAGAAAGGGGAGCCAACGCTGTAGAAGAGTAGGCGGTCAGCCAGTCAACCTTCCCACGAAGTAATGCCTGACCGCGGTTCCATGGGGAATGGCGGTTTACAGAGGAGGAATGCTTTTGGTGATTTTTTTTAGTGGGTAACAATATATCTTAACTTGAGTTTGAACTTAATTTGAGTCCCACACTCTGTGGTAGTCCGTACCCTACCCCAGGAAGTCTAAAAGATTTTTTCTACCTTTTTTTGGCATCGCAAAAAATAAAATACACACACACACACACACACACACACACACACACACACACACACACACACACACACACACACAGCTAAGTATTCATTCTCTATAAAAATGTATGACTACAGAGCCTACAACACTAGATACACCCTTTACTAAGAATGAATTAAGAAGTAACTATTTGACAAATGACCGCTAGAGTGATTATCGACATTTCTTTGGCCCCTACACATCCTGTTCCTTGTTCAGTTAAATTAACAGTTAATCAGAAAGAGTACAATAGGAGCAGGAACTATTAGACACGTGTTACGTTGTCTGTTTGTCTTACCATGGCAGCTCCAAGTAGCTCCTTTACAAGTTTTGAGTCGTGTGACAAGCACTTGCTAAGTGCTCAAGTGCTGTTGTCCATTTATTATTATTAGCCGGATACACATGCTCATTGTTTCTCTTGGGAAATCGTAGCGCCTTGGCACGGCTCCTGTAATCGGCTAAACAATGTGAGTAGTTTCCGATGTAATTTGCCACGCACTGTGTTGCCGGTTTCAGACCGTTGAAGTGAATGGAGTAACGGATTAAAGGAAAACATATGTATTGACGCAAGGATAATGGTCATATCTTATGTCGAAAATAAAAATAAAAATAAAAATCTTGTTTTTGATGAGCTTTTGAATTTATTATTACCTTATATTAGTAAGTAAGACAGTATAATGAGTGAAGTATAGCTGCTACATTTCTCAAATTGTAAAACGTAAAACTGAGTGTAGAAACCAAAAAATAAAAGCTTGAATTTGCCACTAAGTACACAGGGCACGTTTGTTGCTCGGTCGCTTCTAGAAAACAATGTCTCCGATATTACACAAACACAGTTACTTTGCTCGTTTTGATACCTTCTGCGGTTATCTCTTATCACACAAGACACTCAAGTGGACAAATAAATTAAATTTGATACAATAACCAGAAATATGAATATATCAGCAGTACTTCCACGCACAATCATTTCATTTTATTAATACAACAAACTGCTTAGATTTTGATAAAACTAATTACCCGTAATTTCCATGTTAAGTTTTAATGTTGAACATTGAATACTAAATAGGCTATGAGATATCCACAGTTAGGAAAAGTAATCTGGAGAGATAGCCTATTGGCCTATGTCAACCTTTTTTTTAAGGTGAAAAGCAGATTGAGGCTATTATCGCCTCCCTAAATGTAAGTGTGAGAGTAAAGTGCTAAAGTTGTAAGTGTAAGTGTGTGTTAGAATCGGGTACCGCGAGGGGCGTCTAAATCCTCTCAATAGGTGCAGCTAGTCTGCACCCCCCTGCGGGGAGAACCTATGTCAACTATAACTACTGTATATGACACATTTCGTTGTATTCATTACATTTTCTTAGACAGACAATGAACTTGTATGTATTGATTTATACACTAAGTTATATAACTAGAAGTAAGGCTTTTAACTGTACTGACAATAGTCCACACCGAATCCTGATAACAGAGTTATGAAATGTGCACTGACTACAGACAACAACATTTTGTAGCATAAGGCCTATGCATCTTTACTTTCAGTTTTGGATTTTGTGTTCAACTCACAATTAAATAATATATTTATACTGGTGTGTGTGTGTGTGTGTGTGTGTGTGTGTGTGTGTGTGTGTGTGTGTGTGTGTGTGTGTAAGAACGCTCAAGTTAGCAATTTCGGTTTG
The DNA here is from genome assembly GCA_022606455.1 of Callitettix versicolor. Classification (NCBI taxonomy): domain Eukaryota; kingdom Metazoa; phylum Arthropoda; class Insecta; order Hemiptera; family Cercopidae; genus Callitettix; species Callitettix versicolor. The sequence goes on along the minus strand of CM040189.1, from coordinate 33,743,391 downwards.
ATTTGATTCAAACTTAGCAGAGAAACCGATTTCGGTAACTAGCTTGGACAATTACGTTTAGTGAAAAATTTAACTGCTTCAGTAAATGTATAGGTAAAGAAAAATACTTTTGGAAATTCGCTTCTATCACGTCAGCGAGATAGCTACTTGCTGGGATTATTTCTGTAATATTGTTATTTAATTATTGTATATAAATATGTTCATTAATACAGAATACCAGTACAAAGTATAAAGAAAATGTGATTTTGTTTTAGTAATCAAGGATAACCTAATGCGACGGATATTATGAAAGATTTAATTACGCATACAAAATAAATTTAATTCATAGGCTTAAGTTTTTTTTTAAGTTCCCATAATTATTATATATTAACTTAATGATGTGTACAATTAATTGTAGGCCTGTACTAAGATATATTAACTTACTGATCCACTAACTATTCATTTATTATTGTCTAACTTTGCTAAATATCATTAATTTTAAGGCTCCTGAGGGTGGTTGTTTGGGGGGGGATTTGAAATAAAATAAATCGGGTAAGATGTAAAAGGCAGCACCCCTCTCTTCTAATCATCAAGCACGGAGGTCACGAGAACCAAATTACTTATGGATACGGTGATAATTGGTTTACCCGTAATTATGAATTAAATCTAACAATTTTGTTTCGCAACGTAGTTTCAAGAGCAGTTGCTGCCGTAAGCTTTACCCTTTACGTTACGCCGATCCCTTAACTGGCATAAAATATGGCGGGGAGAAAAACATGTTTGTCACGTGACAAATTAATTTAGCGACTGAATCAAAAAGAACAGAATATGATATTCCTTGATAAAATGAATGTTTTTGTACCACTTCCTTGTTATTATTTTTAATTTTCTTCTATTTTCTTTGATACTACCGACAAATTTATTGAAGCATTTCCATAAAAAACTCTTTCAGCAGTTATCATGGATAAGAACCAAAAGCAAACAAGGAGTTTTCAAACGAGCGCCTATTCTGACCTCTAGATTACTTTGAGGGTAACGTTAGAAAAAATGTGTGTGTGTGTGTGTGTGTGTGTGTGTGTGTGTGTGTGTGTGTGTGTGTGTGTGTGTGTGTGTGTGTGTGCATAAATTAGAATTTGCAAATCCATTGAAAATACGAAAATTAACGGTTGTCTTAGTTCATTTTTTTTATTTTCAATGTAACTTAAAATGCTAATTTATGCAGCTGTCAACACTAATTATGACGGTGAAACTATATTTCCAAAAAATGTAAGGTAAAAAATTATTGTGAAAATTATTACTTTCCGGATATTCGTTTCCATCACGTCAGCGAGACAGCTGCGTGCAGCGATTAGTTCATCGGTATTCAAGTAACATTCAGCACCAACCCAAATAACAATCGGTTGGAATTTAAACGAAATTGAAATTTCAATCGGTTTCATTGTTGCGTAATTCGCCATCACCCACGATTGTACGAAGGCCTAAAGCAGCTGTAATAGTGTAGCGCTGATAAATAGGAAAATACACATACACAACGGCGCAGAAACATAGGTTTAATGTCAATAAATAATAATATGCGTGTGTCTTGTTTGCAATTTCGGTTCGATTTGATTTAAAATTGGTACAAAAATCGATTTTGGTAATATCTTAGGCAAGTTTGATAACGCAGTAAAACACATTCAACAGTTTCAAAATGACATTGTTTCAATTTGTTTAAAATCCATATTTTTTTGTCTCCAATGTTTTTGAAGACGTATCAATGTTAACCCTCATAATCAGCGTTGAAAAACTGTTTATCCAGAGTTTTTTAATTAAAATTTTTTACATATTTAAAAATTCGACATTCAATCTGACGGAGGTTATGGTAAATTTTTGCATATTCAATGTAATTTAAAAGTGACTGTATGTATGCAGATGCATGGCAGATGTATCGATGTATGCAGATTCTAATGCTAATTATGATGATACAATCAGAATTTCAAAATCGCATTTGTAAGATAAAAAATTTCCTTTTGTAAACTCGTATCCACCACTTCAAAAAGACAACTGCATATCGCGTTTAGGTTATATAACATGACAATTTAAAAAAAAATATTTTTCATATTTTTAAAAAGGTTTTGTATTCTTACACAATAAAGCTTACTCAATTGCCGAATATATTTTCTAACACTATTTGCTCAGTCTTCACTTTTCTTACCGTAAAATAAGAAGAAGTAAAACTTCACACTCGGCACAACTTGACGGTGTCACAGTAAGGAAGCGACTAACTCGCGAGCGTGCCGTGCCGTGACTTGTGAACCCGCCTTATCATTCTTCTGCAGTTGAACCGTGCTGGCCTATTCATAATTATACTTATGTTAAGTGTTTGCCTACTGTTGGGGTTCAAATTAAATGAATGAATGAATGAATAAAGCTTACAGTATCGAAATACGCGTAATTTGCAGCCCGACGTGAAGGAAAATGTGCTAAAACCGCATTCGGAAGGTCCGTAAGCATAGCCTATTGCCGCAGCCAAGTCATATTAATTTTTCAATCGGTCTTTTGAATTTTTTCTGGGTATTAGCACAAATTCTAACTATTTATAATTGGAATGCATTGTAGTTTTTCACTATATGAAGTGTAAAGAAAGTATTTAGTATGTCGTCATATAAGTGCTGCATACACACACACACACACACACACACACACACACACACACACACACACACACACACACACACACACACACACACACACACACACACACACACACACACACACACACACACACACACACACACACACACACACACACACACACACACATATATATATATATATATATATATATATATACAGTATAGTGTTACTTCAAGCATGATGATATATGTTTTATTGTAATGCTAAAGGAACAATGAACTCATTACTTAAGTGGATATTTTTGTTAGTTAAACAAAGTTGATTATTTGTCAAAATAATAACAATTATACACTTATTTTGGCAAAACTATGTGAACTATATTTCATCTTTTTGTAAAATGGTGGGTGTCATAATAATAATAATAATAATGGAGGGATACTACATTGTACAAAGAAAGGGGATGGATTGGAAACAATACAATGTTTGAAAGAGTTGTAGAAGGGCACACTTTTGTCCCATTATGTTATCACAACAGACGATAGACGTTTAATAGTTGAACTCTTTAAAAGTTGAACCATTAAGTGTTTCAAAATCTGTAAACAAACAATCAATGGATGAAGAACTACACAAAACAATATAGCCGAGTCGACTAGGTCGGTACTTTCCTGAATTGGACGTACAATCAATAATTGCAAATTTGACGCGAAGAAGAGACACGCCGCAGATCAAGAGGAAATGAACGCAGAAAGCGACCAGACCATCCATTCTAATTATAAGGAACACGCAAATAGAAATACCCATCTCAGACGAGCCGGTAATTTCTGGAAACCAAATTTTGCTGCCTTGTGAAATATCAACTTCCAAGGACGTAAAAATATCTAAAGCCATTTGGAACCAGTAAAATAAGATTAATAGAAGCTGAAAATATCCGAGCAACAACTTTAAATAATGGCACATATTGTTGTTTAGAAGGAATATTTGGTACCCAATGTTAAATATAATATTTATTTTGAAAAACGACTTTATGAAAAATTTGACCTGTATAACAAAAAAATTTAAAATCCAAACTTTTGGTTAGTTAAATGTAACACTGTTGTTAGATGACTAGAGAAGATGAAATCAGAAATAATAAAATTACTTCTGCAAGCAAAATTAATCAACGTGATATAAAGGTATTTATGGAACAAATTCGTTTAAAATATTATTCATGTGTGTGTGTGTGTGTGTGTATGTTAAAATTGGGATATTTCAGATAACCTGTACATGCAAAATTTATTTATTATTTATGTTGACAGGACAATGTTAAGGAAAAAAAAATAGAAAAATATTTCAAATATTTTAAAATAAATATTAGTGTAAAAACTTATAAATATAATATAAAATCAACAATGTTTACAGAATTATATATATATATATATATATATATATATATATATATATATATATATATATATATATTTGTTACCAGTCTAACAATATTTGTTCCAAAGTAATCAGATATAAAAAAACAGTACAGTGTTACCAAGCATGATGATATATGTTTTATTGTAATGCTAAAGATCAATGAACTCATTACTAAGGGATATTTTGCTAGTTGTAAAACAGTTGATTATTTGTCAAAATAATAACACTTATACACTTATTTTGGCAAAACTATGTGAACTATATTTCATCTTTTTTTAAATGGTGGGTGTCTAAAACCTACATGTCTAAATTAATAGAACATAAAATCGATGAGACTTACAAAATACTGAGAAAAACTTTTTTTATTGTTACAAATCTAACAATGTTTCAAAGAAATCGGATGTGAAACAACGTAGGCCTATATTGTTGTCAAACATGATGGTTAGAGTGGGGAGAACAATCGTCAGAGAAGGAGGTTTGGTTCTATGAGCGAGGGAAATACAACGGGCTGGCTCTGTGGATAGCAGCCCCAGTAGCACACATTGTTAGCCCAATGTTGGGATTTTGTCGGCAAAGTTGGGCAATGGTTAGTTAATACGCCAAAGAATTATCTTCAATGGGCCAACGAGCTGTTTGTTTGCTAGGCCAACTGTTACATTCATGAAAACCTCTGCTGTTGGCCCAACATTAATTCTTTGTTGGCAGAATATATAAAAAATATTTTGTTAAAATAAATATCTCGTAATTTAAATAAGGTATAATTATTCCAAAAGTTTAAAAATAGTGTTTATTTGTTAGTATAATAGTATTTTATCGATGTTGTAATATTTACTGCAAAGTTCAAGTGCACCTGATGACACACAGAATTGCCAACAACAGAACACATTTTTTTTTAGCATAATTGTGAACAGAATCTTTAATTACTATACTAACAATAGTGTTACAATGATTAAAAATTTTTAAAAATCTTATTTTACTTCTACTTAACTATAATCATTTACTATGGATGATTGTATGATGTACTTATTATTTGAAATATTGCCAGCACTGTGCAAAAGTGAAAGTTTGTCCGTTCTGGTTTACTTCTTTGTTTTCACTTAGCAAGCGTAGTTGTACGATCCTACATGCACAGTACAGTTATAGTTTTAATCTGGTGCAATAGTGCTTTTTTTGATTTGGCTTTTCACAATTGCCATTTAAATAAATTTTGTTTGTGTGAATTTTGTCTCTTTTTGTAAAATAACCTTGTTTCAGTAACGAAATATGCCATGTTAGTTACTCAACTAACTTTCAATAGTAGGCCTAACCCTACTAATTACCAATATGTTTAAAGAGTTATATTTTATTTAAGTGATTAGTGAACTTATTAATAATCATAACTTCTCTACATTCGCGAACACATTCGAGTACCTTTTCTTATCAAATTCAATATGTATTCTTACTCAAAATAATATGTACATTATAATATACAATTAAAAAGCTAAAGTAGGCTACATATTATATATTACTTTGAGTAATAATATTCTACATTTGATAATAAAAGGTATTCAAATATGTTTGCGAATGTATAGAGAAGTTATGATTACTATTAAGTTCACCAATCAAATGAATAGAAATATAATACTTTAAACATGTTGGTAATTAGTAGGGTTACCATTGAAAGTTAGTTGGGTAACTGTTGGGCCAACAATTTCTTTGTTGGTTTTTGGTGATGTTTAATTGTTGGCCCTATGTTGGGATTTGGTTCGATATTAATTGGTATGCATTTGTGCCAATTTTAACCGTTGCCCAAGCGTGTGTGAAAAAAAAATACCAACAAAATGGGCCAACAGAAAATGCTACTGGGAAGCAGATAGTTTTCTCTGAGATATTCCAAGCTCAAAGAATTGGGATTCTTTGGTGCCTCCAGGGTACTGTGTTTATTTGAGGTAAATAATTCCATGACTGCTGCTGGGGTACCTCCTGTGAGCAGCCAGTTTCATGTGTCCTTTACTTTTCTTCAACTTCCATAATGTGTTCATTTCATTTTAACTTGTTATCTATGAGCATACCTGGTAGCTTCATTTTTGGACAGGCTGTAGTTGTTATACCTGAAAGTTTTGGTGTCTCAGAGAGAAATATATATAGACAGTTTTTGTTGTATTTATTTCCATGTGATTACCAGTTCAGTGTTGAGTTCTTTTTGTTTCCAAGGCTCACATCTTGACTGTGATTGTTTTTTGTCTTGGTCCAGATAATAATGACATTGGCAAACATACTAATATTTACTCCCTACAGTTTCTTGACTGACTCTGGGAGGTCGTTGATGTACACATTAAAGTTGTATTTCGGGGGAGAGTCCAATTTTGTTTGTTTATATCCCGAGTTCTATATTTCACACTAGTTTACTTCTGACCAAGGAACCTTGCCGACCACTGCAATGTACTATCACACATCATGCCGACCACACATTTCTATAAGGCAGAATTTTTGAAGGACTTAAGAAAAATATTTGACCCAAATAATTTTTTGAATGTCTCCATACTGTGTCGTATACTCCTCTAAAGTCAACAGACGGTGGATAAGATTTCTTGCTGTTTGAATAATTGAAATACTTTCAGTTTGTAGAATAACAAGAAAGTAAAATTAAAAATATATACACTTGTTATGTTCAGAATATTATAGATTTTTATTTCCAAAATTATCCATACAATACTGTATTAGCCGTGACTTGACTATATTGGTGTTAAATAAAATAAAAAATGCATTTATCAATTAATAAAAAGTTGCAAAACTATTAAAATTGATTGTTTTATAACATGACAATTAATTGAATTAAATGAAAAAGTAAAATATCTTATGACCGACAAAAATTAAAACAATGACAACCAAAAAGTTTGTAAGACTTGATGTAATGAAAGGATTTACAAATAGTGATGCGTGATTACAGGATGTAATAGGGCTTGGTGGTCAATATGTCTAAAACCCCAGTCAATCTGTTGCTTCTCTGAACTATGCACCTCAAAGTTCCGAGTTCGAGCCACAGTTACTCCCGTTGCTGTATCCCTTACCATTAATGCTGATCTCTCTCACTCGTTAGTGTGGCATAATATATGGACGTAAAACAAAACAAAAACAAAATGTACAAATGCAACAAGATGCACAATGTTCTAAATAAACAAGATCTACGTAATTACTGACTACTGGCTCAATGGCTTTTTCATTTTAATTCTCCAATCTGCGTACTGACATTAAATCATATAGTGAATCAATATTCAATTGGACCGAATGCTGCAGGAAACTGACAACACAACATACTAAAATTTTCGATAATTAACTTACTTGATATTTCCTTTTAACATTTTGTTTTATGACTAATGTCTAAAGATTCCAAAAGTAACTGACGTTTATCTGCATACATGCCAGTTTGGTTAATTTGGTTGTACAACAGAATTAAATAAATTTGACTTTAACCAAACACAGTAGTTAATACAAACTAGCAAAATATACAGTAAGTGCTTTTTGATATGCACTATAAACACAGCATTTAATATTAATACTGTAAAATTATTTAATTTAGAAAAACTAAACTTATTTTGTAAGAATATCCGACTGCACCAATCATTTAAAGTCAAGTGGAATCGAGTTAAGTAATCAAAATTTTGAGCCAAGAATTGTCGCACTAAAAGCCAAGTCAGGAATTGTTAGCTGAATAGATTATCTGGAATCACAACTGATTTAGGCGATCGAATATCTCAACTGTTCAACCAAACTGCAATTGATGACTTAATTAATTGTTATGCTGTACGATGATTGATTAACTCGATTCTAGAAACATCTCACAATCACACATTACTAGTCTCAAACCCAATATCTTTCTTTGAAATAATCTATTTTGTATTAAGCTTCTCAAAAACTTTACACAGTAATACAAATAAAAAAATATTTTTTAAGTTGTAGGCCTATTATCAAATACTATAAACATATTTATTACACTATACTTTTTAAATTATTTTAGTTTGACCATTTCAATATAGAGCCATTATTAAAGTGTGATTTATTTATTTATTGTTAAGTCACATATATTTTGGTCATTTTATACGGATTACTTTCTTTAGATACATACGGCCATTGCACACAACATGAAATGAACCACACGAGAGGAGTGAACAAACAGTTATTTCATAGTAACAAGTTCCAACATTACAATTCCAACTGTTAATTATGTTGGTATCATTTGTAATTGACTGTTGTTGTGTAAAATTATCTACTAGTAATTTTAGCCAGAACATAAATATATTTTTAAAATTAACTTTCACAAAATTTTAACAAACTACACAAAAGTAAGCGGTTGATAAGAAAATAAAACAAAAACAAAAAAAATAATCAAAATTATCATGGTTATGATTTTTTTAGACTAGTTTTGATCCAAATTTGTTTAATTCACAAAGCTAATTTGCCACTACTAAATTACTTACACTATAAAGTGAAACACGTAGCCTATGAATTTTTACATAATTCAAGTAACACTTCATAATAAAAAAGTTTTACATAATAATGCTATTATGTGTACAACATGTGTGTGTGTGTGTTTAGCATTCTCACATTCGCAATTATGGTCCGATTTGATTCTAACTTGGTATCAAAATAGGTTTTGATAGTAGCTTGAAAAAAATTTTTTACATAGAAAAATCTGTTAAAAAGTTTCAAATTGGCGGCAACCATAGAACTTTAAGACATAATAACTTTTTACCCAGCACTTTTTCAAAATTTAATTTTACATCGTAACATGTTACATAAAGTAGCATTTCAAATTTTTAAGTTCCAATGAAATTTCTGAAACTGGTTTGATAGCGGTCGTATTCTCAATGTAATTAGAAATACTAATGTATACAGAATTTAATGTTGATTATATTGGTGAAATTATATTTTCAAAAACGTGTAAGATAAAAAAATATTGTTTTTCTAAGAATTGGAACGGCCGCCATATTGAAACTGTCGTACGGATTTTACTGGGTAACGATATTATCAAACACATTACAAAAATTAATTTTTATTGCAAGCTTAAAAAAACGGACAAAATATGTGAACACATTCATATAGTTTTTCAACGCAATAAAACGTGTTCATAGAATAATTATAGTATTTACAAAATACTTTAACACTGGTACAAGAAGTCATAGTGTTGTAGTCTACATTATTTGTAAAAAGTAGCGGTATCACTGACACAGCATTGGAGGAAGCCACCTTTGCTTCCCCTCCTTAGTCCTACTGCCTTGAGGATAGGGGTGGGCGTTTCTGCTATTTTTACAAAACGTCAACAAACTATTTGTTGAGGGAAAAAACTGCTTTTTAAAACAGTTGGAAAAAAACAAGTATAGAAAACTGAAACTCGAAGTTGTATTAGCAGCTAAAACATAAGCACAAACATTCAGTTTTATAAGACTACTTTTTCATTCCCTTTATCACCATGTCCTTAACTGTTTTTGGGTGTAAAGCGTTTAGAAAAAAATAACCCTTAAAAGTGTAGTAATAATTAAATTACATTCTCAAAACGTAATATATATGTATGCCATTTTATATTTAAAAAATTTCTAATAGAAGCATTCTTTTTTTTTACTTAAAAATTAAATAGTCCTTTGCATATTTACTGAAATGCAAACAATTTAGAATATTCATTAAAAAATATTGATGATTGATAATAAATATAAAAAATACGTTTAAATAAAATTAGGTTATGTATTTACAAAATGTGAGATGTTACTGTCATATTTTTATTTGGGAGAAAGTAGGTTTTCACTTTTCAACACTGAAAAAAGTAACCTTAATAAGTACAATATAGTAATAAGAACATAGGCCAAATGTGTTTAAATAAAATTAGCTCTATATAGTTACAAAATTTTAGGTTATTAACATTAGGTTATTATAGGTTAATGATAGGTTATTAAATACGTTTTCCATTTTTCAACACAGAAAAAATATAAACTTCATTGTAATAACAAATTTAACCAAACAAATGTTTTTAAAGAAAATTTTAGAAAAAGTACTAAAATAACCTCAAATTATTCAAGATATATACAAGAGTAGATATTGTGAATTTTAAAAAGTCCACACATCCAATAAATAATTAAAAACTATGCACTTAATTCTGAAAACATAAAAAAGTTAAAGAAAACTTAAATATTTTCAAGTTTCTAAACGCAGAGTAAACTACGAAAAAAACTAATATAAAACACAATTATGGATGATTTTACATTTAAAAAAATGTTTGAACAACAAATTTTACTTTTAAAACTTTCAAAAAGTGTGCACAATAGTCGGACGTTAAACACCAAAAAAAAAAAAAAAAAAAAAAAAAAAAAAAAAACTTCACTACAAGCAACAAGCAACTTTGAAATAAAGGGAAAAAGCATAAAAGCAGGTTGAAGAAAAGCAGCTAGCAGGAAAGAAATTTTAGCGCTTGCGGCAACGTTCGAATAGAACGTGGGTCGTAGGGAAGTCCCAACAGCTGTTCCTTGTTTAACAACATACGAACCAGTCCAAATCAAACTGCTTGTTTTCGTTTGAAAAAACAGTTGATTTGTCGTATATAGAAAAGCAGTTTTTTTTAACAGATTGGTGTTTTCTGACCCACCACTACTTGTACTTGAGGACCATTTCATGTCTTGGTTTAGTTTGTGAAAGGTGCTAAGTCCATATTTTACATAGTGTTAGTGTTTAGTGTTTAACAATGAATATGAAACAGAGAGTGAGTAAAATAAAACAAAAGATGTCCTAATAAAATACCATTTAATCGAAGATCTAACAAAATAAAATTACAGTAATTACATTAAAAACTACAAACTTAACCTAATAAACACAATAAAGCCGCTGTAAAAACTTTTTTTTTAATAAATGACTTTTGATTGGTTAACATTGAAAATGTTTTGTTTATTTGTTTCTAAAGGTTGTTTATAAGTTATAAGCTATTTAAAAATAAACAGATTATAGTACCATATTTCGAAGAATTAAAATGAAAGCGCAGTGTATGAGCAATAGGTTAAACTAAATCATCAGGTAAACAAAGTACGATTATGTATTCAATAAATGTTTAAAAAAACATTTATGAATAAAAATAAAATTTTAATTTATAACTAATTAATAAAAAAAATCACTGAATTAATTAAATTGATGTTAAAATAATCATTTTTTAATTTTCTTTTTGGGAATATAAATTATAACACATATTTGTGTACAATTTAATGTTAAAATAACCATTTTCCTATAGGAAATAATTGTAATACTGTATATAATATATTCAAATTACATTTTATACTATATATAGGTTACGTCTAGACTTAATGTAGGTCTAGTCTCTATATATAGGTTTTACATATATATATATATATATATATATATATATATATATATATATATATATATATATATATATATATATATATATATATATATCTAGACCTAATGTAGGTTATATATATAGGGTTGTCTAGACAATGTAGGTTCTCTGAAAACCATGTTAACTGAAAATAGTTAACAAATATTTTGTTCAACAATGTTCGCTAACTATATGTACTACATAGATAAAAAAAAAAAAAAAAAATTTTTTGTATAATAGGTATAGTATATGTATGATACATACTAAGTACATGGCTAGTTTAAACAAATCTCGAAAGCATCTCTTTAGTATAACTAAATGTTCCAAGTTTAAATTTTTCATTATTGAATTGAGATTGTGTCATTTATGTGTGGCTGAACTTTTTTTAAAAAAAATAGGCGATTTTGTTTAAAGGACTTTCAAAATGTTGGCTAAAATCTTATTATTTGGTACCTTGCAGTGTTAATTTACAGAATTTTAAGATTTTTCCATAATTTGAGTTCTTTTCCAGTGAAAAACAAAATTTGTTTAGGAACTACATGACATTGTTAAATTTAAGGTAGTTAACAGTATTAAAAATAGGTAAATATTATTAGTTATAGTGGCTACAGTAATATGTACTTTGCACACGTTTAATTATGTTCCTTGTAATTATTGGTGAGGGGTTTTCATCTTGTAGCCTACATGAATAAAACTTTAATAAAATAGTTTTATTAAATACTAACATTGCTCAAAACTAATTAACAATTGAATCGATATTTTTTTGATTCAGTATATATAAGCTTTGTTAATGTAAATTTTCCTTTTAAAATTTCTTTTTTTTATTAAAATTTGTGTGATAAAAAGCATGATTACTTGTATGACTACGTAACTACTTGTTACGTTAATTTAACAAATAATAAATTAGTTACCTATTTATGTAGCCTAAACAAATGTAATATCAAGGGAGGTAAATTATTTAACAACCTAGGCTAAACTAGATATGGCTGTTGTTTGTTGTTGGGTCACTTAAGTTAGACCATGGTTTTACGCCTACATTTTTTTTTTAACATTTAAATAACTATTTTTTTACAGGCTAAAACAAAATAGCATTAAAAGAAAAAATACCATTGAAAGAAATAGACCTGACCTGTACAATATTATTCAAGTTCTAATAAAGTAATAACAGTAGTGTTATGATATGATATGAAACCAACTTCCACCTTATTAATACCGAGCTATTTTTAGTAATTATTAAACAACATATATCTACTGAAAGAAAAAACTAAGTATTGTTTAACTGGTTATATAAATATAATAAATGTAGGCCTATTTAATATAGAGTAACTCACCTCTACAAAGTTTAACAATTATATAATTGAAAACATTGCTGTATATAAAACACACTGAGTGTAAGATTATAATATAAGTCCTTTGTCTACTTCAATTCTGTAATTATTTATTTTACATGACAGGTATTTTTCAATGCAACCAAGAATTATTATAATAAAATTCCTGACAGATTTTTGCAAATAATATTATTATGAAGGACATCTTACAAATTAAATTTCATCCTATTCTAATAACTTTTATCCCTGCTAATTCTAATACAATTAATTTGGCTTATTCTGTATTAATTAATTTTTAGCCAAATGGATTAATTTTTTTAAATACACTGTAACTTGGCTGTAAAGCACTCACTTGTCATAAGAAATCAGTAGTAACGATCTTGTTTGGTTTTATGTCTTTGTAATGTTTAACTCACTTTTAGTAAGGTAACAATTTATATTAGACTTTTATTTTCTTAAGTTATACAAAATACATAAGTTAATTTATGAAAACAAAATATATTGGCTACAGAAGATGCAACTGTCCATTCTTAAATTCTATTGTAAAGCACACCATCCTCTGCACAGTAGCCTGTGACTGTCACATAGCATAAGTGATTGCATTTTCATTTTATTGTAAAACTGTGTTTTTACAAAGCATTGATGTTTTTACATCAGATTCATTTTTTAGAAAATGTCAGATGTAAAAGGAACAATTGTCAATGAGTAATAAAATCAAAATTATCCAAGAACTTGGAACTAGGCCTATGAAATTCAGATGTTTGTAAAAACGTGGATTTTTTCATCATCAGTTACAACAGTATGGAAGTATTACAAGAAACTTACAAGCACATTTAAAAGAAATCACACATAGGTTTATTAATTATAAAGTTGTACAATTTTATTGTTGTTGAATACAGAACCTGAGAAAAGTTTAATAATTTATTACTTTTAAATTTTACTTGTTAGCCTAAAATCCAAATACATATATATTTTACAATGTTGTGAAAAAGCTTTTTTTTGGTAGATTTTATTTTAAACTAATAGATTATGATGACATACGAATTCAGTTGGCAACTCGAAAGTTATAAGCACTTGGTTTAACTAGCACATTTGAATCATGACATACTTAACTAGCATATTGAGCTTGGTCAGCCACTTGAATCTCATTTTAACCAAGTTCCACTGTAAAATAATTTTATCTCCAGAGTTACTCATATTACTTTATAATTTAGGCTAGTCTTTTTACTTAATTGGGTGAGCATGAACTCTATTTTGAATTATTATTAAGAGTTATAGAAAAGTTTTATGTAACCTTCTGCAGGGCATCCACTGGTCACTCGCTAGTCATTTTATTCTGGTTTGGTTGATTTTCACTGCTAATGTGTTTCACTTTCAGAATTGAATGCAGATTGCCAATGTAGATTTCAACAACTACAATGATAACTTATAATGCCATGAACACAAGATTACTTTAGCTATTATTAACTTAACTAATACACACACACACACACACACACACACACACACACACACACACACACACACACACACACACACACACACACACACACACACACACACACACACACACACACACACACACACACTGTATCCTACAAAGAGGTTTACACATTTGATCCTCCAATGATAACTTATAATGCATGAACACAAGATTACTTTAGCTGTTATTAACTTAACTAATACACACACACACACACACACACACACACACACACACACACACACACACACACACACACACACACACACACACACACACACACACACACACACACACACACACACACACACACACACACACTGTTTCCTACAAGGAGGTTTACACATTTGATCCTCCATTATTTTCTCATTCCACCAGTTATCATTTTGAAACTATACATACTTTTAAAAGAAGGTACCAGAAATAGTATGTGAGAATTACGTCTGGCTGATATTTGTAGAATCAAAATTGCGGCCAAATTATTATTACTGCTTCTGCAATATTATCAAAAACCCCAAAATGGCCCATGCAGAACACTTTTCTTTTGCTCAATTATAAAAAAAAAAATTTGTAAATAACCTTTGCCATAAAATGACACCCAAAAAATTAGGTTATGTTTTTGTTCTATTAAAAAGGTACTTTAACAGCAGTTAAAAAGTTAACAGCTATTCAACAATCTGTTTTAATACTGCAGTACAATGAAAGCTTTATAGGTGTAGAATTTATTTATTTTAGCTGCCATTTTGTTTCTACAAAAATTAGCCATATGTAATTCTCACATACTATTTCACATGTATGTTCATGATTAACAAATATATTTACATTTTAAAGTCAGCTAAATTGACAATGCAGTAGATGCATATGTCATGATATTATTCATCATTTATTTATCTATGCATGAGCTGCAGAGCATAGCTTGAGGCTGAATAAATTAAAAAAACACAACCTATTATTGTAGCTCACTCTTGATTAACCCTGGAATGGTTGAGTGAAAAATAGTTTCAGGAACAGTCGGGCTGGGTCTATGGAACCCAATAAATAAAACACTCATAGCAAGTGACAAACAGTATATTTACATCAAACGACCAATTTTTATTTTGTTCAGGTAGTACTAAATGCTACAGTGACATTATTTTAACTTTTTGAATTATACACTAATTGTAAAAAACAACTGAAAACATACTTTTTTGTAGTACTAAATGTAAGTAGATTGGAAATATTAGTAAATTTGATTGAAATACAAATATAAATGAGAATAAGTTGAGAACTAAGAAGTAAAAATGTTGAGTTTTCATTACATAAACAGATTTTATGAATATAATGAATAGTTTATGAGATTGTCCTCTAAAAACATCACTTTTCATAACAGTCACCACAAACCATTTCTGCATGCACCAAGCATCTTGCAAACTTTGCAATAGTATTTAGTTTTGTTGTCCTTGCATTTGAAGAATCATCTCTTTTTTCTGTTTGGCTGGGTTGCGCGCATTGTCAAATATGGTGTTATAAAATTCTGTCAAATTCACTGTTTGAGACATTTTTCTTGCCATTTTATATTGTAAACTATTCACAATGACAATTCTGTGTTAAGACATCACAAATAGTTCACAAAGTAACTGAAGAGCCACAGGGGAAAATGATCAAAGTCCATTTTCCTGCCAAATTGAGATTACAGTGGGAACTGGTAGCTTATTGTAGACAGTACATAACTATGACATCATTCAGGCAAGAAACATCATAGTCACTGTCTTATAATAGGAAAACAATTGGGGCTAATGGGGAAGAATGATCACAGTCCACATGCCAGCAGGCAAGACAGATCAAGGTCCTATTTGCTTCCCTCCACTCACATCCGATTATCAGCAGTGCTTGCTTTGTTTTTTGGTTAGTTGAAGTAACGTGTATAAAAAACATAACCTCATGTGTTTAAGGTAACCTGTTTTAAACAATACAGGTGAATTATCTTGAGTGATTTTAGTGAAACAGACAGGGAAGAAGGGACAAGTATACATAATGATATGAAAAAAACATGTAGAAATTGAGGCAATTACAGTTGTCTACTCTTTAACACAACCACATCTGACTGTGAATATACTATCTTTGACAACTGAATTTCATTTCTTTTAATATACATGTATTGTCACACTCAACCTCAGTATTTTAACGTATGATGAAAGTGTCCATCAGAGAAGTCAGATAACATTTTCTCGATGCTTGAACACTTCTTTGGAAAAATTGTTAGCCCAAAAGTAAAACACATAATTATTTTCTGTGATTCTTGTGTGGGCAGAAGAAGAATGTCCCAGTTATGTACTTTCTGCACTACAAAGTTCATACACTGAAACGATTTGCAACCGTAAAAGTAGTTTCCCTTTTAAGAGGCCACTCTTATATGGAGGGGCAAGGATATGAGTCTCTTGTCAATGCAAAATCTTACAGTGAGATACCCAGTGACTGTTGGGACGTCATCAACACAAGCAAATTCAAACCATCACCTTTCATTGTCATCAATTGTGCAACAGAGACATCACAATTGAAACTTGGACAGACTTTAACTGGGCTTTATGTTAAAAAGTGGCATATACCTACACAACCAATTAGTATTTTAAAGGTTGACCAAAAGCAGGCAAAATTCATGTTTTACAAGTCAAACTACTTGGGCAGGTGTTTGAAAGCTGTTTTGATGGGAATAAAGGCACAGGAAACAAGAAATTAAGAAAGTCTAACAAGAAAAACGTACTGGAGAACTTTTCAATGGAAAACTGCCCATCAAACCAGAAAAATTAAAGAATCTACTACATTTAAAACAGTTCTTGACCAGTCCTGATTCTCAAGCATTCTACGATTCACTGGTTCCCTGCCCTTGCTTTGGACAAAGGAGGCTAAGATGACATCGATCGAGCTTCCAGAAAACCCACCATTTGATGATGCTCCATAACTGGCATCAAGGTCCTAATATCTTTTTGTTTTGAATTTAACTGTTCATGTTTCATCTGTTAAGTGTTGTTTTCTTATTTCTGAATATGTAATAAATGCTGTTTTAAAATGTGCAAAGATTAAGAAAGTTATTTGTATACCTATTCTTAACTTACTTAATCGACTTGAAACTTAAAAAACTTAATTCTGAAAATTGTGGTGTGCAGGACTATGATTGTTCTTCCCCGTGGCCTTCAACTAGTAATTCAATCAATGATATACCAAAATAAAAAGGGGATCACACTGGCAGAAATTAATAACGTAAATGGTCAGGATGAGTTTGACAGATCCATGCACTTTTAGAAGACTGCCAAAGAAAGACTGCCAAAACAAAGCAAAATCTCATTCAAGATGCCAAAGCTTTCTCTTAAGATGTTTCAAGAAGCTACTCTAGAGAGCTTGAGTCAAATCAGCAACTATAAGAATATAAATTCAGTGAAACAAAAACTAGTGAGTCTCACAGATCCAGCCCGACCGTCATTCTAGAATTAAGTAACACAGTGGACTCTAACACTTCTGTTACAAATAGATAAATGCAGCTAGTACTGTTTTTTAATAGAGGAACTGCAGCAATTTTAGCTCTGCTATTTCTTAGCTTAACAAGTTTTTAAATTTAATTTTTCATTTTAGGAGTGCAAAGAGGAAAATTACTATATTTCCACAATCATCTCGTCAATCTACAGCCAAGTCATTATCATCAGTCTAAAATCAACAGTCATCACTACAGGCTTCAGTATCAGGTGTTTATGTAGCAGCAGGGTGAATGCTACTTAGTGCCCGATATGTCAGCTGACCTTGCTGAGTTCCACATTACCTATGCTCGCTTTCCTCTATGCTCGCTTTCCTCTGTGCATGCTTTACAGAAGCTAGGCAGGTTTGTTTATTTTCAGGTCTGGAGAAGCCCACTGTAGATTTTATATGTTTTGTTTTGCCTACCAGCCTCACTACTAACACAAAGGTATAATTGGAACTAGCGTAACCCTAATGTATAGCTTAATGAAATGTAAGCTTAGTGTCGATAATATTATTTTATAATCGGTTTTATAATTTTATTATTCATTTAGATGTCTCGTTGTCAGTTGTAGTTTTCCCAAAGCTTGTATTTCATAACACTATTCATTCAGCTACTATAATGCCTCAAGTTTCACTTTAATTTTATTTTAAAAATTAAATTATTTAGATAAAGTTTGTTTTGTTAATTATTTATTAATATATCTGTTTTATTATTCTTACTATTTAATATGTTGTTATTAAATTTGTAAAAAATTACAATTAACCAAAATTATTTATAATAATTTTCTTAAATAGTTATTATTAATTTTAAAAATAGTGAAAATTTTAGTGATATTTTTATAAAATAATAATAAATTAAATCCTTAACCTCAAACACATCATGAACTACCAAAAGTCAAGGGCTAAATCGTATGTTATCACTTTTATTGACTTCCAAAAAGCATACGACTCTATAGATAGGGAATCGTTATTTTCAGTTCTGAAAGAAATAGACTATGATAACAAAACCACAAATCTTATCAGGGAAACATTAACTAATACATTCTCCAAAGTTCAATTCAGGGGAGAACTCTCCACCCCTTTTGAAATTAAAACAGGAGTCCGACAAGGAGATGGACTCTCTCCATTGCTATTTAATTGTGCTCTAGAAAAAGTAGTTAGAGAGTGGAACGTGAATACGCTTAGTGGAATCAGACTAGGAACTAAGAACAAAGGCATTAAGGTAAATTGTTTGGCTTTTGCGGATGACATGGCCTTACTACATGAGACATTGGAAGAAGCTAAGGACCAGTCTCTTGAACTCCAGAAGCAAGCATTTAAAATGGGACTTAAAATTTCATTTGAAAAGACTAAAATATTAACAAACATACAAAAACCACCAAAAAAGCTTAAAGTGGGAGAACAATACATTGAGATAGTGAAAGAATACAAATATCTTGGGGAATAGATCAGCTGGAACGCCCTAGAGAAAAAGTTATGGAATCTAGGAGAAATAAAGTTGAATTAGCCTTCCAAATTACCAAGGACACATACAACAAGAAGTCCCTCTCCTGGAATACAAAGATAAGGCATTATAATACGGTAATTAAACCAGAAGCCTTATATGCAGCTGAAACATTATCTCTCACAACCCAGGGCCCACTTGAAACGCTGGAGATCAAAGAAAGAAAGATATTATGAAAAAACTGAAACACTATCAGACACAATAAGAAAAAGGAGAATTGATTTTTATGGGCATATCCTCCGAATGGACAAAAATAGACTAACCAAAAAAATAGTTGACTACTTTCGCAGTAGAAGAGCCAAACCACTTTGGTTTAGAGAAATGGAGAAAGACATAACAGAACTTGACATAACATAACAGATCACTGACACTATGCTCATGGACAGAACAGCCAAAACAATAACCAAGGACAAGAAGCAACGGTTCCAAGGCAAAGTCAAATCCAAGCGAACGATCCAAATCTCTGACGAAGAAAGAAAAGCAAGATCACAACAAATGAAGCAATACTGAACTACAAGGAAGGCACAGAACATTAAAAAGTGGTTGATTTAGTGTACCACAAAGTTGGGTGAAACAAATAAAGAGAATAATAAATTATTTTTTATTGATTTTTTTGATCAATTGTTTTTTAAGCACTCCCACCCACTGCTTCACCTTCCAACAGCACCATGCGGCCTGTAGACTACAGTACAAGTAACACAAGTTCCTAGTGCAAATACAACTACTGTTTTCCATCTCCAATTCCAGGATTTCTAGGAGAGAGATGTAGGAGAGGGAGCACTCTTTGCACCACTTGCTTGAACGATTCAAGTCCATCAACATTTCATCAAAATGGAGGTGAGAAAAGTAATAATATCTTCTTAAAAACAAAAATACAACTAATATATACAAGTGTATGTATAAAATACCAATGCTGCAGCACTATTACATTAACCGATACAGTAACACATAGTAGTGGGAGAGTAGCGCACTATACAAGTTCAATAAATTTCTTGTTTGTTATTTAAATATATTTACAGTGTTAGCTAAAAAAACAAGAAGATATTTCTTCAGAAAGATCTTCTATTTTATTTTTGATTCAGCATCACAAATCAGGACAATGGTGAGGGTTTCACAAACGGGAATACTGGTTGTTACTAAGCCCTACTCATATTCATGAGTGTACTCATTTTAGGAAAAAAGTCATTGGTTCATTTTTTTTTTTAGTGATTTGTTGTCATAGGTTATGTGTCTCTATTTCCAATATGTTTTCTATAGGTTTTTGCTTTGAGTGTAAAAACATTGTGTCAGAGAACATCTAACTATTTATCAACATCTACTATCAAAATGTGTGTTGTTCCTAGTATTAGTTCACACTCTCTATATATATGTATAGATAGTATATATATATATATATATATATATATATATATATATATATATATATATATATATATCTTGTTCAAATTTACAATCGTTAACAAAAGAATTCCTATTCACCCTCTTAATTTCAAATACATTTTTTTAAACTTATAGTGGATGACACTTAATGTTAATACAGTTTTTTCAAATATTAATTCATTATAATACTTGCCCAGATTGCAATGATACTTTAGGGGGTTGATTACACTCCCGTGAAGGATTCTGGCATAGTGCTTTCAACAATACGCCATTATACTACTTGCCAAGGTCTAAAATTAATGTAAATTATTTACTTTATGACTTACTGTACCATTCATTCAATCACTATGAAACTTTGGGAAATTGTTGAGTAAACTCCCACAAAGGTTTTTAGTACAGTACTTTAAACCACACGCCATTAAAATACTTGCCCACGCCCAAAATTAATATAAAGTAATTACTTTATGCATTACTGTACATTCATCGATCAGATCACCATGAAACTGGGAAGTTGTTGAGTACACACCCACAAAGGTTTCTGCGTAGTAGTACCAACCACAAGCTGTTACAATAAGTGCTAAAGGCCCAAAATTAATACAAAGTATTTACTTTTTCTTAAGATCAAATAATTTTCTTAAAACTTGTAATGGATGACACCTGATATTAATAAAGTTTTTTGTCAAATATTAATATCGCATATTTGTACAGACTATACGATAGGATTTCCTTAGGTAATTCCTACTATTTTTCATCCACTCAAGTTCAAATACATTTTCTTAAACTTGTAGTGGATGAGACTTATGTTAATACAGTTTTTGAAGTGTTGTGTACTTTGTATTTGTCACCATGGAATGATTCGGTTTCATCGAGTAGGCTTATGAATCGTAAGTAAAGCGAGTACGGGAAGTATCACACAGATTCCCTCCAGTTCTCAGCTCTTCTTTCTATTGTCTGCCGGTTCTGACTGAGTTGGTCACGAGCGTATGTATGTTTTGTGCCTGTATGAACATAAAACATGCATGCTTCTCTATATTTCATACTTCAGTTATCACAAACCATTAATTTCTACAATTGGCTGTTCTGTTATTGATGTTGAAAATACCAATGTATACATACCAATATCATAATATATGTTTTGTTAATAAAATTTTTAAAATTAAAAATTCTCTAATTTATTCAAAGAACTTTTCTATATTCTCAAGATGATATATATATATATATATATATATATATATATATATATATATATATACATTATTTTAAGAAGCTAATGCTTCTGCCAACAGTCTCAATGACTGGATTTACATTTTTTTGTCAAATATCGCATATCTGTGCAGACTATACGATAGAATTTCCTTAGGTTATTCCTACTATTATTCATCCACTCAAGTTCAAATGCATTTTTTTAAACTTGTAGTAAATGTCACTTGACCTAAGTAGGAATTCACCTAAAAAATTGTCTTTTATATTACATGTTCCTTCTTTCACCAGGTCTTTGCTTATTATTAGGATTGTTTGTTACTGTTATTATTGTATTGTTATTGTTTTTGCTGCTGTTATTGTATTAGGGTTATCACTCATTTCCTTTGTGTTGTATTGTTGTTGTCATCTTTATTACTGGAAAGTATTCATGTACAAGGCTTGTATTGAAATGTATATATGTTTCTTTATATTGATTGTTGCTTAAATGTCTTGTTAGGTTGTTATGGTTTTAATATGAACCATTGTCATTTTTTATTTTGTTGAAATTTAGTAAAAAATTAAAACAAGTTATCCTAAACAAAATGTTGAAAAGATCATATTACAGTAAAAAAATATTTTTAAATTTTAGAAAGTGAAAATTTTAATTTCATAACAACTTTAAATTAAATTATTTATTTTGGCCCTATTACTTTAAAATCAATAAATTATTTTGATAGTTTATTTTGACAACAATATTCTTCTTCTAATATTCCTGTTGCTTCTGTTTGTAAAAAACAATGCTCATTGAGTGAGAGCTTCAGATCTTCTCAAACAATTGCACCTGCTTTTAAATTGCGTTATTATTAAATACCTTTTCAGGCTGACCTTCACTACATAGAACTTCACCAAGGAGTCAGCAACTTGAACAGGCACATTTTTTTAGGAAAGGGGAGGGCGCGTAGGATGTTTGGCAAAACAATTACAACAAATTTATTTCAATTTTGATTTGGTTATTATTTAAAGTTAGTTTATTAAAAATTTTTAACATTCTATTTCAATAATATTTTTTCACCTAATATATTTGTTTGATGAAATTAGAATTAATGAAGGTTGATATACTTTTAAAAGGTATAAGTTTAATTTTTCATTTTATAAATTCCTATTAATTTTTATAGACTACATTTTTTTAATCAAAAATGAGTTTTGTTTTAAAAAGTTAACTTTTTTCAATATTTAAATTCAAATCTTAAACTAATTTTATTTTTGAAACTAGACAAAACTATGCAAGACAAAATTTGGGGTTTATTATTCAGGTTGAACTTCATGACACCGACCAT
Organism: Callitettix versicolor; assembly: GCA_022606455.1. Lineage (NCBI taxonomy): Eukaryota > Metazoa > Arthropoda > Insecta > Hemiptera > Cercopidae > Callitettix > Callitettix versicolor. The sequence goes on along the minus strand of CM040189.1, from coordinate 33,720,335 downwards.
CATGCAACAATATATTATATTTTGCAGGTGACAACTAATAACATGTGTTTCAATTTCAGGTGTTATCTCAACAGGGACGCCTAGTTTCTCTGTTTGGTCCATCACCAGACATAACAATATTATGTCATCCCAACAAATGGTTGGGTGATAGCTAATATATGTTATGTTCTGGATTAGCTTTGGGGGGTTGAATATTAGTTCTGTAGTTCCTGTTAGGATTATAGTATTATTTAAGATCTTTGTATTAAGTGTTTATATTTTTTAGTTGATTTACTATTTGCAATATGTTTTTATGTATTCTGTTTCATCATTTTGGGCTCTTTTAGTTTTAAGTTAAATTTTTGGTTTTTTATTTGTCGCACCAAACTCGAGTTTCTAATTTTTTATCTGTTTTGGTTTTATAATGAAGAGATAAGGGAGTAATGGTGCAATGAATACATTAAATGGTAAGTACATGTTCTTATATCAACATCTGCAGTGTGTCGATATAGTTAATTAAAGTACGTTTTGTTTTCTACTAGATATTGTACCACTTGGATTGTCTTTCATTAGCCTGTTAGCAACAGATCTTCACCAAGATGGAACTAGTCTTACTTAAAGAGATGTGTAGATCTCAGCTGCAGAACACATGACCTGAGCAGACTCTGAACTATAATTATAATTGATTAGTAATTATAATTATAAGACTGGTGCCTTTTACACTACCTATGAATTTTTGCTGATCCTGTTAAAACATTTTTGCCAAACTTTCTGTTTGTGTGCGATAACAACACACATAAATAAATAGAAAGTGTTAGTCTGTCTTGTCACCTGTTGGTTGACAACTGGCTTGGGTATGGTGGAATGACAGAACATTGGAAAGGTGAGATATAACTTATTAGGCAGTTAAATGGACAGTGTCAGACTGTCTCACTTCAATGCATGTGTTTTCTGTAAATAATGGGTCCTTCCTCATAATAAATGTTTGCATTAATCTATGTTCATTATTAAATTTACAATCAATGAAATAATAAAAGCTGAATTATAATTGACACTTAAAAAATTATGTTATTGAAATATTATAAATAAACATATGTATTTTTTATTCTCATTGGCTTTGGAGAGAGTGAATAAGTGGTATTTGGTGTGTGTGTGTGTGTGTGTGTGTGTGTGTGTGTGTGTGTGTGTGTATATATATATATATATATATATATATATATATATATATATATATATATATATATATATATATATATATATATATATATATATATATATATATATATATATATATATATATATATATATATATATATATATATATATATATATATATATATATATATATATACTCTAGGTACAGCAAATTTTGTGGTGCAGTGAAAACAAATTGAGAGTAATATAACAAAAAATTGACAAACGTGGAGCTAAGTACAAGTCATCAACCTTTTTTAAAGTCAACTCAGACACTGGTGTAAACAGGGTCGTTAACAAGTATTCACTTTGAAGGTGCATAGTCAAATAAACTATTATATCTATTTGATTTATTTATTTGCTTCATAAAACAACCAGTTTTTACAAAAAACGAATATAAAATTTGAACAGAAAATAAAATAATATTCATTAATATGAAAACATATATTGAAAAAAATAGTTTGAAAACACGCGAAAAATTAAAATTCTCTAAGGCATCTATAGGTAAGCCGCTTGGACAGAGAGAAAAAAATGTGTGAGTGAGAGGTTGCAGTCCTACTACAGTCCATTCCATATTACACTAAATACGTCCTCTAATGTGTCCTACTACAGTCCATTCCATATTACACTAAATACGTCCTCTAATGTGTCCTACTACAGTCCATTCCATATTACACTAAATACGTCCTCTAATGTGTCCTACTACAGTCCATTCCATATTATACTAAATACGTTCTCTAATGTGTTCTGCTACAGTCCATTCCATATTACACTAAATACGTCCTCTAATGTGTCCTACTACAGTCCATTCCATATTACACTAAATACGTCCTCTAATGTGTCCTACTACAGTCCATTCCATATTACACTAAATACGTCCTCTAATGTGTCCTACTACAGTCCATTCCATATTACACTAAATACGTTCTCTAATGTGTCCTACTACAGTCCATTCTATATTACACTAAATACGTCCTCTAATGTGTCCTACTACAGTCCATTCCATATTACATTATATACGTTCTCTAATATGTCCAAAACAGTCCATTCCATATTACACTAAATACGTCCTCTAATGTGTCCTACTACAGTCCATTCCATATTACACTAAATACGTCCTCTATTGTGCCCTACTACAGTCCATTCCATATTATACAAAATACGTTCTCTAATGTGTTCTGTTACATTTCATTCCACGTAATAACAAAATTACTGTTAATAATAACGTATAGGCTAATTCTGCCTGCAATACAGATAGTTACATTCAGAGAGCAGCACTAACAAACGTGAAATACTTCCTTTATTCGCATAATTGTGCACGAAATATTTATTGGATTTTGTACAAGTGTTAGGCATCTACAATAACGCAAGTTGTGACAAGTCGCAGGTATTTTTGTCAATACATGATATAGCTTACCAAATGTAAGTCAACAAGGCAAGGTTTGTAATAATAGATTAGTCGCACTTATCAGTTTTTTTACAAAAAAATAAAAAGCTTTAAATACGAAACACAACAGTTATTGTTCTGAAAGTCCGTTCAGAAAGTGTGTGTACCGTGTGTACGTTACTGTGACTTGCTTATCCCTTTGTCCTCGATGGTCAGCACTTCCTTCTTTAACAGTTCAAACTGTTTAGCCATCAAGTCCCAGGTTTTCTTCGAAAGAAAGTCAATGTCTGCTTCTGTAAGTCCTGTTGTAGGGATAGGATCCAAGGCTGTTATTATAATTCTTCCTGAAATCAAAACAATTCGTCAAAATTGTTCGACGCTATTACATACTTTATTCTCTCTTTTTTCAAGACCTTACTTTGTATTAGTTAGATTAATGAGGATCCGTCTTAATGGCGAGGGGAAATCTTACGGCAATAAGTCCGAAACTACGACTTTAATGTGCGCAAGTTCGGAGACGCAGACAGCGTTTTAACTACATCGGACACACCTGTCCGTTTTCAAACTTGACCAGTTTCTAATTTCAAGTCCTTCGGTGAACACAAAAGTTTAAAAATATAATAAGAAATTCAACGGAATTTGTTTACGGTATGATGGTAACTGAGGGGGGATGTTCTTCCAAACAGTTGATTTCTCAACTGTTCCTTCGTTTATACTACTTCAACTGAAGTTCTTTCAATAAACTAAGAAAGCATAAATTCATAAAAAGAGAATTAATTATTGCATTTTAATTGTTAATGTCTGCGTGTTTGACTATGAGGAATATAAACAACTAAAGTAACCTTTTAAATTAATTGCTTTTTAATTGTTAATGTCTGCGTGTTTGACTATGAGGAATATAAACAACTAAAGTAACCTTTTAAATTAATTGCTTTTTAATTGTTAATGTCTGCGTGTTTGACTATGAGGAATATAAACAACTAAAGTAACCTTTTAAATTAATTGCTTTTTAATTTTTAATGTTTATATGTATGACTATGACGAATATAAACAAGTTATAAACACTTCGAATGTAATTGATTTATGTGGTTTCTCTCCTCAGGTGTACGCAGGTTCGAATCTCGTTACTGCCGTCGGCTTTTCCGTGTTTACTTATTCATTAATCTTAATTGGTTTCAACACATTATGGTAGCTTACCTCGCCCAAATATCTTCTCCTCCAGTTTCAAGAAATAGTACGGCGAATACACCACCGGGATGATGAGTACCACCGGGCTTTTGATTGCCACTCTCAAAAGCTCCCTTCTTGAAGGGCAACAAAGAATCCATCTTGTGATTTCTTGTTCCTTCGACGAAAAACCAGAGTTTAGTCTGCAAATTATCGAAAATCAAGCTTGGTTTTAGATCAAAACAAAAGTTTTAGAGAATTTAATTTTGAAAATAGTGACATAAATAAAGCAGGCCAATAAAAAATACGAAAATGTTTTAAGCAATTTTTCTGCAGAAGAGACGAAACTAAAATAAAACAAATCATTACAAATTCAAATAAAACTCAACGCAATTTAAGTAGATGGTTTTAAATAAGGTAGATAGTTTTGCTTTTAAGAAAAATATATATATTCAACAGTGCCAGTTAGAATTACTTGTCTGCCTTAATATATCTTTCGAATATTAGTTTGAGCGATGCGTGTAAAAACTTGCTGACCTTCTGCTCATGCATGAGCCTCGAAGTCTTGTACAGCTGTTGGTAAGCGACTCTGCTGTTGCTTCTGTCTACGAAAACCAATCCCGAAATCCAACAGACCAGACCAAACGGCCAGAAGTAGAAGACCTCCTTCTTGGCTACTGGTGCACATCTCCCCACCGAGTACCAGATGTTCCACATCCCTACACAACAGTGAAACTTTAAACCATTAAAATTGTTCGTGACTTTGTAAGATTAGCTACATTTTATAGACATTTCTAAAATCGAATTGTTCCTTTTTTCTTTTAAGATTACATTTTGTAGGCATTCCTAAAGTGACGTTTACAAATTAATTGTATTTACAAAAAAAATTACAAATGAGAAGGACCTATAGGGGCATAGTTAATAATACGTACATAGGATGGTTCTTAAAATTAACATTAAAAAAATTTGTTGTGTTTTAATTGTTAATATTTGCGTGTTTGACTACGATGAATATAAACACTTAAGTAACGTTTTAATTTAATTGTATTTTAATTGTTCATGTTTATACGTGTTTGACTACGATGAATATAAACAAATAAAATGATGTTTTCGATTAATTGTATTTTAATTGTTAATGTTTATACGTGTTTGACTGCGATGAATATAAACAAATAAAATGTTTTCGATTAATTGTATTTTAATTGTTAATGTTTACTTGTTTGACTACGAGGAATATAAACAACCTGACTACGAGGAAAGAGGCTAAACCTGTCAACTGGAGGTTCTTTCCAACGTAGATGTTATGGTGCTGCATTAGCACATACGGCTGGACCCAGTTGGCATATAAGCCCCTGGAAAACGCTGCAGCAGAAGAGCCTAGGTGCTATATTTAAAACCAAAATCATGGCTAGGGAAAAGAGGCGCGCAAAAAGAAAATTACTTGTTTCTGAGAAGCCTTCGCTCCCTAAAAAAAGAAGAAAAAACACGGCGGGTTGTGACAGAGAATATGGACCACTTGCAATTGAAGCGGATATTGACGAAGAACTTCTTAAGAAGAAAGGTGAGAACACAGTTGAAAATCTGCGTAAAGATATAGAGAATGGCCAAGAAAAAGTAGAACGTGAGACAGTTGGCCAAAGTACAAATGCAGCTTGGCATGATAAAAAAATTAACAGACTAACAGCTTCAAAATTTGGCATAGTAACTAAGCGGCTTCCCCATACTTCTTGTCACAATTTGGTCAAGACAATTCTCTACCCAAAGACCATCAATACAGAAGCAATTGCCTTTGGTAGAGACAATGAAGATGTAGCTATTCAACTATATGAGGATAAAACACATAACAAGGTAAGTGTCGTTTGATATTGTATGTTTAAATGTTGTTTAAATAACAATCAAAATATTTATTTTAAAAAAATATATCAGGAAAAATAGCGTAACAAAAATCCCATATTATATGAACTATCTGAATAAATCGTAAGCTCATTGGTCAACAAGTTCTTGTCTAAGAAAAAATGATTGTGGTTGTCATTACAGGTTGTCAAATGTGGCTTATTTATCGATAAAGAACACCCTTTCTTGGGAGCAAGCCCTGATGGCCTTGTTTCAAGGGAAGGGTTATTAGAAATAAAATGCTTACATTCTGTAAAAGAACTTTACCTTAGTGACGAAATAAAAACCAAGAAGAAAGACATTTGCTTGAAATGAACAAAAATGGAATCCTGAAATTAAAAAAATCACAACTACTTCTATCAGGTTAGTTAAAAGTAAATCTGTGTTTAAATTTTTTTTGCAAATTCTTTATAAACTAGTTCATAATGGCGGTAGGATTAACTATATATACATTTAAAAAGATTACATTATTTTAATCTTTAAATTAATTCCTTTATCTTTAAATTTAAAAGATAAATTTAAATAAATTTGAAGATATCTTTAAATTGATTACTTAATTAATTAAAATAATTAATCTTTAAAAAATTACATTATTTTAAGTGTAATCGATGTACCTATAGATTGATGCAATCTATGTTGTACACTACATTTAGTATTGCTATTTCTTTTTTGTGAAATCCTATGAATGTTTATCGAGTACTATAATTTGTTTAATATTGTTATCAGGTGCAAGGACAATTAAACATCTGCCAAAAAGAATGGTGTCATTTTGTTGTGTACACTAGAAAAGGCGAAATATTTATTGAAAAAAAATTGTTAAGGACGAAACTTTTTGGCGAAATAAAATGCTCCCAAAGCTTATTCGGTTCTACAAAGAATGTTTGTTGCCGGAAATTGTCGATAGCAGAATTGTGCGAGGTTGAAAGTCAGAGATCCACCGTATATAATCGAAGCACAAGAACTACTGAAAATGAAGAAAGAAAAGAAAATATAAATACAGTGTAAATATTGTGAACGTAAATAGTGTTAAGTGTGTAGATAACCCTAGGTTATATAAAAGTGTTTATTTTTAAGAAAATATTTCCCCCGTTGTAAAAAACATAGTTATACCATACTCCTATTGGCACAATTTTTAATACAATAAACACCATGAAAACCAACTGTTAATTTGAACAAAAAACTAATGTATTAGAGACCCAGGAAGCTTACGTGAGTACATTTTTTTTAAATTACAATTTACGGTGTTAAGTGGCTGAGAGATCATTGTAACTTCTTATGTGTATATTAACAATAATGTCTTCTTATTTATAGAGTAATTTCATGTCAAAACAATGTTAGAATATAAAACAACATAACACTGGTTATATTATAGCACGGGTTAAAACAGGTTATAAAATAACACAACACTAAACACGGATGGAAACCTTTCAACCTTTGTGTTTTTTGGTTTTGTTTAGTGAAAATAACATTACCCTACACTGAAAGTGATCTTAATTAAAAATTGTATTGTATGATATATGTAGGCTATATTTATTTACAAGTGATCGTATTTAAAAAAATATGCCTTATAAGTTATTTTATATTTTGTCTACAGAAGCTGCTAGATTATCAAAAAAATATTATTTTGATAGAGTTATTCATGTAGAAAATAACGTTTTGATATTCGCATATAGGAAATTATATATATATATATATATATATATATATATATATACGTGTGTGTGTGTGTGTGTGTGTGTGTGTGTGTGTGTGTGTGTGTGTGTGTGTGTGTGTGTGTGTGTGTGTGTGTGTGTGTGTGTGTGTATGCGTGCGCGCATACTTTGTTTAGGTACTTGTGAACTACATTTGATCAAAATCATTAAAACCGATTTTAAGAAAATAACATTTTTTACCAATATAGGATTCAAAAACATTTTAGAAAACATAATAAATGGACCCGTGTCAGTAACAAACGCACGTACACACATACCCACCGATACTGAGGCCACGGTTCGTTTTTTATTTTTAATATAATTTGAATATTGTAAATACTAAGTAATACAGATTTTAATACCGATAATGAAATCAGATTTTAAAAAATAGTACATAAAAAAGTTATTAATTTACCGGAGGTTTCATTTTTGCATTTTTATTGTAAAAATTTGCTGTTATAAAATTGTTTTACTTTTTTTACGTCAGCTAGTTATTTTTAAGCTGTTATTGCATGGCTCGATTTTTAGTACAATTTGGAATGAAAAACTACATATAAATCATTAAGTGACATATTTGAACGCATGCATGAAGTTCTGTTTCACAATTTGCATTGAAAGGTATCATAACCGCGACGATCATAACCATAATGACAAATAAGCGCACACAGGCTAAAAGTAGGAAGATCTGATCAGCATACCGGCAGGTTCTGCAATTGTTAAATGGGAAAAAAGTAATTTTAGATTGGAGATTAAAGAAAAGCCTGTATTGTTAAACTTTTTAAATGTTTTTCCTTCAGCCTAATCATACACAATATAATTATTTCGTCGTGCTGATTAATTTGGTTTACATCATCAAATTGCCTTTTTACCTATACGAATAGTGATCGTTCTGATCAGCATACTCGGCAGTTTCTTAAATTTTAGAAGCTTTTATTACATCATCAATGTTCAAGGTTTATTACTCCAATCATATTTATCTGTACATACAAATGCACACAAATCCTGACGTCGCAGTTCATTTTTGTATTTTTATTTTTAATTTTATTTTCATTTAATGCAATTTTAATGTTTCAAATGCTAATTTATACAGTTTTTAACACCGATTACGATAGTGGAATCAAATGTTTATAGAAAGTATTGAGTAAAAAACTTACAAAATTTACAGCTTTTCATTTTTGTATTTTTATTGTAGAACAAAAATTTAATAAATTTAAAATGTTTTTATTTTAAACAAAAACAGCATATTTAGGAAATTTGCTTCCATCATGTCAGCGAGTAGCGTGCTATAATTACAAATACAAGTTGGAATAGGCAAACTACAATATAAGTAAAAAAATGACATTCATGTAATAACAGAAAAATATAACGCATGAATGTGAAGTTCTGTTTCGTAAATCGCATGGAAAGATGTCATAGCATATAGCCAGCCTTGAAATAAAAATGCTCAAGTAAGCACAAGGGCTGATAAAGCCTACAGTCACCGAAGGAACCAAGAAAGTGTGGAGCGTGGAGGGGGTACCACGAAACACAAAGCGGCTGGAGGGGAAATGTTTGTTTAACGAAAACAACGCTTAGAGCGAGTGGCCTGCGATCTAGCGGACAAAGTGTCAGCAGACGTGATCGCACAACCTTAAGTGATGTTTCCGATGTCGAATATTTACGATTTAAATTTAAAGACGTTCAAATCAGTCGAGTATTATGAAATATTATATATATATATATATATATATATATATATATATATATATATATATATATATAATATGAATTAAATGTTCGGTATTATTTATTATTATTATTGTTGTTGTCGTTGTGGTCACCGTCGCCCCGTCATTATTATTATTATTGCTGCCACTATTTCGTCTGTTAATTTATTCCTTCCCCAAACTGCAGTCAACAATGATTTGTAAAACCGTTACAGCCCTCCTATTATTCAATCTATTTAAATGATAGAATACCTTAAGCATTATTATAATACACTATGTCGAAAGCGTACCGCAGGGGTTGCAAACTAGTTGAGAGGATTTAGACGTTTCTCGCGGTACCCAAGTCTAACACACACTTACACTTACAACACTACACTTACGACTTTAACACTTTACACTCACACTTATATTTAGGGAGGCGATAATAGCCTCAATGTGCTTCTAGCCTTAAAATAACAACATTTATTTATATATTTATGTCGTAATATATAAATATAAATATATATATATATATATATATATATATATATATATATATATATAATATGCGCGCGCGCACACACACACAATTTCTTACTATAAGTAGTATAAACAAAGTATTATGATCGCGAATAAAGAGAGTTTGAGTTTTTGATGAACCGTTTTCAGGCAAAACGATTTCAAAGAATTAGCTTTATATGGAAGTTGTGCGTCACTGCGTACTGATGAAGACTAAGCAATGCATTGGTTACCTAAGACGTCTAATGTAGTTTGATGATTGGCCACTATGACAGCCCCTCGTTCCTCTCGCAGCACCTCCCCTCTTCTCAGCTCCCATTTGATGCCCATCGGTTTGGTCAAATATTTCAAGACATAACAGCTCCATCTGAAATTCAAAGTTCGGGTTATAATAATGGACGCAATTAAATATATCTAGTGTCAGTCAAAAGTATGAATATTCGACGATACAGTTATACTGTTACTCTACCTTCAGTTTTAACTCGAATATTCATAACGATATTTTTATAAAGGATTTAAAACGATAAGAACTGGTGTGATCGAAATGCCTAACCGTGTCATGGCAACGGTCAGACGCATCTCTGACTGCCTATTTCAAGGTCGTAGGTTCGAGATTGCAGTTACTGCTGTTAGCTTTTCCTCGCCGATCCCTCGTTCTCATTTGTTTAACTGGTATAACATGTGGACGTCAGGCATCATAGAAAACAATTTATAAGCGTTAATTTAGAAAAACAAAAATAGCCTTAATTAAAACCTTCCTCGAATGTTTTATCCAAAATTGATGTGCGGTAACTTCTGTAAATTTTTGAATAAAATTTTCAATGAATAAAGCAAAAATTACAAGTATTAATAATGTGAGAAACACATTAAAGCAAGAAACTTTTCTAAAAAAACATTAAATAATTTAAAACCGCCAAGCAAAATAAACAATAGCAAGAGGATATTTTGATCATTTTTAATTGTAACTAATACCTGTAGTTAAATTTAAACTGTCTGTATGCAGTCAAAAGTTTTTCAATCAGTAAAACAAAATTAGAACAAATATTTTTTCTCACTAATACTACTAATCATTTTTTAACTAATATAATTTTTGTTCCCCGCCATTTTCTATACGAACATTGTGGACTTAACCAGACAACATAATGCATGTTATATTTGAGTTAAAACCCTTTTTCGTCTAAGCAAAAGTGTTAATTCCATGAAGGGAAAGTTACAAGGTTTTGTCTAAAATCATTTTTGGTAAAATCAAAGCTTTTTTAGAGCTTAAACTGGCGATGAAGTGGCTGAAGACTAATAGCTCTTGTTATTTTCAAAATATGTTCCACGTTCTGGTCAGTTATGGTCCAAATTTCGTTTAAGTTTGACACACATATCTGTTTTGGAACTACAATAGTTTCTTACCCAACAAAATTTGTTTAGCCATTAACCTTTAAACTTTTATGAATATCTAATATCCTCCATCGCAATAATCGTTAAAAGCTGCATAAATTTGCTTCGAAAACCCGCATCAACGGGTAGTGTCATTTTTTCATTTTCAATTTGAAATGTTAATTTTTACACATTTTACAGTTTTGTCCTCTTGCGTTTGTTACAATTTCAAAAACTGAGATAAAACCTGCCTGAATTAAAAGTTAAGTTACAACATACTTACAGACATTTCTTTCTGTTCCCGACCTTGCACAGCACTAGGAACACAGGCAGAATCAATGAGCTGACCAACAGCACGGTCAGGCAGAACACCAGGACACATCCGTAGTAGCGGATCCTATTGTTGGACGATAAGGGCAGCAAGTAGATGATCAGGATCAGGATCAGGAATAGAGCTGACAGCAAGTAGTGGTGCTCCACCGTAGGAAACATGTCTGCACTCCGGCACTTAAGTTCCCAAAGTACCCATGAAGTACAGGAACAATGTACAATGTAAAAGCAGTTTTTTGTTATCCCTCTAACTTGAATCGTTAGCATTGACAATATAATTATTATTAAAATGGAAGTGCGTGTAACAACATTGTTTTTATTTAAACTTCCTGTATTCATTGTAAAATAGCTTGATTTTTAACTTTAAAGGAATGTATTGGCAAATATAATAACTAATTAATACTTAACAAGCTACTCGTAAATCTATCATTACAGTCAGTTTCTTGGTTGCTATAGATTCAGAACAATTATTAGCGAACTTTCATTAGACATTGAATTATTGAAGCGGTCATCATGGTAAGACCCAGACCCTGTTTGCTGATCTCTACATATAAGTTGAGAGTGGAGAACGAACTTTGGCACATTTCGTTCTAGTTCACAAAGTACCAGAGCTCTATTGGCTGAGTTATTAGAGTTTATTCAGGTTTTTGAAAAAAAAATAGTCAAATTGTTTATAATTAGACGTCAGTAGTTAAACAGTATAATTTAAAACTTATAATGTTGGAATGTAGAATACTTTTAAATGTAGAATGCAGGTTCAAAGGATACTGGGTGTGGTTCGCGTTAAATTTAAATTAACAAATGGGCGTGTGTATGTGTGTGTGTGTGTGTGTGTGTGTGTGTGTGTGTGTGTGTGTGTGTGTGTGTGTGTGTGTGTGTGTGTGTGTGTGTGTGTGTGTGTGTGTGTGTGTGTGTGTGTGTGTGTGTGTGTGTGTGTGTGTGTGTGTGTGTGTGTGTGTGTGTGTGTGTGTGTGTGTGTGTGTTTGTGTGGATGTGTGTGTGTGTGTGTGTGTGTGTGTGTGTGTGTGTGTGTGTGTGTGTGTGTGTGTGTGTGTGTGTGTGTGTGTGTGTGTGTGTGTGTGTGTGTGTGTGTGTGTGTGTGTATGTATGTGTGTGTGTGTGTGTGTGTGTGTATGTGTGTGTGTGTGTGTGTGTGTGTGTGTGTGTGTGTGTGTGTGTGTGTGTTTGTGTGTGTGTGGATGAGTGTGTGTGTCTACATGTGTGTGTGTGTTTGTATGTGTGTGTATGTGTGTGTGTGTGTGTGTGTGTGTTGTGTGTGTGTGTGTGTGTGTGTGTGTGTGTGTGTGTGTGTGTGTGTGTGTGTGTGTTTGTGTGGATGTGTGTGTGGATGAGTGTGTGTGTCTACATGTGTGTGTGTGTTTGTATGTGTGGATATATATGTGTGTGTGTGTGTGTGTGTGTGTGTGTGTGTGTGTGTGTGTGTGTGTGTGTGTGTGTGTGTGTGTGTGTGTGTGTGTGTGTGTGTGTGTGTGTGTGTGTGTGTGTGTGTGTGTGTGTGTGTGTGTGTGTGTGTGTGTGTGTGTGTGTGTGTGTGTTTTAGCACCTTTGTAAGTTAGCGAAATTTTTGTCGATTCGTTTGTAACTTGACATAGAACTATATTTTAGTAATAAACAGCTTAAACAATTCCGTTACCCATTAAAATCCGTTCAACAATTTCAAATTACTGGCCAATTTACGGCTTACAAAAATCATAACTCTATTATTTACACTCTTTTAAAACTGGTTTCACCATCGTAATCAACGTTCTGCATTATTTAGCATTGTAAATTTTCAAATGCCATTGAAAATACGAAAATCAATGTGACAACCATAAAGGTAAATTTCAGTATTTCCGATGTAATTTAAAATTTTAAATTACATATTTACATGTTACATTATGTATATTACATTTATGTATATTACATATACATAAATTACATATTATGCATATTTTAATAATATTTTAATTTTGGTGTAAGATTAAAAAAAGATGTTGTTTAAAATTGGCTATCATCTCGTAAACGAGACAGCTGCGTGCTACGATTGTTACCATTTTCAAATCTTCAAGTCATCACCCATCACTTGTGATTTTGCACCGCAAGCACTCGCCAATTCAGTGCTCAGACTTGTAACAAAAACTTTTAAGCTACAGTGTACCTGCCAGTGAATTTCAGCTTCTAGATCATTTTGATAAGCTTGTCTGTTTAGATTCAGCCCGTGTGGTTGTTACAAAGGCCATACCATAAATAGCTTTTGGGAAATATTTTTGATAAGCTTATCTGTTTATATTCAGCCCCTGCGGTTCTAGATAGCTGCTGGGCAATCCAGATAGTTGTTCTGCCCAACAGTCCATTTCCCCTAGATAGCTGTTGGGCAATACTGTATCAGCCTATATTACAGATTCAGTACATTCTAATATTATGCATTTTAAATTATATATTCTTAGTCAATTAATGACTTAATATACAGAATAAAATCACAATCTTGTGACTATTTTTTTTCAAAAACGTTTCATTAAGAATTCCAGTAATTCTTTTCCTCAATGAAGCTAATAGATAGGCTCGCATACTGGTGGAAGAGCCGCTCATGATCGGCAGCTGAATGTTTATCTTGGAAAAAAGACAACTTCATATTATCCAAAGTGATTTTATTTTAACAAAATTCAAAATTAAAACTACTTATTTTACTTTACAACTAGTAATATTAATGCTACAAAATGCCCAACGTTTCAATTAAATAATAACGTCTAGTTCAATAAAAAAACTTGTATCTAACTGCATTGTGTTTTCCTGCTAATATCAGCGACCCTGAATTACACTTTGCCCGTACAAAAACAAACATTTCACAACTATGTCAGATTTATGTACTTTAAAAACATCAGGTTCGTAAACCAGAAAGATCGTCTCAATTTCTTAAAGTCTGTTCATAAAAATTTTGGTCGTGTTTTAAGGCTTACAAGGCAATAAATTTACGATTACATTTAAAGAGTGACAACATTCAAAATTAATTTCGTTTTTCCTTTCATGCAGTCTTCAACTAAAATAACAGTATTTTTGAAAATTATATTTTTTTTTTTTTAATGTTCGACTATTGTGCACACTTGGGCTAATGCAGACGATGTGATGATTTATAGCGAATGAAAATGCCAAGCCCTGGCCGGGAATCGAACCCGGGTCCTCAGGGTGAGATCCCAGTAAGCTATCAACTAGGCCACGAGGCGGCTTTTGAAAATTAGACTTTTATAATTTTTTTTTTTTAGCTTCTGAGACGGATTTTTAAAGAAATAGTTTTATATTGGTAATTTGAATTTTAAGTTTGAACAGAAAAATTGATCTTATTATAAAAAAATCCTATATAATATAATATAATATATATATATATATATATATATATATATATATATATATATATATACCAGGTTTTGAACTCACGTCCGTCAGTTTCACAAGAAGAAATCATACCACACAGCCACGAATGCATTCAAAAATATATAGCCGCCTCTTTGCCTAGTTGATAGCGTACTGGGTTTTCACCCCGAGGACCCGGATTCGATTCCCGGCCAGGGCATGGCATTTTCATACGATAAGAAAAAATATATATGTGTGTGTGTGTGTGTGTGCGCGCGCGCGCGCGTGTGCACTTTTTTCTCTTATTTCAATGAAAATAGTATTATGATTAGCTAAAAAAGCGATAAGTCCGTATTTACTTGTTGGTATATCACTGCCTAATCCGATTTGATCGATTTAATGGTATATTTAAATATATATTTATCCGTCTTTCACTGACAGGCTTTTGAACTTACAACCATGCTGCAATTTTATCAATACATGTTGTAAAAAAAAGTAGTATTTTCTCAAAAAATTTGTAAGTTTGGTTGAAATTGGATCTTATTTATTTTAAGAACAATAAAATTTAGCGTTCGTTATCACGCACAAAACCGTCGGCAAATATGAATATGTAAGACGCTCTCAGTCAACACGTACAGTTGTGAATAAAACCGGTTGTTTCAGCTAAAGTAATCAGGACTTTGGTTGTAAGTACATTAACCGTTACATGTTTCGCTTTGTCAACACAAAATGAGTTTATGTCCGTTCTTATAATAAAGTAACATTCACCAAACACAAACACAAACACAAACATAACCGAACTGTTTATCCTTTGGTCTCGAGCACCTCCTGCTTAGACAGTTGAAACTGTTTGTACATCAGATCCCAAGTTTGCTTCATAAGTGAATCAATGTCAGCTTCCGTCAAACCTTTGGTCGGAATAGGATCGAGCACTGTTATCGTAATTCGTCCTGGAACATGCAGTTTAATACTTTTAAACAGTGTCGAAACAATAACGATTTGTTTCCCAAAAAGGAAAGAAAAAATAAAGAACAGGCTTACAAAATACGTCGTGCTTGCGCTCGTTGTACTGTCAAATGTATCTTAATTAATTGTTTTAAGAGTAACAAAAAGGGAATGTTGGTGTTACTGTGAGACTTGAAATAATGTTCAAATTATGTTCATAGAATTTAAGTTACTGGCTCCATCATCCCGGTAAAACCAGGACCCGGAAAATGCAATGAGAACTACATTTAATCACTGGGTATTGTGACCTAATATAATAAATGTAGATTTGTATGCTGCAATTTTTAAAACTGATTTCACCAACGTAATTCGAGTTAAATTAGCATTCTTAAATTTTCTTTTTCGAGAATAAAATTTTGCATTTGTTGGCGGTCTGGTTTCATTTTCGTATCTGTATTGTGAATGTAAAAAAATGTTGCAGTTTGAAATGTCTATGTGATGTTAATAACTGTGAGGCAGATGTATATATGTTTTTCAGAGAAAAAATTAAACATACAAAATAAATAAATAATGTGAACTCCATAGTTTTTATGTAACACTTCTGTACCTACATTTAGTAGATTTTACATAAATATATTTTTTATAGGAAGGAATTTATAAAAAAATTTTATATAACCTGTATTTTACCTTTTTAAACTATGGTCATTCAGCACAACTTCCGTAACATTTTTTTGGTAACATTTTTCTCCGCCATATTTTGGCGCTGGTATTCAAAGGGTTAAAAAAACCCGATGTCTGCAGCGTCCTCTGCAGTAAGGCCTACTTGCTTACCTTTCCCAAAAATCTTTTTCTCCGAGTTGATAAAGTAGTACGGTGAATACACCACCGGGATGATGGGTACTTGGGCGCTGATTGCCAATCGGAAAGCGCCTTTCTTGAAGGGCAACAAAGAATCCGTATTGCGGTTCCTTGTTCCTTCGGCGAAAAACCAGACTTTGGTCTGAAATAAAAATTTAAAAAATTCAATATAAGTATACAATTTTAAAGGAACTTTTTACGGTAGTGTGCAAGTGTCAGAAGGAAAGACAAAATATTGAAACTGAAATTTAATGGTAAAACTTACTTTAACTCGAATATGCTTATCGCGAATGTACTTACCTTGTGTTCGGTCATGAGTTTCGACGTATAGTTGAGTTGCTTGTAAGCACTGCTGGCGTTGACCTGGTCGATGAAACACACTCCGGCTAACCAAGCAGACATACCGAACGGCCAAATGTACAGCAGCTTCTTCTTGGCCACTGCGGTACATTTACCCAACGTATCCCAGATATTAAACATCCCTGTACAAACATCAACATCTTTCAGCGAAATTACACACACACACACACACACACACACACACACACACACACACACACACACACACACACACACACACACACACACACACTGAATTTCGATCAATTATTTTACCATTCTAAATTTTCAACTTAATTTCAGCCTGCATATTTTCATATTTTCAGAATAATGACATAATTGTGCAGTCGTTGTTTCTAAATTATTTTTTATCACTTCACTCCATTCTGATTACCTAATATGTCCAATATAGATTGATGATTGGACACGACGACTGCTCCTCGCTCCTCTCGAAGCACCTCCCCTCTCCTCAGTTCCCATTTGATGCCGATTATCTTGGTCACGTCTCTCATGAGGTAACCAGTCCACCTGAAATAAAATTTTACTTTTTAATAAATAAATAATTCAAAAATAATGTTTAACGTGTATTTTAGGAGATATGAGGAGTATAATCGGAGCTTCAGTTAAACCTAGGAACAGAAGCGATTTTCATTTCAAAACGTTCGGTTAGGCCGACAAGTTAGTGATCTTATTTCACACAATACGACTGACAACTCATATTTTAAAGTATTAAAACCAACAATATGTTCTTGTAAACTTTCTTTTATGCATTTTTAAAATATGTAAATGACTTTATGTTTATAATGTTAAAAAAGTTAGTTTATAAAGTTACTTTATAATAATAATGTTAATTATAATTATATGTTAATTCATTAGAACATAGAGTAAATGATCAATAATTCCTCCTCCCAAATGCAGTTAGAAACCATTGGTAAAAAAACGGGAAAAGGCATAATTTCTCAAAATCACTTTATTATGTTGTTCTTCAATTTGAATCGTATAATATAAAGACTCATAATTCAACTGAGTAATAACAATTTATGGTTTGATAGTAGATTGAAAGCCCCTCTCACAAAACCCGAAGGCTGTCAAGGTTTGTTTTTGTTTTGCTGGAAGCACTGTCAACCCTTTTACCTGTGGGTGAGTCAATATTACATATCTCCAATATATGCCTAAAATTTGATTGAAATAAGATGAGCTGATTTTTGACAAATTTGAACAATTTCGCAGTTTGTTTCCACAGCTGCAAACTTGGAGTGAAACAAACCTGTAAGTGATTGAATGTTTTCAAGAGCTGGTGATTGTGATTGATTTTGCGCGTCGCGTGATGCGAGTGCACACATTTATATTGGTAGTTATAGTAAAACATCAGTAAAACATCAGTTGTTTTATATTAATTCGTAACGATCAACTGATAGGCTATAATAAGTTTTAGGTTATGTTGTTAAAAACTAGCTATGTTAATTTTTCGTGTTTTCAAACAAATGATCGTAATTAAAATAAACAGGAAGAGAAATGCATAATGTATGATTTTTATTTTTGGTTCAGTAACAAAAATGTTCTTTGTTCCCAATGATTATTGTCATACACATAATATATTGTCAAGTACACAACCAAGAATGTACTGCTTTATGCAGGAAGGTGTCATGCTTACTGACAGTTTCTCACATCCTTCAATCTTAACGTCACCAGGATCACAGGCACGAGTACAATGCACACAATGCTCATGGACAGGACATACACCAGGAAGCACCCGTAGTATCGGATCCTGTTGTTGGACGAATAGGGCATTAAGTAGATAAACAAGATCAGAGTCAGCAGCAAGTATAACTCCCATTGCAGAAAGTTGATCGGAAGATACATTGCGATCACTGTTCTAAACAAATAAATTCTGCATAAATAATAATAATTAGCAGTCATTTTAACTTGTATCATAGTTCTACGGCTGGTTGCAATGGATTCTGCGTAGTGCGAGTGCACGAATTTATATTGACATATAATATTATATTTTACGCGTTGCAAGTCTCGTAATTAATTTCCTGTGTTTCTGCCCGGGATCGGATCGGGGACCCTGCGCGTGTAAGGGGCACGTAATAACCACTACGCTACGGAAACTACGAAGACGTTTGGCAGATGTAAATATATGAAATGAATCCTTAATTTAATTTTTATATTGGTAATTATAGTAAGAGATCAGTTGTTTTATATTGATTCGTAATGATCAGCTGATTTCATTGAACAGATGATAGGCTATAATTAGTTTTAGGTTATGTTGTTAAAAACGGGCTGTTAATTTGTCGTGTTTAGAACCAATTATTGTAATTGAAATAAAAAGGAAGAAAAAACATGATACATGATTTTTATTTTTGATTCAATTACAGAAATTATATTATTTTTGTCAAAGATCAGATTCGTAACATATATATTTTTTTAAAAATTGTTTCATCAGGTTTTACTAAAAATTTGTTAATATGTAATTAAGTCCTTATTTCAGATTTGTTGGACAATATAATGAGTGAAGTATAGCTGCTACATTTCTCAAATTGTAAAACGTAAAACTGAGTGTAGAAACCAAAAAATAAAAGCTTGAATTTGCCACTAAGTACTCAGGGCACGTTCGTTGCTCGAAAACAATGTCTCTGATATTACACAAACACAGTTACTTTGCTCGTTTTGATACCTTCTGCGGTTATCTCTTATCACACAAGACACTCAAGTGTACAAATAAATTAAATTTGATACAATAACCAGAAATATGAATATATCAGCAGTATTTCCACGCACAATCATTTCATTTTATTAATACAACAAACTGCTTAGATTTTAGCAAAAACTGATTGCAACTATTTTGATAAAACTAATTACCCGTAATTTCCATGTTAAGTTTTAATGTTGAACATTGAATACTAAATAGGCTATGAGATATCCACAGTTAGGAAAAGTAATCTGGAGAGATAGCCTATTTTAGCCTATTGGCCTATGTCAACCTTTTTTTTTAAGGTGAAAAGCAGATTGAGGCTATTATCGCCTCCCTAAATGTAAGTGTGAGTGTAAAGTGCTAAAGTTGTAAGTGTAAGTGTGTGTTAGAATCGGGTACCGCGAGGGCCGTCTAAATCCTCTCAATAGGTGCAGCTAGTCTGCACCCCCCTGCGGGGAGAACCTATGTCAACTATAACTACTGTATATGACACATTTCCTTGTATTCATTACATTTTCTTAGGCAGACAATGAACTTGTATGTATTGATTTATACACTAAGTTATATAACTAGAAGTAAGGCTTTTAACTGTACTGACAATAGTCCACACCGAATCCTGATAACAGAGTTATGAAATGTGCACTGACTACAGACAACAACATTTTGTAGCATAAGGCCTATGCATCTTTACTTTCAGTTTTGGATTTTGTGTTCAACTCACAATTAAATAATATATTTATACTGGTGTGTGTGTGTGTGTGTGTGTGTGTGTGTGTGTGTGTGTGTGTGTGTGTGTGTGTGTGTGTGTGTGTGTGTGTGTGTGTGTGTGTGTGTGTGTGTGTGTGTGTGTGTGTGTGTAAGAACGCTCAAGTTAGCAATTTCGGTTTGATTTGATTCAAACTTAGCATAGAAACCGATTTCGGTAACTAGCTTGGACAATTTCGTTTAGTGAAAAATTTAACTGCTTCAGTAAATGTATAGATAAAGAAAAATCCTTTTGGAAATTCGCTTCTATCACGTCAGCGAAATAGCTACTTGCTGGGATTATTTGTGTAATATTGTTATTTAATTATTGTATATAAATATGTTCATTAATACGGAATACCAGTACAAAGCATAAAGTAAATGTGATTTTATGTTTTAGTAATGAAGGATAAGCTAATGCGAAGGATATTATGACAGATTTAATTACGCATGCAAAATAAATTTAATTCGTAGGCTTAAGTTTTTTTTTAAGTTCCCATAATTAGTATGTATTAAATTAATGGTATGTACAATTAATTAGAAAAAATGTGTATGTGTGTGTGTGTGTGTGTGTGTGTGTGTGTGTGTGTGTGTGTGTGTGTGTGTGTGTGTGTGTGTGTGTGTGTGTGTGTGTGTGTGTGTGTGTGTGTGTGTGTGTGTGTGTGTGTGTGTGTGTGTGTGCATAAATTAGAATTTGCAAATCCATTGAAAATACGAAAATTAACGGTTGTCTTAGTTCATTTTTTTTATTTTCAATGTAACTTAAAATGCTAATTTATGCAGCTGTCAACACTAATTATGACGGTGAAACTATATTTCCAAAAAATGTAAGGTAAAAAATTATTGTGAAAATTATTACTTTCCGGATATTCGTTTCCATCAAGTCAGCGAGACAGCTGCGTGCAGCGATTAGTTCATCGGTATTCAAGTAACATTCTGCACCAACCCAAATAACAATCGGTTGGAATTTAAATCACCTACGATTGTACGAAGGCCTAAAGCAGCTGTAATAGTGTAGCGCTGATAAATAGGAAAATACACATACACAACGGTGCAGAAACATAGGTTTAATGTCAATAAATAATAATATAATATAATAATATGCTTAATTCCAAACTTAAGCATTATAAAACTGTGATCAAACCAGAGGCTTTATATGCATCTGAAACTCTTACACTCAATAATAAGGGATTACTGGACAACCTAGAGAAGAAGAAAAGAAAGTTAATAAGGAAGATATTGGGCCAAAGCTTTAGAAATAATGAAGTAAAGTTGATTTCTAATAAAAACCTGTATCTCAAAATTCAGAGACTCTCAGATAGCATGAGGAAAAGACGACTTAGTTTTTATGGCCATATTAGTAGGATGAACAGCAGTAGACTTACTAGGCGGATCTTTGCTTTCTTCAGAGATCGGAAAACGAAGAGTAATTGGTTCAGGCGGGTCCAGGAAGACTTAACTGAGCTGGCGATATCAGATGAGATGATTGACGATGTACTTAAACTGCGAAAACTTTTACATAATGAAAACCTAAGGTTCCAAGAAAAACCAACATCTAAAAGGAGCGGGGCAGTCTCGGATGAAAGAAGGAAGGCAGCCTCGGATAGAATGAAGCAGTATTGGATACAGCGGAGGGCAGCTAACGCACATCAAAGTAATTGATTTGGCGTACCCCAAAGTGGGTGATCCAGATGAAAGAAGAATATGCGTGTGTCTTGTTTGCAATTTTGGTTCGATTTGATTTAAAATTGGTACAAAAATCGATTTTGGTAATATCTTAGGCAAGTTTGATAACGCAGTAAAACACATTCAACAGTTTCAAAATGACATTGCTTCAATTTGTTTAAAATCCATATTTTTTTTGTCTCCAATGTTTTTGAAGACGTATTTAACCCTCTTAATCAGCGTTGAAAAACTGTTTATCCAGAGTTTTTTAATTAAAATTTTTTACATATTTAAAAATTCGAAATTCAATCTGACGGAGGTTATGGTAAATTTTTGCATATTCAATGTAATTTAAAAGTGACTGTATGTATGCAGATGCATGGCAGATGTATCGATGTATGCAGATTCTAATGCTAATTATGATGATACAATCAGAATTTCAAAATCGCATTTGTAAGATAAAAAATTTCCTTTTGTAAACTCGTATCCACCGCTTCAACAAGACAACTGCATATCGCGTTTAGGTTATATAACATGACAATTTAAAAAAAAATATTTTTCATATTTTTAAAAAGGTTTTGTATTCTTACACAATAAAGCTTACTCAAATGCCGAATATATTTTCTAACACTATTTGCTCAGTCTTCACTTTTCTTACCGTAAAATAAGAAGAAGTAAAACTTCACACTCGGCACAACTTGACGGTGTCACAGTAAGGAAGCGACTAACTCGCGAGCGTGCCGTGCCGTGACTTGTGAACACACCATCATACTTCTGCAGTTGAACCGTGCTGGCCTATTCATAATTATACTTATGTTAAGTGTTTGCCTACTGTTGGGGTTCAAATTAAATGAATGAATAAAGCTTACAGTATCGAAATACGCGTAATTTGCAGCCCGACGTGAAGGAAAATGTGCTAAAACCGCATTCGGAAGGTCCGTAAGCATAGCCTATTGCCTCAGCCGAGTCATATTAATTTTTCAATCGGTCTTTTGAATTTTTTTCTGGGTATTAGCACAAATTGTAACTATTTATAATTGGAATGCATTGTAGTTTTTCACTATATGAAGTGTAAAGAAAGTATTTTGTATGTCGTATAAGTGCTGCATACACACACACACACACACACACACACACACACACACACATATATATATATATATATATATATATATATATATATATATATATATATATATATATATATATATAGGATATATATATTATTATATATATATATATAAAACTATATAAGATAATATAGTAATACACACACACACACACACACACACACACACACACACACACACATATATATATATATATATATATATATATATATATATATATATATATATATATATATATATGTGTGTGTGTGTGTGTGTGTGTGTGTTAAAAATTGGGATATTTCAGATAACCTGTACATGCAAAATTTATTTATTATTTATGTTGACAGGACAATGTTAAGGAAAAAAATGTAGAAAAAATATTTCAAATATTTTTAAAATATTGGGTGTAAAACTTATAAATATAATATAAAATCAACAATGTTTACAGAATTATACACACACACACACACACACACACACACACATATATATATATATATATATATATATATATATATATATTTGTTACCAGTCTAACAATATTTGTTCCAAAGTAATCAGATATAAAAAAACAGTACAGTGTTACCAAGCATGATGATATATGTTTTATTGTAATGCTAAAGATCAATGAACTCATTACTAAGGGATATTTTGCTAGTTGTAAAACAGTTGATTATTTGTCAAAATAATAACACTTATACACTTATTTTGGCAAAACTATGTGAACTATATTTCATCTTTTTTTAAATGGTGGGTGTCTAAAACCTACATGTCTAAATTAATAGAACATAAAATCTATGAGACTTACAAAATACTGAGAAAAACTTTTTTTATTGTTACAAATCTAACAATGTTTCAAAGAAATCGGATGTGAAACAACGTAGGCCTACATTGTTATCAAACATGATGGTTAGAGTGGGGAGAACAATCGTCAGAGAAGGAGGTTTGGTTCTATGAGCGAGGGAAATACAACGGGCTGGCTCTGTGGATAGCAGCCCCAGTAGCACACATTGTTAGCCCAATGTTGGGATTTTGTCGGCAAAGTTGGGCAATGGTTAGTTAATACGCCAACGAATTATCTTCAATGGGCCAATTGGCTGTTTGTTTGCTAGGCCAACTGTTACATTCATGAAAACCTCTGCTGTTGGCCCAACATTAATTCTTAGTTGGCAGAATATATAAAAAATATTTTGTTAAAATAAATATCTCGTAATTTAAATAAGGTATAATTATATCAAAAGTTTAAAAATAGTGTTTATTTGTTATTATAATAGTATTGCTTTAATACTTTAAATACTATTAAAGTAGTATATTAAAGCAATAGGCCTATACCTTATAAAAAAAAAATTATAAGGTTTAGCGAAGGACACGTTTTGTCTATATCGTTAATGCTATATCATTCACCAGTATGAATTCGCAGATACAAAACTAATCAAAATGTATTGCTACACATTTATTTAAAATACTGTATTCATTTAAAGTGTCAATGTTAAGCCTAAGGTATAAAAAACTGCATATAAAGGATGTAACTTATAAACTCGTGCCGGCAAACAGTAGTCCTAGATATTATTGGTATATCGTTCACCAGTATGAATTCACATATACAAAAGCTATCAAAACGTATTTGCATACATCTCCTTCAAGTAATGTAAGCTACTCTAATGTAGTCTACATTTTTGGACTAAACTATAATAAATAATGTATCTTAACAACCCGCTTTACTCAAGAGCGATAACAAAAGGCTGAAGTAAGCGGTAACTTTAGAATACGCAATGTTTAGTTTTAAATAGCCTGTATTGAACAAAGTAATCAATATTTATATCATTCTGTTTTATAACACATATTAAGGTATTTTGTTAGTTGTGTTTTGTACAAAATGTATTCATGAAAAGTTTCAACGAATAGAGAAAAATATAAAAACATTTGTAAATAGTGTGATCTAGGAACCCGCACCGGCAAAGATTGCACCTAGATATTATTGCTATATTGTTCACCAGTATAAATTAGGAGACACAAAACCTATTAAAATGTATTGCTACACATGTATTTTAAATACTGTATTCATTTAAAGTGTCAATGTTAGGCCTAAGGTATAAAACATTGCATATAAAGGATGTAGCTTATAAACTCGCGCCGACAAAGTTTACACCTAGATATTATTGCTATATTGTTCACCAGTATAAATTAGGAGACACAAAACCTATTAAAATGTATTGCTACACATGTATTTTAAATAATGTCTTCATTTAAAGTGTCAATGTTAGGCCTAAGGTATAAAAAATTGCATATAAAGGATGTAGCTTATAAACTCGCGCCGGCAAACAGTAGTCATAGATATTATTGGTATATCGTTCACCAGTATGAATTCACTTATACAATAGCTATCAAAACGTATTTGCATACATCTCTTTCAAGTAATATAGTCTACTCATATGTAGTCAAAATTTTGGACTAAACTATAATAAATAATGTACCTTAACAACCCGCTTTACTCAAGAGCGATAACAAAAGGCTGAAGTTAGCGGTAACTTTAGAATACGCAATGTTTAGTTTTAAATAGCCTGTATTGAACAAAGTAATCAATATTTATATCATTCGGTTTTATAACACATATTAAGGTATTTTGCTAGTTGTGTTTTGTACAAAATGTATTCATGAAAAGTTTCAACGAATAGAGGAAAATATAAAAACATTCGTAAATAGTGTGATCTATGAACCCGCACATCTAAGTCACCAGGACCTGATAGTATTTTTCCGTCACTTTTGCAGCATGGAGGAGAGTTTATTGCTCTTATTCTGTGCAAATTGTACGGGGCCAGCATAGCCACTAGGTATGTACCTCTAGGGTGGAAAGCGGCCCGTGTAGTTTTTATTCCTAAGCCGAGGCGAGCATCATATGCCGACCCTAAGGCTTTTAGACCTATTAGTCTGACTTCGTTCATTCTGAAGACTTTAGAAAAATTGGTAGAGGGATATGTTAGAGGGGTCATTCCTCTACATGTCAGTCAGTATGCCTACCAATCAGGAAAAGATTGTGAGAGTGCATTTCACAATTTGGTTCACAGATTGGAAGAGACTCTAGAGACCAAAGAATATGCCCTCGGTGTCTTTCTAAATATTGAGGAGCTTTTGACAATACTTCACATGCTTCAGTGCTTTGCGCCCTGTCACAATGCAGGGGTTGATAATACCGTGTGTGGTTGAGTGTGGGACATGTTGCATGGGAGGTCAGTTGTAGGTTGTCAGGGGCTGTCCGCAGGGGATGTTTTGATCCCTCCCTTATGGAACATGGCAGTGAACTCACTCTTGAATCTTCTCTAGTCAGAGGGATGCTACACCCAAGAATATGCCGACGATTTAGTGGTGCTAATCTGGGGGAGGCATGGAAACACAGTGTCATGAAGAGAGCCTTATCACTAGTGGACACCTGGTGTAGTCAGGAGAACCTAGGGGTTAACCCCAGTAAAACTACTCTGGTTCCTGTTACTAGAAAGAGGATTACCCCCGTATCTAGGAGGACTTGAGTTCTTTGGGGAGACAATTCCAGTTGCAAACGAGGTGACGTATCTAGGCTTGGTGTTGGACACTAAGTTAACCTGGAATGCTCACCTGGGGCGCATCATGGGGAAAGACAATAAGTCTTTAATAGCAGTTAGAAGAATGGTTGGTAAAACATGGGGACTGAGACCAGGAATGATGAAGTATATCTATACTGGGATCATTAGACCTATGGTGTGTTATGATGTGGTGGACTAAGGTCGAGCAGAGGGAGGTCAGAGAGTCTCTGACTAAGGTGCAAAGGTTGGCCTGCCTGTGCAACACTGGCTGTATGGACACTGCGCCAACGGCGGCCATAGAGATCATTTTTGGGTTTCCCCCTATTGACATTTTTGTCATGGGGGAGGCACGTAAAGCAGCTTATAGACTGCAGGGTAGTGGTGGCTGACTGCCCTCTATTTATGGGCATGCTAAAATCACAGACAAGATGTTTGACCCAATCTTGTTGATGGGGACTGATAAGATGGTTAAACGGCACATAGTATCTAGACTCTTTGATGTCAACTTAGCCTTTGAGGGGAGAGATCGTGTGTTGGAAATAGTATGGTATACAGATAGCTCTTAGACAAAGTAAGGCATTGGTGCTGGGGTGTACGGCCTGAGACAGGGGATAAAGAAAGTTGTTAACCTGGGACAGCATATAACAGTATTCCAGGCTGAAGTGACGGCCGTCAATGGCTGTGTTCGGGAGAACTTGGATCGGGTTCTCACAACACCTGCGATATATATAAAGGTACTTTATATATATAAAGTATATATATATATTCATGAATATATAAAGGTACTTATATTCATACCGATAGTCAGGCAGCAATAAAAACACTTGCGGGTTCTATAATACAGTCTAAGCTGGTCTGGGAGTGTCGGAAGAACCTTGACGCTCTGTCACTGGGTAACTCTTCACTGGGTTTCGGGGCATAAGGTGTTGAGGGTAATGAGGAGGCAGACCGACTGGCTGGACTTGGAACTGCATCTGAGTTTATCGGACCTGAGCCGGCTTTAGGGATTTCTCTATCGTTGGTCAGGTCCGCCATTAATAGGTGGATTACAAGTCAACACCAGGTAAGATTGGGCAACCTTTACGGGCATTCCCATAGTAAACGTCTCTTAAGTAAAGTTCCATTTGGAGGACTTAAAAGGACAGCAGATGTCCTGGGCAGAGCAAAACTCAGGAGGATCATTGGGCTCATAACAGGGCACTGTGGTCTGAGAGTGCACATGAACAGGATAGGTTTGTACCACGGAGAAACCGTGTGTAGATTGTGCAGGAAGGAGGAGGAAACTGCAGGTCAAATAATTTATGATTGTGAGGCTCTTGCTACTAATTTATGATTGATTAGAAGGCTAGGGGTTTTTGGTTTCCAAGACCCTATGGATCTTCAGCAGAGTGAGCTAGTCAGTGGGTTGTTGGAACTTATTAGGGCCACTAATCTGCTGAACCAGGTATTTTAAGAGGTTAGGTTGCACAATAGGTCAATCGATCGCAGTGCCTGGGTTTGAATTTTCCCTTCCTCTAGTATATAATCTTAAGGCGGCGATAGACGCGCGACACGGCTTAGCCACTTTGCTATTACAGAAATAAACTGTACGGCTGCATTGTCCAATCGCCTTGTTCATTTTATTTCTAAAATATTTGTTTTGTGTGTAACTTTACAGTTAGCAGTGAAGCAGTTTTTGTGGAATTATAGAACATATATCTTGCGATATGTTACATTTTGTATTTTTTTACATTTGGTAGAACTCATAAATTTTTTAAGCCTTTTAGCCTCTCGCGATAATTTGGGAACTGCTGGTCTAAATACTTATCCATCCAGACATTAGTGATTGCACACACATTTTCTGTTATAACTGTACAAAAAAAGGTTTCTACCTGCTCTATTGTCTAGTAAGGGTACGTCAACTTTCTATCAACCAATGAATACAGAATCTATAAGAAGGACACTTCTTGCCTGTAAAAGTCAGCACATTTTTTCGGCAGAGAACGCTACTTGGATTCCCCGCCGACAGACAGCGTTGCATGTTTTTTTCTGAACTTGTAGCTCAGAGAAAGATAGAAATATGGGTTATGGCATTCACTGTCTCGCTCTTCCTACCAACAACTGAGGGGTTGAGCGAAAATTGTTCGTGTTTATGTCCCAGGTCAACTTTCCTAAACTTTCGTTTTCATCACGGCAGTGAGTCTGTCTATTTAATACAAAACATCGGTTTCTTCCTTTCCTAGACCACCAGTTCCACAACGACGACATCATGATTTTCTGAATTTGTACTATATATTTGACTGAGTACTATTTGATAAATTTAACAATAATATTTAGTAGAACCTTAATTAATGTATATGCATTGTAAACGTTTAAAATTAAAGAAGTTTAAAAAACTGTATAAAAAACTTTGGATCAATTACTACATTGTTTATTTCATCACATACTATTCCTAAAATATTTTAAGTAGTGCTGTCCTACATACATAATAAACAAGACGTTGGTAGAATATTAAATAAGAACCCAAATGAGAATTAGAAAAAAAGTTTTTTTGTTTGAAGTTATAATGAAATTAGATCTGGTTCACATGCCATGCTGTACCAAGTTTATAAAAATATCATTTTTACAATTTTTAACATAGTAAACTATAGTGCTAAAAATTATTTTGTTATTCAGTTTTTCTATTAATATATGAGATCCTAAAATACGGAAAAGTAAAAGAATTATGTTGCATACATATCATACTATAAAGATTGAATAAAAATTATGTTCTCAGTCTTGAGTCAAAATTTAAAAAAACTTCCAGTAATCATATTTATGAAAAAAAAATTCTTTTTCGATTGTCTGAGTCTGTCTGTAAAATTCTCTAAAGAAAAAGCAAAAAAAAAAACTGTTATTTTATTTAACTCAAACATAAACACCAGGATAACCTACTGTTGAAAACAAATATCGGCATTAAAATCCGCATAAATTAGCCTGGATTTATTTTTCGTTTTTTCCGGTTTAATTCAGGAACCGTAAATTTGTTTAGTAAAAATTTTCTCACTGACTTCAATTATTAACCTACGAAATCTGATGAGTAGTTTTCTTAAAACTCCAGAACCTGGTATTTGGGCTGTAGAACTCATACATTTTGTTTGAGTAAGTACGGATTATATGGGTTATAATTTTGTGCACAATCATCAACCTGATTTTTAAAAAATCTGATTTTATCATTTTCTTTAGGATTATTTCAAAACCGTTTTTGAACCTAACGCTTTCAGAGCGCCTGACTAAAAAAAAAAAAAAAAAAATAATTTCTGTTATTGAACCAAAAATAAAAAACATATATCATTGTTTTCTCTTCCTTTTATTTTAATTGCGATAATTTGTTCGAAAACACGACACATGATTTGGTATTTTTTTCTTAAAACTTATAATTACATGTATTGAATTTTTAAATAATATTTTTAAATAATAATATTTTTAAAAAAATATTAATATAACATTTATTTGTTATTGTTTATATAATTTTAGTAATATTAATTTTATTTTCATTACTTATAAATACACACGCTATTTACTCGTAGTATCAATATAAATTTGTGCACTAGCATCACGCGATGCGCACAACCTGCCCTAAAACATGATACATGTTAATTTTGATAGAAAAAATACTTTAAAATCGTATCAGGTAAAAATTATCACGCGGTTTTCTGCTAATGTAACTAAAGGATTTCAGTTCAAAATGCGCTACTGACTAACTTTTGATTGATCCATGTTTATTTGTATAAAATTAAGTATATGAATAACAATTATTGCAATTATAAATTATGCCATTATACCATATACCGGCCCGTTTACCACACAAAAGTTTTTATAGCGTGTACAGTTAAATATATATTGCATAATAAATTTAATTATATATATATATATATATATATATATATATATATATACACAAGTCAGAATAGACCTACATGACGCAGAAATAGACTCAACAGACATTAAAAACATGAACGCATTCAGCAGAAAGATGCTCAGTTGGAAGATCCCAGAGAATGAAATCCCAAAGAGAGCAAGGGTAAAATGGACGGAGGGCGGAAAAGGATCCATGGGGACAGGATGAGGAGGTGTGGAGAATAAGAAGGAACAAGACATGAGTCGGAGTGCTTTGCATGATCCAACAGGGTCTATACGCAAATAATGATAATAATTATATATATATATATATATATAATCTTAGTATATAAAAGAAGAAGTCCTGACTGACTGATTCATAATCAACGCAGAGCCAAAACTATTAGCGACTTGAAATTTTCAGGAATACATTTATGTTACCTTATACATGCATTAAGACAGGATTTTTCAAAAATTGATTTTAACACAATTAAACTACTTACCTTATTAGTTCAACTTTAATAATCAACATGCAGCCGAGATTATTATAACTAGAGACTTGAAATTTTCAGGATAACTTCTTACAACAATGTCGAGGCGCACTATTTAAATTGCCACTTAACCTGAATACCATCAAGACTCCGAAATGTAATAATAATAAACAATCAAATATGGCAAAAGTTTTAAAAAAATGCAAGCTCATAGTTTAGGATGAAAGCCCAATAACACATAAAAAAGGATTTGAAGCTCTAAATAACTGTCTAAAGGATATGAAAAATTAAAATTTAACAACGGGAGTTACAGTACTTCTACCTGGACATTTTCTACAAACAATACCAGTTACACCTAGGGAACTCAGGCTAATGAGATTGCAGCATGTATCAAAACTCCATATTTGTGGCCTCAGATAATGAAACTCTCTCTCACAAAAAATATGCGAGTACATTTAGGAAGAGACAAGATTGCTGGACAGTTTTCTGAACTTCTCTTAAAAATAGGAGATGGAAAATACCCAAAATCTGATGGAAAAATGACATCGCCACGAAACTTATGTACAGTAGTAAGAACTTTAAAAGATCTTACACATAAAATATATCCTGGCATCGAAAATCTCAAAGAGATATCTACAGAATGGTTATGTGAGAGGGCAATTTTAACGTCAAAAAATGATACAGCAGCAGAAACAAAATATTATTATACTCTTTCCAAGCAGAAACTATGGAATACAGATCTGTAAATTCAGTATTGGAAGTTAGATGATGCAGTTAATTATCCAGCTGAATTTCTTAACTCGCTAAACCTCTCAGGATTTCCACCACATATGTTAATATTAAAATTTGGTGCTCCAATAATGCTTCTGAGAAATCTTAGCCCACCTAAATTGCGCAACGGTACACGTTTACGTACCAAAAAAACCTGATAGAAGCTGAAATTATACTGGATCTGCAAAAGGTGAATCAGTTTTGATTCCTCGCGTATTATTGATACCATCAGATTATCAATTCAATTCAAGAGAATACAGTTTCTCTTAAAGTATGTTTTGCTACGACGTTATATAAATATCAAGATCAAACCGTGAAAATTGCAGGGATTGATGTAAGAGAAGATTGTTTTTCACATGGACAATTTTATGTGACATGCTCCAGAGTCAGCACACCCGCAAATGTAGTTATTTTAGCACCAGATGAAAAGACCTCAAACGTAGTTTATAGAGAAGTTTTAAAATATTTTTTTTTAAATAAATTGTTATTTTTTATAATTTTATACTTTTTTGTATTTTTTAAAACTGTACTGTTATTTGTAGTTTTATTTATTTCTTTATTATTATTGTTGTTATTAATCTATTGTTGTTTTTAGGTCTTTAAAAAAACACAAGAACTGTAAGGGCTCGGAAAAATATATATTTCTATACACATTTTTTTCCAAGCTCAAATAAAAAAAATGTCTTTCAATGTGATAATGAATGATGATTTAGAATAATAAGAACGAGTGTTCTTTGTTTTTTGCTGCTGATATTATCATTTAAAAATTATAAAAAATTTATTGTCCATTATCTATTAATTTATTTTCAATATCTATTCCATTAATTCATAATCAGTTAGAAAAGAATAAAATTCAATGAAATTTATATATACTGTGAGAATTTAAAATTGCGTAGGTGAAGCCACAACGGGGTACGCTAGCATTAATGAATGCTATTATTATATCTATTAATTATATCTATAGGCCTACAATAATAAAAATAAAAATGGTCGCCATTATACTACATACCAGCTTATCTAATACAAAACTGTTAGAGCTTTTACAGTTAAATATACCTACGTTGCACAAACTTTGAACAAGATTATTCTTTAATGTATATAAATAAAATTAATAATAGCCATATACTTAAATTATAATTAACAACTTTTATACTACTTAACAGTTCAATATATCTTGTACATACTTTGTACAAAATTGTTCTACAATATTATGTGTATAATAATATCATAAATTGCATATAAAGGATGTAGCTTATAAACTCGCGCCGGCAAACAGTAGTCATAGATATTATTGGTATATCGTTCACCAGTATGAATTCACTTATACAATAGCTATCAAAACGTATTTGCATACATCTCTTTCAAGTAATATAGTCTACTCATATGTAGTCAAAATTTTGGACTAAACTATAATAAATAATGTATCTTAACAACCCGCTTTACTCAAGGGCGATAACAAAAGGCTGAAGTTAGCGGTAACTTTAGAATACGCAATGTTTAGTTTTAAATAGCCTGTATTGAACAAAGTAATCAATATTTATATCATTCTGTTTTATAACACATATTAAGGTATTTTGCTAGTTGTGTTTTGTACAAAATGTATTCATGAAAAGTTTCAACGAATAGAGAAAAATATAAAAACATTCGTAAATAGTGTGATCTATGAACCCGCACATCTAAGTCACCAGGACCTGATAGTATTTTTCCGTCACTTTTGCAGCATGGAGGAGAGTTTATTGCTCTTATTCTGTGCAAATTGTACGGGGCCAGCATAGCCACTAGGTATGTACCTCTAGGGTGGAAAGCGGCCCGTGTAGTTTTTATTCCTAAGCCGAGGCGAGCATCATATGCCGACCCTAAGGCTTTTAGACCTATTAGTCTGACTTCGTTCATTCTGAAGACTTTAGAAAAATTGGTAGAGGGATATGTTAGAGGGGTCATTCCTCTACATGTCAGTCAGTATGCCTACCAATCAGGAAAAGATTGTGAGAGTGCATTTCACAATTTGGTTCACAGATTGGAAGAGACTCTAGAGACCAAAGAATATGCCCTCGGTGTCTTTCTAAATATTGAGGGAGCTTTTGACAATACTTCACATGCTTCAGTGCTTTGCGCCCTGTCACAATGCGGGGTTGATAATACCGTGTGTGGTTGAGTGTGGGACATGTTGCATGGGAGGTCAGTTGTAGGTTGTCAGGGGCTGTCCGCAGGGGATGTTTTGATCCCTCCCTTATGGAACATGGCAGTGAACTCACTCTTGAATCTTCTCTAGTCAGAGGGATGCTACACCCAAGAATATGCCGACGATTTAGTGGTGCTAATCTGGGGGAGGCATGGAAACACAGTGTCATGAAGAGAGCCTTATCACTAGTGGACACCTGGTGTAGTCAGGAGAACCTAGGGGTTAACCCCAGTAAAACTACTCTGGTTCCTGTTACTAGAAAGAGGATTACCCCGTATCTAGGAGGACTTGAGTTCTTTGGGGAGACAATTCCAGTTGCAAACGAGGTGACGTATCTAGGCTTGGTGTTGGACACTAAGTTAACCTGGAATGCTCACCTGGGGCGCATCATGGGGAAAGACAATAAGTCTTTAATAGCAGTTAGAAGAATGGTTGGTAAAACATGGGGACTGAGACCAGGAATGATGAAGTATATCTATACTGGGATCATTAGACCTATGGTGTGTTATGATGTGGTGGACTAAGGTCGAGCAGAGGGAGGTCAGAGAGTCTCTGACTAAGGTGCAAAGGTTGGCCTGCCTGTGCAACACTGGCTGTATGGACACTGCGCCAACGGCGGCCATAGAGATCATTTTTGGGTTTCCCCCTATTGACATTTTTGTCATGGGGGAGGCACGTAAAGCAGCTTATAGACTGCAGGGTAGTGGTGGCTGACTGCCCTCTATTTATGGGCATGCTAAAATCACAGACAAGATGTTTGACCCAATCTTGTTGATGGGGACTGATAAGATGGTTAAACGGCACATAGTATCTAGACTCTTTGATGTCAACTTAGCCTTTGAGGGAGAGATCGTGTGTTGGAAATAGTATGGTATACAGATAGCTCTTAGACAAAGTAAGGCATTGGTGCTGGGGTGTACGGCCTGAGACAGGGGATAAAGAAAGTTGTTAACCTGGGACAGCATATAACAGTATTCCAGGCTGAAGTGACGGCCGTCAATGGCTGTGTTCGGGAGAACTTGGATCGGGTTCTCACAACACCTGCGATATATATAAAGGTACTTTATATATATAAAGTATATATATGAAGTATATATATATATTCATGAATATATAAAGGTACTTATATTCATACCGATAGTCAGGCAGCAATAAAAACACTTGCGGGTTCTATAATACAGTCTAAGCTGGTCTGGGAGTGTCGGAAGAACCTTGACGCTCTGTCACTGGGTAACTCTTCACTGGGTTTCGGGGCATAAGGTGTTGAGGGTAATGAGGAGGCAGACCGACTGGCTGGACTTGGAACTGCATCTGAGTTTATCGGACCTGAGCCGGCTTTAGGGATTTCTCTATCGTTGGTCAGGTCCGCCATTAATAGGTGGATTACAAGTCAACACCAGGTAGATTGGGCAACCTTTACGGGCATTCCCATAGTAAACGTCTCTTAAGTAAAGTTCCATTTGGAGGACTTAAAAGGACAGCAGATGTCCTGGGCAGAGCAAAACTCAGGAGGATCATTGGGCTCATAACAGGGCACTGTGGTCTGAGAGTGCACATGAACAGGATAGGTTTGTACCACGGAGAAACCGTGTGTAGATTGTGCAGGAAGGAGGAGGAAACTGCAGGTCAAATAATTTATGATTGTGAGGCTCTTGCTACTAATTTATGATTGATTAGAAGGCTAGGGGTTTTTGGTTTCCAAGACCCTATGGATCTTCAGCAGAGTGAGCTAGTCAGTGGGTTGTTGGAACTTATTAGGGCCACTAATCTGCTGAACCAGGTATTTTAAGAGGTTAGGTTGCACAATAGGTCAATCGATCGCAGTGCCTGGGTTTGAATTTTCCCTTCCTCTAGTATATAATCTTAAGGCGGCGATAGACGCGCGACACGGCTTGGCCACTTTGCTATTACAGAAATAAACTGTACGGCTGCATTGTCCAATCGCCTTGTTCATTTTATTTCTAAAATATTTGTTTTGTGTGTAACTTTACAGTTAGCAGTGAAGCAGTTTTTGTGGAATTATAGAACATATATCTTGCGATATGTTACATTTTGTATTTTTTTACATTTGGTAGAACTCATAAATTTTTTAAGCCTTTTAGCCTCTCGCGATAATTTGGGAACTGCTGGTCTAAATACTTATCCATCCAGACATTAGTGATTGCACACACATTTTCTGTTATAACTGTACAAAAAAGGTTTCTACCTGCTCTATTGTCTAGTAAGGGTACGTCAACTTTCTATCAACCAATGAATACAGAATCTATAAGAAGGACACTTCTTGCCTGTAAAAGTCAGCACATTTTTTCGGCAGAGAACGCTACTTGGATTCCCCGCCGACAGACAGCGTTGCATGTTTTTTTCTGAACTTGTAGCTCAGAGAAAGATAGAAATATGGGTTATGGCATTCACTGTCTCGCTCTTCCTACCAACAACTGAGGGGTTGAGCGAAAATTGTTCGTGTTTATGTCCCAGGTCAACTTTCCTAAACTTTCGTTTTCATCACGGCAGTGAGTCTGTCTATTTAATACAAAACATCGGTTTCTTCCTTTCCTAGACCACCAGTTCCACAACGACGACATCATGATTTTCTGAATTTGTACTATATATTTGACTGAGTACTATTTGATAAATTTAACAATAATATTTAGTAGAACCTTAATTAATGTATATGCATTGTAAACGTTTAAAATTAAAGAAGTTTAAAAAACTGTATAAAAAACTTTGGATCAATTACTACATTGTTTATTTCATCACATACTATTCCTAAAATATTTTAAGTAGTGCTGTCCTACATACATAATAAACAAGACGTTGGTAGAATATTAAATAAGAACCCAAATGAGAATTAGAAAAAAAAAGTTTTTTTGTTTGAAGTTATAATGAAATTAGATCTGGTTCACATGCCATGCTGTACCAAGTTTATAAAAATATCATTTTTACAATTTTTAACATAGTAAACTATAGTGCTAAAAATTATTTTGTTATTCAGTTTTTCTATTAATATATGAGATCCTAAAATACGGAAAAGTAAAAGAATTATGTTGCATACATATCATACTATAAAGATTGAATAAAAATTATGTTCTCAGTCTTGAGTCAAAATTTAAAAAAAACTTCCAGTAATCATATTTATGAAAAAAAATTCTTTTTTTCGATTGTCTGGTCTGTCTGTAAAATTCTCTAAAGAAAAAGCAAAAAAAAAAACTGTTATTTTATTTAACTCAAACATAAACACCAGGATAACCTACTGTTGAAAACAAATATCGGCATTAAAATCCGCATAAATTAGCCTGGATTTATTTTTCGTTTTTTCCGGTTTAATTCGGAACCGTAAATTTGTTTAGTAAAAATTTTCTCACTGACTTCAATTATTAACCTACGAAATCTGATGAGTAGTTTTCTTAAAACTCCAGAACCTGGTATTTGGGCTGTAAGAACTCATACATTTTGTTTGAGTAAGTACGGATTATATGGGTTATAATTTTGTGCACAATCATCAACCTGATTTTTAAAAAATCTGATTTTATCATTTTTCTTTAGGATTATTTCAAAAACCGTTTTTTGAACCTAACGCTTTCAGAGCGCCTGACTAAAAAAAAAAAAAATAATTTCTGTTATTGAACCAAAAATAAAAAAACATATATCATTGTTTTCTCTTCCTTTTTATTTTAATTGCGATAATTTGTTCGAAACACGACACATGATTTGGTATTTTTTTCTTAAAACTTATAATTACATGTATTGAATTTTTAAATAATATTTTTAAATAATAATATTTTTAAAAAAATATTAATATAACATTTATTTGTTATTGTTTATATAATTTTAGTAATATTAATTTTATTTTCATTACTTATAAATACACACGCTATTTACTCGTAGTATCAATATAAATTTGTGCACTAGCATCACGCGATGCGCACAACCTGCCCTAAAACATGATACATGTTAATTTTGATAGAGAAAATACTTTAAAATCGTATCAGGTAAAAATTATCACGCGGTTTTCTGCTAATGTAACTAAAGGATTTCAGTTCAAAATGCGCTACTGACTAACTTTTTTGATTGATCCATGTTTATTTGTATAAAATTAAGTATATGAATAACAATTATTGCAATTATAAATTATGCCATTATACCATATACCGGCCCGTTTACCACACAAAAGTTTTTATAGCGTGTACAGTTAAATATATATTGCATAATAAATTTAATTATATATATATATATATATATATATATATATATATATATAACACAAGTCAGAATAGACCTACATGACGCAGAAATAGACTCAACAGACATTAAAAACATGAACGCATTCAGCAGAAAGATGCTCGGTTGGAAGATCCCAGAGAATGAAATCCCAAAGAGAGCAAGGGTAAAATGGACGGAGGGGCGGAAAAGGATCCATGGGGACAGGATGAGGGAGGTGTGGAGAATAAGAAGGAACAAGACATGAGTCGGAGTGCTTTGCATGATCCAACAGGGTCTATACGCAAATAATGATAATAATTATATATATATATATATATATAATCTTAGTATATAAAAGAAGAAGTCCTGACTGACTGATTCATAATCAACGCAGAGCCAAAACTATTAGCGACTTGAAATTTTCAGGGTACATTTATGTTACCTTATACATGCATTAAGACAGGATTTTTCAAAAAATTGATTTTAACGCAATTAAACTACTTACCTTATTAGTTCAACTTTAATAATCAACATGCAGCCGAGATTATTATAACTAGAGACTTGAAATTTTCAGGATAACTTCTTACAACAATGTCGAGGCGCACTATTTAAATTGCCACTTAACCTGAATACCATCAAGACTCCGAAATGTAATAATAATAAACAATCAAATATGGCAAAAGTTTTAAAAAAATGCAAGCTCATAGTTTAGGATGAAAGCCCAATAACACATAAAAAGGATTTGAAGCTCTAAATAACTGTCTAAAGGATATGAAAAATTAAAATTTAACAACGGGAGTTACAGTACTTCTACCTGGACATTTTCTACAAACAATACCAGTTACACCTAGGGGAACTCGGGCTAATGAGATTGCAGCATGTATCAAAACTCCATATTTGTGGCCTCAGATAATGAAACTCTCTCACAAAAAATATGCGAGTACATTTAGGAAGAGACAAGATTGCTGGACAGTTTTCTGAACTTCTCTTAAAAATAGGAGATGGAAAATACCCAAAATCTGATGGAAAAATGACATCGCCACGAAACTTATGTACAGTAGTAAGAACTTTAAAAGATCTTACACATAAAATATATCCTGGCATCGAAAATCTCAAAGAGATATCTACAGAATGGTTATGTGAGAGGGCCATTTTAACGTCAAAAAATGATACAGCAGCAGAAACAAAATATTATTATACTCTTTCCAAGCAGAAACTATGGAATACAGATCTGTAAATTCAGTATTGGAAGTTAGATGATGCAGTTAATTATCCAGCTGAATTTCTTAACTCGCTAAACCCTCCAGGATTTCCACCACATATGTTAATATTAAAATTTGGTGCTCCAATAATGCTTCTGAGAAATCTTAGCCCACCTAAATTGCGCAACGGTACACGTTTACGTACCAAAAAAACCTGATAGAAGCTGAAATTATACTGGATCTGCAAAAGGTGAATCAGTTTTGATTCCTCGCGTATTATTGATACCATCAGATTATCAATTCCAATTCAAGAGAATACAGTTTCCTCTTAAAGTATGTTTTGCTACGACGTTATATAAATATCAAGATCAAACCGTGAAAATTGCAGGGATTGATGTAAGAGAAGATTGTTTTTCACATGGACAATTTTATGTGACATGCTCCAGAGTCAGCACACCCGCAAATGTAGTTATTTTAGCACCAGATGAAAAGACCTCAAACGTAGTTTATAGAGAAGTTTTAAAATATTTTTTTTTTTAAATAAATTGTTATTTTTTATAATTTTATACTTTTTTGTATTTTTTAAAACTGTACTGTTATTTGTAGTTTTATTTATTTCTTTATTATTATTGTTGTTATTAATCTATTGTTGTTTTTAGGTCTTTAAAAAAACACAAGAACTGTAAGGGCTCGGAAAAATATATATTTCTATACACATTTTTTTCCAAGCTCAAATAAAAAAAATGTCTTTCAATGTGATAATGAATGATGATTTAGAATAATAAGAACGAGTGTTCTTTGTTTTTTGCTGCTGATATTATCATTTAAAAATTATAAAAAATTTATTGTCCATTATCTATTAATTTATTTTCAATATCTATTCCATTAATTCATAATCAGTTAGAAAAGAATAAAATTCAATGAAATTTATATATACTGTGAGAATTTAAAATTGCGTAGGTGAAGCCACAACGGGGTACGCTAGCATTAATGAA
The DNA here is from genome assembly GCA_022606455.1 of Callitettix versicolor. Taxonomy (NCBI): domain Eukaryota; kingdom Metazoa; phylum Arthropoda; class Insecta; order Hemiptera; family Cercopidae; genus Callitettix; species Callitettix versicolor. Next base: position 33,680,157 of record CM040189.1, on the reverse strand, counting down.
TGCTATTATTATATCTATTAATGATATAATTATATCTATAGGCCTACAATAATAAAAATAAAAATGGTCGCCATTATACTACATACCAGCTTATCTAATACAAAACTGTTAGAGCTTTTACAGTTAAATATACCTACGTTGCACAAACTTTGAACAAGATTATTCTTTATTGTATATAAATAAAATTAATAATAGCCGTATACTTAAATTATAATTAACGCTTTTATACTACTTAACAGTTCAATATATCTTGTACATACTTTGTACAAAATTGTTCTACAATATTATGTGTATAAATAATATCATTAATAATTATTTAAATTATTAATAAACATTATTGTTACTTGTCCAGCTCAAAGTTCAATTGTTAGAGGATTTAAAGTTATTTGAACCATTGCCTGAAATATTGGCAAATCAGACATGCATGCTAAATTTTATCTGAACAGCCAATTAGTCACAGAAACAAACAGATACCGATGGACAGACATCCAACCAAAAACTATTTCTTTGGACTCCTGGTAAAATAGACCAATCAACATTTAAAGAAAAATTTTTTACGATCACCAAACCTTCTTTTATACTTCATTTAGGCAGAGAGTAAAACGATAAATGCTACATTTTAATAATTTTTTCTTTGAGTTTCATTCACAAAGTTTTTATTATTTACAAACAGTTTATTAACATACAGTGTTAGTCAAAAATATCGGGACACCCGAATAACTTTTTAGTTTATTAATGGAGAAATCTAAATGCATGAAATGATTATTTATAAGGCATATAGATGTACTTTTTAGTACATGTAGTATGGGGTAATTGCAGATTTTGGAGGCCGAACAAAGTTTCCTCATGCACTGAAATGTACATCTTTATATCTTCTAAACGCTTCATAAGTTTCGTTTTTCTCCATAAATAAACAAGAAAAGTATGAGTCACGACAACATTTGACCAATCCAATATAACTTACTGTTCAATGACAGAACCGATGATGACGGGCGAGAAGAGGTTCATTACTTGTTTGCAAATATAACATTCACAAGTTGAACCTGTAGTCCTAATTTCCCAAACAGGTCAAGCTTTAGGGTAGGATTTGGAGAGGGAAAGACAGAAGACAGACAGACAGCGAGAGAGAGAGGAGAGAGAGAGAGAGAGAGAGAGAGAGAGAGAGAGAAAGAGAGAAAGAGAGAAAGAGAATGTTCCCCTATACCTATCTCTCTCTGAGCTGCAAGTTTAGAAAAAAAACATGCAGCGCTGCCTATTGACGGGGAATCCAAGTAGCATTATCGGTCGAATAAAATGGGCTGACTTTTCCACGCAAGAAGTGTCCTTCTTATAGATTCTGTATTCATTGTATCAACTCAGCCTCAGTTCAGTTTTAACTGAATGTTTGCAAAAATATTGTTAGAACATTGCATAAAGCACGAATGACGTATGTGCAAGATATTTTCTCATTTACTTCTTTTTCAAGATGGCGGCCTTTTATTTAACGATGACGACATTATTATAGTTTTTTGCAATTCGCGATGATACTGACTGAAAGGAAAGACCGTTTATCATAATTTTAGTCAAATGTAAAGATTTGTAAGTCAATAAGTCAAATTTAACAAATAATAAATCGAAGAAACACAACTACGGCAGTAAGATTTTCGAATCTTTTGTCAAATCATAAAAAATCTTTAATTTTTTTAATTTACCACACTGTTTTAGTTCTTGATGATGTCTTTACTCATGTATGACTAAAATGTGAGCAAAATCTGATGAACCAATTTGGAAAACTTAGGTCGGTTTTCAGTTTTTATATTTCTCGAACTGTATTTCTTTAAAAACATGGCAGAAATAAGTTTTGCTTTTGTATTTGTAATCATTCGAACAAAATTAAATCAAAATCAATAAATACAGAAAAAGTTATATTTTATTTAACTAAAAGACTTCCGAAATATGGAAAAAGGCAGACATACATGCCAAACTTCGTCAAAATCGATCATTTAATTTAGTTATAATGCAATGAGACAGCGTAATTGCACCTTAGGATTTCGGTTCGTTTCACGATTTTTTTAGTTAAGCTATGGTAAAAAACTAGGTAGGTAGTTTCAGACATTGCTACATTAATGTTCGTAAAAACGTATACACAGCTAACTGGTCTCATCAACCAACGAGAGCTCCAATTCGTGTGTGACGTACAAGTAGTCTACGCGTACTCCGAACTCCATCTCTCTAACATCTTGTTCGTAATTGCTTGAAATTTTCATACGGAACGTTTTAATTCATTGGATGTTTTGGAATTATTGGGCTGTAAATAATGATAAAACTAGTTCTACTCATAAAATATTTAGATAATAATATTATTATTTTCCTATTTTCATTGATATTAAGAAAGGTCTATAAATAATTTTAAATATATAAATAATGAAGTACTAAATTATACTGAAGTTATCATAGTTTGCTAGTAACTAAGTTGGGTTAGAATATACTACATGGAAATATGATTTATTACATATCTTATTACGACTCATTTATAATATTTTTTAAAGTTATGATGTTACCTTCCGAAATAAGCTTACACAAAGGTCCTACCACTTTTTTAGTACGATTTTACTCGTTTTATTTCGTATGTGTGTTTTTATTACGGTGGTTATTAAATTATTTACTTAATTTAATGTTGCGTTCGTTATTTTTAAGTCAAAAACAAATTTTGAGGTAATTTGTTATTCATTATCATGTGACTAAATAAATACCTGTGAGCAATTTATCTGGTAGAAAACTTTCATTTGAAAACTATAAACAGTATTGTAGTTATGGAGCTGGGAATAGTATTTTTGATTTGACTTAGTTGTCTAATGCAATTAGAGGGTTTGTAAAATGTAAATTTTTTAATTCCTCTGACTGTGTTGAACTTTCGATACTGAATGTTAATTGTGAAAATGTATTAGTTCGAACTTATCAGCTTGTTTGCTCAATCTGTTCAAAATGTGAGACATTTCAAAATTCTAAACTTTCACGTGATGGAAAATTATATGACACTAACCTAAAATTTGTATATCCGATGCGTTCGATTGGGAAGGGGCTATCTGCAGCTAATGAATTATTTCATGAAAAACTTTCATTTAAATCAAATTTAATATATGACATGGCTCTAAGGATAAGTGATTTGAATAAATAACAAACCAACAGAAGTATTGTAACTGATAATACTGACGGACGCGCTACTACTGATGAAGACAACGCAGTCAGGAATGTAACGACATACCAGTTGCACGTATCATTTGGCCAAACCAAATTTCATCGTTGTATTTTAATAGTGTATTTTAATAGTGTAATAGTGTAATTGTGTATTTTTAATTTCAGTGTTTGTGATGCTTTTGTTTGTTGTGTTTGTTTGTTGTGTCTTTTGTTGTGTTTTTAATGCTTTGTTTGATTTTGTGACGACCTCGACAGAGGGATATTATATTTTTTTGTATCACGGCCTGAAGATGGAACAATAGATTTTCGAAACCGCGGTAGCCTTTACGAGGTGAGTGGATAGACCACTGACGGGAAGAATAAGTCATAATCCTAATTACTTAAATATGTCGTCCGGTGGCTATGTTGCAATAATGTAATGAATTCTGTTCATTGTTAGACTTAACCCAGCCGCCTCAGAAGTTTTCAAAGTAGGCTACTACAAAAATCTTGTAACAGCTTTAAATTCTTGTGCCGAAGATAGCATGTTAAGAGCAATGCCTTCCAGTCTGTTAAGGATAAAAAGCCATATGGAGACAAGGTACAAATAGAAAAGTTAAAGTGTATAGGACATATACAAAAAAGTGGACATTTACGTTTGAGAGAATTGAAGCGGAAATCAAAGAAATAAAAACTACCAGAGGGAAGAGTACTTGGTGGAAAGAACAGGTTGCCAAATCTTCAGATAGATAAGCTTCAGACTTATTATGGACTTGTTATTAGGAGAGGAGTTAAAGTGTTGAAAAAGTGAAAAAAAAATACATGGGCCATCTATTTTCATAAATTATCAATAAATGACAATCTCCAGCATGGTTTGCATCCTAAGGGAACAAATTCATGGTGTGGGTTATAACAAGGCTAAAGCTGAGCAAGGAACATATAACCATAAGGATAGCCTACCTTATAATGTTATGGTATAAATCAAAGACATTTTTAAGGCCTTAATAAATAAAGAACTTTTGAAAAAGTGTCTCCACGGTCATACACATATTCCCAACGAGAGTTTCAATCATTGTTTGGTCTAAAGTCCCTAAACAAGTGTTTCTCCCTAAACAAGGCTTGAAACTCTCCAAATAGACGACTGTGACGCAGTTTTAGCTTTCTATGACGGCCACATTAGCAAATTAGCTATATATGAGAAACTTGGTTATAATTTATGCGAAAGGTCAGTTAACATATTGCGAGAATTGGACACAATTCGACTAAAAAGAGCAGAAAAAGCTGAAATTTTGGTGACTAAAGAAGCAAAACAGGAGAAAGATCATGTGAAAGATCAGTGATCAAGATCAGGAAAAAAATGATGAAAGATGATCAGGAAGAAGATGCTGATGACCATAAATATGGACCTGAACTCTTCTAAGGGTAGGAATAGTTTAATTAAAGTGCGATATCCCGAAAGTTTACTTTTTTCTTTAGAAAGATACATTTATCTCTGGAACTATTAATGCTGAATTTCTTTTCGCGTAATGTATACATACTGATTAACACTTAAACCCATTTTTATGTTTATAACTTCAAAAACGTGCTTGTAAAAAAATAAAAAATGTTAAAGAAATGATATTTTTAGTAGGCTACTTTTGAAAAAAATTATAAAACGTAGAATCAATCATCATACAGAAATAGAATAAATTGGGTTGTCAAAATAAAAAATAAAGCAATAATATAATAATAAAAAATATAATATAAAAAATTGGGTCCTTATTATAATGAAAGTCTTTACATCTGTAAAAACGGAATAAACAAATATAACAATAACGACGAATAACAAGCGTTTCATGTAAATAAAAGAGCAAATGTTCGTAAAACTAGGTTTCCTCGTTTGTTAATTTTCCTGTAATTAAATAACTATAACGTATGCTTTGTTAACAAATTTATTTCAGTTTAAATAATTTGTAAAATACAAAATTAAAGTAACTCACTTAGCGACACCTTATGGAAATGTAAAGAACTACATTTTGCAAGAATTTATTTAAAAAGTATTTCTTAAGAAACTTTTAGACGATAGTTCAGATATTATTTGAAGCAAGTCCACGAGGTTAGTTTGGTTTCTTTGAAGTGATCCGAAGTGTACTATCGCCAGCTTTTGTTAAAAAAAAAAAATTATTATCCTTGCCGACGTTTTGTGGAGAAGGCATTTTAGGGTAACCCTTAGTTTTCAGGTCACTATGAACCCTAGTTTAGTGTCATATATCTTGAAATAAAAATGACACAGAACAGGCTATTATTTGTACTTAGAATCACGTGCTAGTGAAAAGAGGATGAAAACAATAACATTTCATATGGGAGTGCTTCGACTGACTAACATTCTTTATTTCCAAAACAAGTTGTCGAGAAAATTCAATAGATGCATCCACGAAAACCTAATTTTGTCCTTATCTATAGGCATGTACCAAAAAATACCAAATATGCTTGGCCATTTTAAAACATTAAGTTACAGCACATTCACTAACTTGAATAAATTTTTATAGACGAGAAATAAAAAAATTCTTGTAGTCGAGTTTAATACAAGGATGGAGTAAAATGGGCGAATTGACAACTGCCCCTCTCGATACAAAAGAAAAAAAATATAAAATGTAAAAGATCCTATTTTACTTATATAAAAATAGAAGTATATTCGCCACTCATACGTAGGTATTCTGGAGAAAAGTAGGGGAAAAAACACTTGAAGGATCCGAAACCCGTACACATAGTCCCCACATTAACTTTGTGTGTACACGAAATATTGTCCGTATGTTTATAAGTTTGTTTAAGCACTTTGTAATTTTACTATTCTACTGTAACCCCGTTCTACTAAGGGTGAGAACGGGGCAACTCAATTAAATATTTTATGTTGATTATCTTTTCTCTTCCTTTGTTAACTGCAACAGCAGTAAAATCATTATCGACTCCAACATTATTGTCGTTGTAAAGTTTCACATGACTAGGCTTATCGGTTTTTGAAATATATGATTTTAATGTAGGCCGGCACTGCTACTTTCCGACTCGCTAAGCTGAGACTATATTTTACACTTGTTTCTATTAGCCTCTATAAAATATAAACCGCTCAACCGATTAACATAATTGAAACAACTTAATATAAGCAAGAGATTATGTTTTCATATCGTATATAACCGTTGTGAATATTTAAAAAAAACAATTCCGAAAAGAATAGTAAAACTTTAGTGACAGATATATCCAGGATAATGTATTCCAAATAATTTCAAAACATATCTGATTTATCTTCCATATGTCTTTAACCTCTTTGTAAAGTTTCACATGTCTAGGCTAATCGGTTTTTCAAATACAAGATTTTAAATGTTGGTCGGCACTGCTGGTGTCTGACTCGCTAAGCTGAAGATACATTTTACACTGTTTTCTGTTAACCGCTATAAAATATAAACCGCTCAACCGATTAACATGATTGAAGCGCCTTTGCATAGGCAAGAAATTATGTTTTCATATCGTATATAACAGTTATCAATATTTTAAAAAAATAATTCCGAAAAGAACAGTAAAACTTTAATTACAGATATATCCAGGATAATGTATTCCAAATAATTTCAAAATATATCTGGTTTATCGTCAATATGTCTTTAACCGCACTGTGAAGTTTGAAATGTCTAGGCTAATCGGTTTTTGAAAATAAACCAATTAAACATTTCAAAATCATTGTTGGACGATCACAAAACCTTTATATTTTATCTAGGCAGAGAGTAAGATCACAAATGTTATGTTTTAATAAAAGTTAAAAAAATGTTCAGTCCAAAACTTTAATTATTTACATACAGTATCATTATTAAACTTATTTTAATTACTTTTATTATTTATTAATATACAGTATTAGTCAAACGTGTCAGAACACCTCAATAACTTTTTTGTTTATTAATGGAGAAAAACCAAACGCACGAAATGTTTATAACGTATAAATATGTAAATTTTAGTGTATGTATAGGACACATTTTCCTCGGCCCCCAAAATTGGAGATTTTTGAACCACATCAAAAATATTAAATGTAAACTTCAACCGATTTATACCTCACTTCAAGGTCTTGTTAAAAGAAAAGTAACAGCGCAAACTAGAGCTCTCTATCTCTACTAGATAACTTAATAAACAGAGAATTTAATAAAATAAAACTACAAGTACATGAAATATTACAAATATGAAGCAAGGAAACACCCCGACACCGTCTTCACTTTCGATGACAGAACCGATGGTGTTGGGTGTGATCTTAACATGTTTGACCTCAAAGCTGTCACCAGTTGATGCGGTAGTCATAATTTCCCAAAAGATAGGGTAGGATTTGGAAAGAGAGATAAATAATATGTTATCGCTCCTATACCTCTCTCTCTCTCTTTTTCCCCTTTCTCTCTCTCCCCCCCCCGCGTAAAGTAGCATTGGAGAGTGAGTCAATATTTTCTAATTTTTTCAGAAAAGAAGTGTCCTTCAGATTCTGTTTTCACTCATTATAACCAGCGAATTATAACCCCCCCACCGTAATACAGAAAGGTCTAGGACACAATTGTGGTTGCAGAGATGTTAAGTCCACAAGAACTTAACCCTAATAAAACAAACCCAGACAAAGGTTGTTTTCCTTGTAACCCAACTAACCGTGTAGGGTCTGCAGACAAAAGAAGGGAGCTTGAAATAATAACACTGAAACATAAAATGTGCATAAATCACTAAATAAAATTTGTAAAGTTTTCGTAAATTTAAAGAAATTACATTTTAATTTTAAATTAGTTATTCATTAATGGCTACAATTGAAAATATGGACCACCTAATTTTTATATTATAACAGATAAAAGATAAATAAACAAAGATAAAACAAATATTTTAAAAATAATTAATACCAATTTCCCAAACATTGAGAAGAAAACCGAAATTTGTGGAACTACTGTATTTTTGTAATAGTTCAAGATTAAAGATTATAAATAAATATTGTATTTACTACATGACTAACAAATTACTGACATGACAGTAATTTTACGTCATCACCTGACCCACTTCACCAGATACAAAATTACTACATGCAGATGTACGTACTATATTTTAAAACATTAATTTGATTGCTGTTTTATACGGTGGTAAGATTTTAATCGCTTGAACAAAAATGATCTCTGCTTATTTATAAAGGGTGTCGACATCGGGTTACACTCTTGACTTTGATTAATTATAACGATGTTTAGAATTCAACATTATAACATCTAACCATGAAATTATTAAATGAGGATGTATATACTTTATTTTAAAATAATTTATTTGAATACAGTTTTATACGGTGATACGATTTTAAACGCCTAAACTAAATGAAGTACTTCTACAGCGCCTTGAAGAAGAGGACCTTGAGAGTTGCCTGGAAAGGTAAGCATATTTAATTACATAATAATTATTTTTGATGGATGTTATTAAAAATAAATATTATTTTTTTTAGTATACGGTTAAAGTTATAACAGTAATTAAAGAACAGATAATTAAAAAAATAATAAAATTAAAGTTATTCATATTATATTATCAGGAACATTATTACATTTACTCTAATTAGTTTTATCTTGTACTCTACAGTGGCGTATATAAACTATTTTGTATTACTGGTACTATTTTTTATATCATTGGCCTAAAATTTTGTTAGAAGAAGTAGTAAAAAATTATTTAACTGGTGAACGATATACCAATAATATCTAGGACTAATCTTTGCCGACGCGAGTTTATAAGCTACATCCTTTATATGCAATTTTTTATACATTAGGCCTAACATTAACACTTTAAATGAAGACATTATTTAAAATACATGTGTAGCAATACATTTTAATAGGTTTTGTGTCTGTTATTTTATACTGGTGAACAATATAGCAATAATATCTAGGTGTAATCTTTGACGGCGCGAGTTTATAAGCTACATCCTTTATATGCAATTTTTTATACCTTAGGCCTAACATTGACACTTTAAATGAATACAGTATTTAAAATACATGTGTAGCAATACATTTTAATAGGTTTTGTGTCTGTTATTTTATACTGGTGAACAATATAGCAATAATATCTAGGTGTAAACTTTGTCGGCGCGAGTTTATAAGCTACATCCTTTATATGCAATTTTTTATACCTTAGGCCTAACATTGACACTTTAAATGAATACAGTATTTAAAATACATGTGTAGCAATACATTTTAATAGGTTTTGTGTCTCCTAATTTATACTGGTGAACAATATAGCAATAATATCTAGGTGTAAACTTTGTCGGCGCGAGTTTATAAGCTACATCCTTTATATGCAATTTTTTATACTTTAGGCCTAACATTGACACTTTAAATAAATACAGTATTTAAAATACATGTGTAGCAATACATTTTAATAGGTTTTGTGTCTCCTAATTTATACTGGTGAACAATATAGCAATAATATCTAGGTGTAATCTTTGCCCGGTGCGGGTTCATAGATCACACTATTTACGAATGTTTTTATATTTTTCTCTATTCGTTGAAACTTTTCATGAATACATTTTGTACAAAACACAACTAGCAAAATACCTTAATATGTGTTATAAAACAGAATGATATAAATATTGATTACTTTGTTCAATACAGGCTATTTAAAACTAAACATTGCGTATTCTAAAGTTACCGCCTTTTGTTATCGCCCTTGAGTAAAGCGGGTTGTTAAGATACATTATTTATTATAGTTTAGTCCAAAAATGTAGACTACATTAGAGTAGCTTACATTACTTGAAGGAGATGTATGCAAATACGTTTTGATAGCTTTTGTATATGTGAATTCATACTGGTGAACGATATACCAATAATATCTAGGACTACTGTTTGCCGGCGCGAGTTTATAAGCTACATCCTTTATATGCAATTTTTTATACCTTAGGCCTAACATTGACACTTTAAATTAATATAGTATTTAAAATACATGTGTAGCAATACAGTTTGTTAGATATTGTATTTGCTAATTCTTTTTGTAATACAGTTCAGTGTGTTTATTTATTTTGAACTTTTCTGACATGTTTTTTTAATCTTTTCATTTTTTTATAAGGTTATTATTGTTTAATGTGTATACTTATAACTGTAATTTATTGTAATTTTTATATTGATATAATATTAGAAATAAACAAGCACTTTTTAAATTTTTACTCCGAGCGATTCTGTTATAGTTTCATGTTTTTAGGTTAGGTAGTAATGGCCAGTAAAATTTACCGATGGGTTTTATCGTTAATGGTAACTTCAACGAGGTAAAGTAGGCTACATATTATATAATACTTTGAGTAATAATATTCTACATTTGATAAAAAAAGGTATTCAAATATGTTTGCGAATGTATAGAGAAGTTATGATTACTATTAAGTTCACCAATCAAATGAATAGAAATATAATACTTTAAACATGTTGGTAATTAGTAGGGTTACCATTGAAAGTTAGTTGGGTAACTGTTGGGCCAACAATTTATTTGTTGGTTTTTGGTGATGTTTAATTGTTGGCCCTATGTTGGGATTTGGTTCGATATTAATTGGTATGCATTTGTGCCAATTTTAACCGTTGCCCAAGCGTGTGTGAAAAAAAAATACCAACAAAATGGGCCAACAGAAAATGCTACTGGGAAGCAGATAGTTTTCTCTGAGATATTCCAAGCTCAAAGAATTGGGATTCTTTGGTGCCTCCAGGGTACTGTGTTTATTTGAGGTAAATAATTCCATGACTGCTGCTGGGGTACCTCCTGTGAGCAGCCAGTTTCATGTGTCCTTTACTTTTCTTCAACTTCCATAATGTGTTCATTTCATTTTAACTTGTTATCTACGAGCATACCTGGTAGCTTCATTTTTGGACAGGCTGTAGTTGTTATACCTGAAAGTTTTGGTGTCTCAGAGAGAAATATATATAGACAGTTTTTGTTGTATTTATTTCCATGTGATTACCAGTTCAGTGTTGAGTTCTTTTTGTTTCCAAGGCTCACATCTTGACTGTGATTGTTTTTGTCTTGGTCCAGATAATAATGACATTGGCAAACATACTAATATTTACTCCCTACAGTTTCTTGACTGACTCTGGGAGGTCGTTGATGTACACATTAAAGTTGTATTTCGGGGGAGAGTCCAATTTTGTTTGTTTATATCCCGAGTTCTATATTTCACACTAGTTTACTTCTGACCAAGGAACCTTGCCGACCACTGCAATGTACTATCACACATCATGCCGACCACACATTTCTATAAGGCAGAATTTTTGAAGGACTTAAGAAAAATATTTGACCCAAATAATTTTTTGAATGTCTCCATACTGTGTCGTATACTCCTCTAAAGTCAACAGACGGTGGATAAGATTTCTTGCTGTTTGAATAATTGAAATACTTTCAGTTTGTAGAATAACAAGAAAGTAAAATTAAAAATATATACACTTGTTATGTTCAGAATATTATAGATTTTTATTTCCAAAATTATCCATACAATACTGTATTAGCCGTGACTTGACTAGATTGGTGTTAAATAAAATAAAAAAATGCATTTATCAATTAATAAAAAGTTGCAAAACTATTAAAATTGATTGTTTTATAACATGACAATTAATTGAATTAAATGAAAAAGTAAAATATCTTATGACCGACAAAAATTAAAACAATGACAACCAAAAAGTTTGTAAGACTTGATGTAATGAAAGGATTTACAAATAGTGATGCGTGATTACAGGATATAATAGGGCTTGGTGGTCAATATGTCTAAAACCCCAGTCAATCTGTTGCTTCTCTGAACTATGCACCTCAAAGTTCCGAGTTCGAGCCACAGTTACTCCCGTTGCTGTATCCCTTACCATTAATGCTGATCTCTCTTTTCGTTAGTGTGGCATAATATATGGACGTAAAACAAAACAAAAACAAAATGTACAAATGCAACAAGATGCACAATGTTCTAAATAAACAAGATCTACGTAATTACTGACTACTGGCTCAATGGCTTTTTCATTTTAATTCTCCAATCTGCATACTGACATTAAATCATATAGTGAATCAATATTCAATTGGACCGAATGCTGCAGGAAACTGACAACACAACTTACTAAAATTTTCGATAATTAACTTACTTGATATTTCCTTTTAACATTTTATTTTATGACTAATGTCTAAAGATTCCAAAAGTAACCGACGTTTATCTGCATACATGCCAGTTTGGTTAATTTGGTTGTACAACAGAATTAAATAAATTTGACTTTAACCAAACACAGTAGTTAATACAAACTAGCAAAATATACAGTAAGTGCTTTTTGATAAGCACTATAAACACAGCATTTAATATTAATACTGTAAAATTATTTAATTTAGAAAAACTAAACTTATTTTGTAAGAATATCCGACTGCACCAATCATTTAAAGTCAAGTGGAATCGAGTTAAGTAATCAAAATTTTGAGCCAAGAATTGTCGCACTAAAAGCCAGTCAGGAATTGTTAGCTGAATAAATTATCTGGAATCACAACTGATTTAGGCGATCGAATATCTCAACTGTTCAACCAGACTGCAATTGATGACTTAATTGTTATGTTGTACGATGATTGATTAACTCGATTCTAGAAACATCTCACAATCACACATTACTAGTCTCAAATCCAATATCTTTCTTTGAAATAATCTATTTTGTATTAAGCTTCTCAAAAACTTTACACAGTAATACAAATAAAAAAATATTTTTTAAGTTATAGGCCTATTATCAAATACTATAAACATATTTATTACACTATACTTTTTAAATTATTTTAGTTTGACCATTTCAATATAGAGCCATTATTAAAGTGTGATTTATTTATCTATTGTTAAGTCACATATATTTTGGTCATTTTATACGGATGACTTTCTTTAGATACATACGGCATTGCACACAACATGAAATGAACCACACGAGAGGAGTGAACAAACAGTTATTTCATAGTAACAAGTTCCAACATTACAATTCCAACTTTTAATTATGTTTGATCCAATCCAAATTATGTCTGCATCTGCAAGATACATGGTAAAGTGGTTCAGTGCCGTATGATTATGTTTCACCATGATACAAAAATAACAGGGTCACTAACAAAACGTTACTTCAAGAATGATATTACGACTCGAGAAATATGTCATTTTATGTTGTTAGTGTGAAATTATTATTATATATAGCAATAAAATAAAAGTAAAAAATTATTTTCAAAGAGCTGGAAAGCGAAACAGTCAATTCAAAACCTGGCCAGTGATTGATCCATCAAATATATCTTTAGTATTCAACAAAATCACTTTCATAGAAGTAGAAAGAGTTAATTTTTGACTCCACTAAAAACTATTATTCTAAACAAATTTTTAAAACCATTTTGTGACTTTACTCTACCTATTTTTAAAGATAAACAATGGAAAAAAAAATATCTTAAATCTAAGAAGTTTTGTTATAATTTATTTTTTATAATAAAAATACATGTAAACAATAACTTTCATTCCCATGGGTAATTAAAATATGAATACCTGCTATAATATTAATAAACATGACTTTGACAATATACAATCATAATTACAACAATTTTATATCACTCGTAACGGTCAACTTAACATCGTAAGTGTAAATTATATATTTTAATTCATTAACCAAACAATCTAATAGCACTATGTATATAATTAACAACAGCTGTCAATTATATTTAGCTGACTAGTTTTTTTGTTTTAAAGTTAAAACAATCGAATTTGTTTTAATTGATTTAATGATAAAACTATCATGGTAACTTAACAAATCAGTCTTTAAATATGCTTAAGAAGCCAATTTTAAATAAATCAGTAAAAACAATAATTGCAGTCTGAATTGGGGTAAAAATAAATAAATAAATAATAAACTCTCTTATACATGGTATCATTTGTAATTGACTGTTGTTGTGTAAAATTATCTACTAGTAATTTTAGCCGGAACATAAATATATTTTTAAAATTAACTTTCATAAAATTTTAACAAACTACACAAAAGTAAGTGGTTGATAAGAAAATAAAACAAAAACAAAAAAATTAATCAAAATTATCATGGTTATGATTTTTTTAGACTAGTTTTGATCCAAATTTGTTTAATTCACAAAGTTAATTTGCCACTACTAAATTACTTACACTATAAAGTGAAACACGTAGCCTATGAATTTCATATGAAGTTTCACTTTTAACTATATAAGCTATTTAGGAGTCACAAAAGCCCCAATGACTACAGTTTTGATGAGGTTATTATAAACATCTCTGTTAACAGTAACAGAAATGGAACCATACTTTCCAAAAATCCCTTGTACATTTTGATCATTTTTATTGATTATAATTTTCTCATTATTACTACTTTGTTTAATAATAATCATTGGTCTATGAGCCAAATTTCAACTTATTAGCCCGACAGTGGCAGCGAATATTAACTCGCCATGACAAACATATTAATCACAATCAAATATTGACTAGTAAGCACAGAATTATTATTTGACAATAGGGAATGCATATTGTTATTCAGCTTGTTTATAGCTCTTAAGATCAAATAACATTAATTCCTTGTCAAAAATCCTAATAAGTTTAAAATGTATTCTAAAAAAATTATAACAATAGCAATGTCAGAAATTTATGAAGCTTAATTTCTGAAACCCATTTCGGATCACTGAATAACAGTCTTGTATGTTTGGCCAGACCATTTGCACAAGTACTTTTGAACTATTCAGTTACAACAATTTGACATAGGATGGTTAAGGTACATCCTACAGGAAATGTTTTGTTTAAAAAAAATGACTGATTTGTTATATTTTTTTATTATTTTAAAATGCTCTTATATGTTTTTAATTATTTATGATACTTTATAATTGAAAAATAATAATTTATTTTCAATATTTTTGAGTAACATCCACACTGCTATTTCAACAACACGTGTTGTTAATTAAACATAACAATAATAATGTTGTACATATAAAAGTAACAAAAAAAGGAAGGATATAAATAGTGTATTTTAATAGGATATGACAAAGGACTGTAATTATGACAAATCTGGTGACAGCTAAACTGCTGAAACAGCTGTAGTGTTGACTCAAGAAAGCAAGAATTCAAACAGGTAACCCTGGACAGTAATAAGTATTTTTTGATACGAAGTTTGAACGGACAGTTGAATGTTGACCCAGTTATTACCTACTTTTCTGCCATTTGAACCTGACTGTGTTAGCAGTAAATGATTTCAGTATGATATTAAGAACCGAATGAAGCAAAAAATGAGTGTGATAACGTTACTGTGGTCTATGTCACTAACAGTTCAGAAATTAATTAATTTATTCTGCTCAAGAATGGTATTCACTTGTTATAGTGATCCATGATAGATTTTCATATATCAGGAAAACACAATAAATCACTGTTTAAATTTGAAGTATTTACATTTTATAAAACAGAAAAAACAGAAGAACTGTTTAGTATGTCTTGTAGTTTTACAGTTAATTGCAACCAATTTCTTTCTTTTTTTTTTAAATCTACAGTTGAGCTACATGAAATCAATACTGTTATAGCAACTTATGAGAAAATTTTATTTATAAGTTTTTATATAATATATAAACATAATGTAGAACAGTATATATGAACAAGTTGTTTATTGAATATCTTTATTACATTACAAACAAAGTGTGAGTGTGAGAAGTATGCTGACTGAGGGAGCAAAAAGTAGTGTCAGAAGAAATATCAACACTGATTATTTCATAATACAGTATAGCCTATCCTAAATTAATTCTTTGAAGTAAATATCGCAGTTATAAACACTTATACTTTTAACGTTGGTTTTAAAGTTCTAATAATTAAAACTGTCTGATAGTAATCCACACAGTCTACTAAGATAAGGCTTACATTTCTTTGGTAAACTTTGGTAAAATTAATATTAAAAACTAAGATGTTTCTATATCTGCCTTAGCCACTATGGAAGAATTTACTGCAAAGTTTTATACTGATATTATAAGAAAAACATTTCATATTTTGTTAAGATACTGAACAATCAGAACAAATAAGTTCCAATTATTGCTGTATTTTCTTCAATTTATAGTGCTTCAGTCCTGATATCATTGTACAGTATAAAAACATTTATTTGTGGTGCGAAGTAGCTGAAAAGACCCAAAAAGTATACAACACAATATTGTGATTTTTATCAGAGTTAATGTGTAAAATTATCATAACAATATTGTGAGTTCATCTTGCTACCAATAATTTCAACACACATTTTGGAGTAACTTAATTTTGAAGAACTGTCAATATACTAACTGTCATTTTATTGGTCAAATCATTAAAAGTTTACAATGGAACACAACTCTATGACTACAAAGGAGATTGTGTTTAAACAGACCCATTGGGTTAAAACTGTATAGTAAACAAATCATGGTAGAAGCTAAAGAAGTTACTGAATTATTTTTTATGTTTTTTTCTTTTTTTTAATATTATAAAACTAATTTCTAAAAAGTTAATTTACACATAATAATATAAACATTTTTTAGCAAAACGTTTAACAGAATTGTTATTATAAACAAATTATATAACTTATTTATGAATAAATATAGTTAAAATTGTTTGTTCTGAACTGAATACACCAGTTTGTTGAGCTGTTCTTGTTAGCTCAAAGAAGAGTTGCATTTTAGGTCAACTGCTCAGAAAATGGCCTGCTAAGAACACCAATGGGACAGAGAGAAAAAATGTGCAAATGAAAGATCAAATCTCCACTCTCTCACCACAGATCCTTCCTTCTGTCTTTCACTATTTCAGTTCCCAGGTGATAAAATAAACACTAAACAATTTTAGACTCAAACTGGCAGATGTCTACATCACTTGACTGTTGGAGGGAGCTGAAGGGGAATCTCCTACATGCGTGAGAAATTCTTATCCAACCCGCTTACTAAGTGGCTGAACTAGGCAAGTGTTTTAGCATTTCATTAACATTCTAAAGTGTCTTCCATGGTTACTGGTAGTTGATAAATTGACCTTCTTCACTCTGCAACGAGTGTCCTAGCCATACTAATGTTTCATCTGATTACTTATTTACTGACCACTTTTCCTGTCATTAATTTTTGTTTCATGTACAATAAAAAAATAAATTGTATATTTGGAGTACATTTTTTTATATAATTAAAACAATTGTTAATTTTTAAGACACCATCTTAATTCATATTTTTTTTATTTGTACAAAAAACATGATTATCATAAAATGAGATAAATAACTTGATAAACAAATTTCACTTACTTTAAAGACATCCATAAAGTCGGCCTACCGATCATTAATATTTTTATGGAATTAATACTTTGGGGATAAGCTGAAGAAGCTACCCACATTTTTTTTTCTAAGCAGTTGAAAAAGAAAAACAGGTCAGAAGAACTAATTAACTATGTTTGTATACACATAATTATGTAATTCGTTTATGATAACAATTCTATAAAAAACAGCTGTAAATAATTATTTAAAAAAATGTTTATTTTACTGCATGCAAATTTACATTTTCAGAATGGATTTTATAATGCTTTAATAAAAAAAAAAAATCATCAAAAAAGATAAGCTAGCATTGGCAGCAAAATGTAATCACATCCATACATCTAGGGTCCATAAGCATATTAGTACATACTATACACTAGAATTATTTAGTTTACTGTTGCTTTAACATTAGTATAAAATGCACTTTTATGTAGAAAATTTGTTTTCTGTGAGTATAATTCCTTGAAGAAATTGTTTCACTAGTAAAAATGTGTACATTAACACATTTTTTTGTGTATTTATTTGTTCAAGTACTACATAAGATTTTTTGAAAAAGATAATTTAAAATTTACCATATATTTTTAAAGGAATCATACTTACATCTCTATTTTTATCATTTTATAAAACTACATATGCCCAATGGTTTATTCAGAATTTTCAATCCTTTATTTTAAAATTACTGGTACTGTCAAACTGCAAAATTTCCTTATTACAACAGATGTCATATTGCTCTCTGCTTTGTAACTACTATATTCCTTCAACATTTAGGCTTGGGCATTAACAAAATTTTACAATTTTCTACTTAGAAGGCCTACTGGCAAACAAATACTACCTTGGACCCTAATAATATATAAATAACTACAAAATACTTAAATAGTTATGCAAAAGGAACCAATAAATTTGATTAAGATGTAGATAAAAATAAAACTACAATTAAAATTTACTACTAACGTTTAACGAAAATCAATCCGATGATGATTTGTCCTGATCTGTATTTTCGTTGTTTTTACTTGTGGATTTTGAAGATCGCTTCACTTTACATACATAGTCAGGATCCTGTACAATAACAGTAAAGAATGATCTGGCAGTTATCTATACATGCATCAATTTCAAAAATCATTTATTAAAACAAAATGAGCAAAACCACTGCTACCTATTCATGCATGATTTTACAACTTTACTGCATGAAGATTTGCTAAAATTCTATCCACAACCCCCCTTATAGTTGAATTAATACAAGCATTAATTCAAACAATAAAACTATAATTTCGAAAAATACATTCCATAACACATTTTTAAATAATTCATCATATATTTAATAAACCACTATTATTAATCATTACAGGCCTTATGATGCAGTTCTGCAACCAATGCCCCCTCCCCAGTCCCCCTGGTAAAGTGTTGCCACCACCTATGTGGTAAAATCCACTGACAAGGATTCATACCAATTACAACATTGTTCCAAATACATCCTCATTTTAATATATTGTGTATTATATAGTTTAAAAAAACCTTCCAAAAGAGTTGAAGGAAATACAGGTTTACTGTCATTACAGATAGCTTAAGAATAACTTTATAAGACTGAAGGTCATCTTGAAAAACTACATAGGCTATTACTAAGTAATGACAACTGAAACTTCGTGACACTTTTATAACACCAATGATGTGGTTTCCCGTTATCACTCTACAACACAGTGTTATACAGTACAAGTGTTATAGAGTACAACACCAGTTATCTGAAATAAAGGGGGGGGAGAGCTGTTTTTAAATAATAATAATTTTTTCAGTTAAGTCATGGACAGGTTTTTTGTATGTAATTAATTCTAGAAGATTTTGAAGTCCAAATGATTCCAACCCTTTTAAAAATTAAAGGTTATACATGACGTATGTTCCTTATTAATTTTTTTTTTTTTTTTTTTTTTTTTTTTTTTTTTTTTTTTTTTTTACGTCCGACTATTGTGCACACTTGGGCTAATGCAGATGATGGGATGATCTATAGCGTATGAAAATGCCAAGCCCTCGCCGGGAATCGAACCCGGATCCTCACCCTCCTTATTAAAGTTTTAGGCATAAGCCTAAAAATAATTTTAGGCTTACATCAATGAACTGTATACTACACTTTAGATAAGATGGAGCATTTCAATTATTTATTAAGATCCCAGTCCCATTTTAAAGGGATTTGCGATTTTTGATGCATTTTAGATAATCCAGGTTTTGGTCGACCCAAGTTCGGTTAACTGTGGTTTTACTGTATTTTATTTTTAATTTCTTACAATACTTACATTTAAAATTACTTCAGCTTTTCCTTAATAAATAAATATTGTAAAATTTCATAAGAAAAATTTATATTCCAACATATTGTATGTCTCACAATAACCATTATGAAACATTATTTAGACCTAAATGATTGATTTAAAAAAAGAAAAATAATACAAATAATAAACACAAACAGATTTTCTTTTTCTATAACAACTTTAAAGGCTAATAAGCCAGGAAAAATCTTTGAGAAGAATGGGTATTGTTGTTTAAAAAAAGCAAAATCTTAAATTACAGGTTTTTAAATGACATTTTAAGGGTTAAAACTTAAAAGTTTAAAAACCACTGTTACAACAAGCCAAGGTGTATCTATATTATTTTAAGGGCTGTTTTTTACTTTCAAATTGTATCTATTAGCTTATCTACAACTTGAGCACTTGGGGCTTGGTAGTCGTGTGGCTGCACACCTGATCCCTAGTCCCCCTCATTAGTCTAACTCGCATAAAGTACTGATGTTAAGTAAAAAAAATATACACTAAATTTATGTTATTTCACCATCTTTGATTCATGACTAATACAAATTCATGCTGGAGTATTGACCATACACTTTTTTAAAAAGTTTTTGTAGATAAGGATTTAAACGATAAACAATACAAACAAATTTCATTAAGTATAAATCATAACAACTTTTGATTTCTTTTATCCTTCTACTTTCTTTTATCCACAATAAAAAAAAATTGAATTGCATACAAAAAACATTTTCTAAAATTGTAAACAAATTTTTCAAAAAACACTTTTCTTGAGGTTTACTTACTGGTTTGAAATGATGGAACTGCACATGTTTGGTGAGCTCCTCTTTCCTGTGATATGATGTCGGACATTCTGAGCAGGAAAAAGCACGCTCACCAGCATGTAACTTCTCATGCCGTGATAGTTTGTCTTTACGGTTAAACGCGAGATCACATATTGTGCAAGCATATGGTTTCTCTCCTGTATGGATAACAATGTGTCTTGTTAGATCACCACGGGAAGCAAACATCTTCTTGCAATGATCGCATGCAAATGGTCGCCGCCCACTGTGAACTCGGGCATGTTTGTTTAGGTTAGTGCTGCGAGTGAAAGATTTTCCACAGGTTTTACAGACATATGGCCTTATACCTATTAGAACAAGCAATTAATTTATAATATATAACAGTTAAAAATACCAATATTTAATAGCTATATAATATTTAAAAGACAACCATATTTTTAATACTTTGTTTAGGGTTTTCTTAGATCAAATATTACAAATTTCACACTATTCTATATTTTACAGAATTTTTATTACATTTAGATTTAAAATTTGTTAGCACACTTATTTCTCATGTTGGTTTTTATAATTGATTAATGCTATAGGAACAAATAATATAGTTTGCAATCATTGATTTAATTGTTGGTTACCATCTTACATGACCAACAGAAAGGCTAACTATATAATATTTAAACACAAACTTCTAAAGTTTGTAAATATATTTAATTTACAACTGTCATTAATAAAAAATGTTCTTTAAAAAGTGTTGGAAGTTGAATGGGTTTCAATCAATAAACAAGATGAAACTATTCACTCACAATGTCTTATATATATATATATCCTGTAATTTGTTTAGTACTTCTCTTATGTGATTAAAAGGCAATATTTTCATTAGTTATCATAATTATTGCAGTATAATACATGCATAGATAAATTTACCATAAGGCTTGCTAAACTAATTAAAAAATAATTTCTCTCAGTAGAAACCAAAGCCAGAATATGTAAAAGACCAGTAATCACTTTCATAACGGAGAGAAGACCCGATCCTAGTGTAACACAGAGAATGCTGGAATTAGCAGAAATGACAATTATAGACTAGGGACAGCGAACAAGACACAGAAAGATAAAGAAAGGAGAGAAGACATAAGGCACAAATGTAACATAGGAAGCATTAACCACCGGATAAACATAAGATCCAGCTCATAAGAAAGATAGTAATCAAGAGGATAATGTGTAGTGCAAGAGAAAGTTATAAAACGGAAGAAGATCCACATGAATAAGAAAGAGAGAGGAACAAAGAACAGGAAACATGCTTAGTAAGCACATAGCCCATGAGCATAACCATGAAAAGGAGAAAAAAACACCAAAACAGAATCAATAAAACAAGCCAATGCTGAACACTGTCAGACATTGGATGACAACATACCTGAGTGGATCACAGCATGTTTCCTTAAGTCAGATTTATATGCAAAGGCTTTTCCACAGTTGGCACAGTGAAAAGGTTTGATACAGTCATGTACTTCTTGGTGCTGGGCTAACTGAGGTCTCTCTATAAAAGCATCACCGCAAGTATAACATATGTAAGGCTTGTTGCCAGCATGTGACCTCCAATGTCTCTTCAGTAAGTTACGCTCTTCAAATTCTTTTTCACAAAAATCACATGGAAATGGAGCTTCCTGAACAAAACAAAATACGAAAATCATTTACAATAAAAGTTGTATTTTAAAATAAAATGGTCAAGCAATGTTTTTAAAGTAGGCCTATCTACTGCCTTGTTTAAAGTCATTTGTAAAA
This sequence comes from Callitettix versicolor, assembly GCA_022606455.1. NCBI lineage: Eukaryota > Metazoa > Arthropoda > Insecta > Hemiptera > Cercopidae > Callitettix > Callitettix versicolor. The sequence continues at coordinate 33,657,900 of CM040189.1, read as the reverse complement.
AAAGTTAATATCATTTGTAAACTAACTGGTCGGTATTAACTGAAACTGAGACCATGTTGGCACTGCCTTACCACACTAACACATCTCATGGACTGTATTGCTTGTATTAAGACAATTTAAATGTTTTTTTAATGTATTTGATGCTCAGAATCATAATCTACTTATTTTTATCCAAATTGAAAAAAATCAAACAGCCTACAAAAAAAACATTACAAAATTAAAACAAAAAAATTTCTTTAGGTCCATAAATACAAAATTATGTGAACTGTCAAAAAATTTTGAAAAAATGGTTTTTTGTTCCAAACTAAGTTCATAAATTTTTGAGATTTTTTTGACTTAAAATGCCTAAATTAGAGAGAGGGGGACATGAAACTTTTGAAGAGGCCTGGCAATTCTACACATACTCTTTATTTGCAAAATCTACAGACATTTGAAATCAGTATGATTTCTAGTTTCAAATTATACATTTTTTCCTATTAAGATTGTACGCCTTAACTACCCTTAAATGTTTTTTTCAACAACAGCTACATTTTTCCTGAGTTTAGGCCATTACAATAACCATTTTATGCACGCACGCACACACATGCACACACACACACACACACACACACACACACACACACACACACACACACACACACACACACACACACACACACACACACACACACACACACACACACACACACACACACACACACACACACACACACACACACACACACACACACACACACACACACACACACACACACACACACACACACACACACACACACACACACACACACACACACACACACACACACACACACACACACACACACACACACACACACACACACACACACACACACACACACAAAGCTTGATCAGAACTATGTTTAGGGTAAAACGAAACATTAAAAAACATATGCAATTAAAATATATGTAGGTGGTATCAAAACTAAAATTATTTGTATGTTTTTGAAATAAAAGGATATTGATATTTCTTCATATTCATACGATAAGAATTAATAATTTAATGCATTAAGAAAGTGATACTACAGGATGTCAACGATCAAAATGAAATTTAAGATATAGCTGCAGATCAGGACAATAACATTTAAGATAAAATTGGTTGATGAAAAATATAAAAAATGCATTACTTCTATATCTATAAACATGGCCATTGCATTAGGTCAGACAGTTATTAGAAAATGTAGTATAATATTAGGTTAGTTAACCTGTGTATGGATGAGGTAATGCCTCCCTAACTGTTCTTCATTCACAAAACTCTTATTACAAGTAGTACAGTTGTAATTATATTGCTGAGCATCCTCGATCTCTTCCCAATTAGGCTCCAAACTGTTAATGTCTCTGAAACATAATATGATGACATGCAAATAATTAGTATGAATGATTAACTCCTATATGATACGATTTATTTGGTTGTTATTTTCCTTTCTGTTTGTATACAATGCATTACAAAAATAAATCTTAAATAGTTAAAATTATTTAGATAAATATAAATATAAATATTTAATAAGTGAACAGGATTTTTGTAAACTGAACTCCTCAAGGAGTTCTGCATCAATTTGTTTTTAAGTGGCATTTTATTTTAATGTTATCATAATGTTGATTTGCAAAATATTTTGGAAACACAAATATTTTTGAACAAAAATTAAATGGCAGAAAAACTTTGGGCCATTTAGAGATAATAAGTAAATATTAACTTGTATTTGAAATTCAGTGAAACTTGGAGTAATTGACAGTGTCAGGACCAGAACCATCAAAGAGAAAGACAACAGAAAATCCTTAAACAAAACAACTTGCTCTGTTCTTTGAATATGAACAAAAAAATTTTAAAAATATATGTTTATAAAGTGGATACACAAATCTTATAATCACTAATATCAGGAACTATACTTATACTGTTCTAATCAAATGCCACAGCTCACAAAGCAATAAATAACAAAAACAACAATCACATCAGGTTATCAGTCACAACTTCAACTGACAACATGAACGATGGTAAGTCAAAGTGTGACCTATTTTTTGCTGCAATCATACTACTGTAGATATTGGGAGCAGCATGTATTGTACTAATAATTATTGTTTACACTTTTATTTGTTCATTACTTCACTTAGATCTAAGTATAAAACAATTTACAGTACAATAATATTTAATTGCTGCAATTAAATATATCAATAGACATTTTATGCAACTCAGATATTCAAGCACTCAAAATAGCCCACCCAATGTCATATACGTCTTAGTAGACAATTAAAGTAAAGCGGTGAAGAGGGAGGTAATGTGTAATTGGCGAAACCAGCCCCCCTCTATCTCTTTCTGCGGCCAGCATCTGAACGGAGAAGTGCTACTAATGAAGTAAAGAACAAAAACAATTTTAAGAAATTCAAGTTGAAGTGCGAAACGCCGCCCTCAGACCGATAATGAAGCTTTAGCTTGGAACAACATCCAGATACTGTGGTTACTTTAAATAAATGATATGTAATTTGAAATATACTTCCTGTACCAAAACCGTCAGCCATCAAAGTGGTGATCAAAGAAATTTTGTTGCAGTTTAAAATTGTTCCAAGTAACGGAACAGATTCAAAATTATTACCAGTAACTAACTAAAGAACTTTTAACTACATTCTCTATGTATAGTTAATTAGTGATCATACTGAACATTTATTTCTAGTATTAGGGTAAAAAAAAATGTAATGAAATCACTGGCTAAGATAGACAAGAAAAAAAGGGTGGAAAAGCTGTAACAAATTTTAGGCTCCCAGCCTCCCAGAGGCTCATTCAAAACTTCATTGAAAAAAAAATGAACAATCATAATAATATAAATTTACCAGTGTTATAGGTAGTCGATAATATATATATATATATATATATATATATATATATATATATATATACACACACACACACACACACACACACACACACACACACACACACACACACACGAATATACATGTGTGTGTGTGTGTGTGTGTGTGTGTGTGTGTGTGTGTGTGTGTGTGTGTGTGTGTGTGTGTGTGTGTGTGTGTGTGTGTGTGTGTGTGTGTGTGTGTGTGTGTGTGTGTGTGTGTGTGTGTGTGTGTGTGTGTGTGTGTGTAAAGAATTCATATATTGTGCACGTAATCACAAGTCAGATCACTAGCATGTAATACCTATAACTTTATTATTTAACTGATACCGAAAACTCAGTTTGATATAAAACCACTTAACTGTATTGTGATTTTCTTTAGCTTAATGATAAAGTAAAACAAATTGTAAATTTAAAGCAACCACGGCACACCAGGTGGTTGGAAGACAACCGCAGTAAGTTCCTCTATATATTAAATCAAATAAAAAAAAAACTCTGTCACTGCATGCGTTCACTGTATTTTTATACTGTTGTTGTTTGCACTGTAAAGTATGTCTATGATAAACAGAGCAATAAAAGTTTTTTGTTGATGGTGTTAATATTTTGAAAAATTCCTTTTAAAAATACAGTAGTAAAGCAGAAAAGATAATTACGAACATATAAACTTTTAATTAACCATGGCATACAGTAGTCTACCCGATGTGATTAAAGTGAATTTCCAAAAGTATTTTCCTTTATCTTACCCTTATTGAAATCCATATTTCATTTAGATAACCAGCATTAAAATCTGCATATATCAGCACTTTAAACTTTCAAATAACATTGTAAATATTAAAATTAACCTTGACCGCCATCAAGAAACTTCTTAATTTCAATGAATTTTGAAAATTTAAAATGCTAATTTATACAGTTTTAATGCTGATTATGATGATAAAATTGAATTTTCAAAAAAAATTTAAGACAAAAAAGTTACAAATTTTTAAGAATTTGAAATGGTTGTCAAAATGAAACTGTTGAACCAATTTTGCTGGTTAACAAACTTGTCCAAGAGATTACCATAATCAATTTTTGTACCAAGTTTGAATCAAATCAGATGAAAATTGTGAATGCAAGTGCACGCATGCATGCACACGCGCGCGCACACACATACACACACACAACTTAACTACATATATATATATATATATATATAAACCATTCTCAACAACAGTTTATTTTGGTCTGTATAGCTTTCCTAATTTTCTGAATGTTTATGTAACTTTGACTTATATTTTGATATATATTAATCACAAGAATCTTTTTTAGTAGTACAGCGTTGTATTTCAAAATATTTTTTCTTTTTTATATATTTCTGATAGTTACTTTGTAGGATCCAGAACAATAATTACCTGTCATTCTCAGTTTCACTATCTGAGCATCTATCATCCATTGGTTGTGAGCTCGGATCAACAACCATAACCATGGATTCAACGTCGTCCTGATCTGCTTGGTTTTGTAGTCCCCACAAATCAATGCTGAAAGGTTGCTGAGTAATGGATTCTTGTTTTTCTTCCTCTTCTTTGTCTTCAAACTCAATGCCTTCCTTGTATGTTACAAAATCATATATCATATCATATTTTAAAAACATAAACTTTTGTATACTTTTTTATACAAACACAAAAGACCTAAATACTAATATATAATTAGATATCACTTCTTACAAAGGCATAATACTAAAGTTTGACACAGTTATCTCATAGGAGAAAAATATGAAAAGTAAAAAAGGGTTTTAGAAAGAAAATGGTGTAATAGGACCTAAATAATGTTAATGTGAATTTGTTTCCACAGATTACTACGAAACTAAAATTTTGCTTTTATTCATATGTAATATTAATTACACTTATTGACAGAAATAAGACTTCATTTCAAAAATAATTTAATTCATTAGTTTGCATGTCATTCCACTCAAGCAATGTTAAAAATCTATATATAATATTTGTAACTTATGTATTTGTTAAATGGTCTAATAAACTCACAATATTTTTCTCTTACATGTTTGGTTCCATTTTCAAGTAGATTTATTGTCTCCACAATTCCTGATGACTCAAAATGTTTAGATATGTCAAGTGGATCTTCAACATTTAATGATTGTTGATCAGAATCATCTGAAGTATCATGTTTATATTCTGCCATTCCACCTTCTTGCTGCAACTTTGATACCTTCTAAAACAAAAATGAGAAAATTAACAATTTTTGGATTTTAGATTTTGTATACAAATAATTATTAAATAGGAAAAACTATTTTTCTTTTAAGCAACAAGAATTACAAAACAACAGTTTGAATGAAAAACAAAATTACAGATTCACTCATAGAAGGCAAAAGATTAGCTTATAAAAGTTTATTTATTTAAATAAATGTAGGCAAATATAAACTCACAACTCAACAACTACACTAAACAATTCCAAACTTACCTTCATTTTACAAGAACTTATATATTTTTTTAATAACTTGTCAGATTCCATGCAATTTTGTTTAAACTCAGTTAGACGTTCCAAGTTATACAAACAACTATGACAAATTTGAGAAGGTAAGCCATCCTCTGGTTTTACCTAAAAATATTGTTTTGATCAATCATTAGTAATAATCAATGATAGTAATAAACTATCATAATACAATTAATTAGCATACAAATTTACTAAATGGTGTTATAACCTTTTTTTAAAACTTATAAATAACTTGGTAGTGATGAAGTTAAATCTGGTTTTTTAAAGCTAAAGACCTAGGTTAGGTTAGGCCTAATGTAGCTTGTGATATTTGTACAAAAGTGACTGAGAGTAATATCCTCTTACAAATATGTAGTACTGTAACATATTAAAGTTAGGTTGAAAATATAATTTGGTTTGTGAAAAATCTGGAATTATTCTAATTTTAGGTCAAAAAAAAAAAAAAAAAGCCAAGTTACACCTAAATTAAATTCGCCTACTTTTCAAATAGTTTTTTGTTTTACATAAGGGCAATTTATGAAGATAGTGCCAATTTCACTACAGATATTCATTTAGTATACAATGGGCCTAATGTTAATTTATTTTCCTATTCAATAGTTTACGAACTACTATAGAGGTTATGTCCTATATTATGCTATCAATCTTATCAAATTGCAATTATGTAAACATAACCTAAAATATAACAAACTTTACCTGTACTGATGTAATTTCTTTTATCCTGTTGGGCAATTTAAATAAATGATATCCCTCCTTTGCTCCAAATATTGATGACATGATACCCTTGCTTGAAAGACATAAACGGCAAATTTCGTCTAAATTTGCATCACTTAACCTATGTAGAAACCATTTATTTTCCATCTTCAGGCCAACATGCATGTATTTAAATTCAAGTAACACTAAAAAAGAACTGTACAACCGAAATATATGATGTTAAACTAGGACGGTACCTTTTCACTTCCAACCCCAGATTTCAGAAATAGGGTTCCGCCCTCGATGCCAAAGTCCTTATCTCGAGTCTGCCTGGGGACCATCCTAGCAGACGCTTTTCAGCGCCAAATTCAAATGAAATTTTAGCTATTTTTAGATTTAAACAGCTATTAATGATATTTTTACAGTAACATAGAATTAAGTTGTTGTTCTTAACTACATTTTCTTTTAAAATAGCATTACCAAAATCTTTAGTGAAATGCTAATCTAAATAGTAGCAAAGTTATTGCACAAACTGTACTCATTAGCAATTGTTGTAAGCTATTATTTATTTATTACTAGCTGCTACCCGTTGCGGTTTCGCCCGCAAATATAATGAAGGTAATAAAATTTATAGTCGATTTTTAGAATCAGAATAGGTCCATTTCAATTAAATACATTCCTTTTTCAGGTTTTCTTCTTTCTTTTTCAGGGAACATACAGATTTTTGCTACTCAAAACTCTTGAACAGGGGAGAACTGCGGTATAACTGACTATGGGAGAAGCACAGAGTTCCCAAATGTATTCCTACTCTTAATGTCTGACCCTGCAACTTTTTATTTGTCATTGTAAATGCTAACTTCAATGGAAACTGCAAATTGTTGTGGAATTATTGGGATAAAATTATAGTGATTTTTGAAAAATTTTCAATTAAAATCATTGCAAATGTTTATAAGCTTAGAAACAAAAATTTTGTAATAAATAAAAACAGGGATTAAGATTTTTAAAACGGAAATACATCAATGTCCATCTCAGGTACCTAAACCATGTAATGACCATGTTCATTCTAAATTTCATCTCAATCTGTCTAGTAGTTAATGTATGAGTGAATAAAAAACAAACACAACACACACACACACACACACACACACACACACACAAACTTTCAGATTTCTAAAATTATATTAAGAAGTATATAATATTATTAAAAACGTCACTTTTGTACAGTTAACACACATCACAAAACTAAATAATAAATAATTAAGCTGGACTGGGTAAGTAGTATAATGGCGTTTTTTAAAAATGGGAATAGGACTGTGTTCATCTTAGGTATCTTACAATGTTCATACCACATTTCATCTCAATCAGTCCAGTAGTTAATGCGTGATTGAATAACAAACAAACATACAAACTATCACGAATATAATATAATTAAGATAAATAAGATATTCATATACATGGTATAACGTAAATTAACATTATCCTATATTTTCCTATAATACAGTTATTATTTTTCTATTAAGCCTTAAATTTTGTATTCACATTCAAGAATTTCAGTGTTTTTTTTATGAGTGATGGATTTTTAAAATTTAGTTTTTTACATTAAAAAAATAGGTAGGAGTACCTTGTCACCATAGCATTGAACATAAACAAAACCTAAAAATTTTCTGAATTATGCCTACATAAAGCAGAACTAAGTAGACCTACATAGGTTTAACAGCAACTTGCAAATGTCTTACTAAAATATTGTGTTAGATAAAAATTCGTTTTCATATATAAGTCTGTAAAACAATTTATAACTGATTAGATGTTCAAAGAACAGTACACCTCGCTTATACTAATTTTGTAACTACTGCTCTATGACAGTGCATGATGTGTTGCAATTTTGTGCAGTAATAAATTTAATCAGTAACTGTAATATTTATGAAAAATGTTTCTCGATGAACTTTATTGGAATTTTTATGTTCTTTCTCCATAGAAACAGTCAAAATTGTGATAGGATGAGCTATTCAGCCAGTGTTACATGAAGTAGCCAGGAACTACTGAATCAAAGGCCGTCACTTTGAAATAAAAGTTAATGAAAAAAATCTCATCTATAAATCATTTGGGCTTTTGTACCTACTTATCGAAATCTGTACCTACTTTTGTACCAAATTTCAAAACATTTAGTTAGTAATTTTGGCTAAAACTGCGTAGCAAACAAACCTACTAACCAAATGCTGAACGTTCCATTTGACTCAAACTCCTTGCTTCACTCAGTCGATATTATAAAAACAATACACAAATTTTATCCCAATCAGGTATTTCCCCAGTATGGCAAAAAAAAAAAAAAATACCAGATTTGAAATTTAAAAAAAGTGGTTCAAAAGCAAATTGAAAAATAAAATCAACCTGCAACTGGTCAAGTTTTATTTATGGTTTTTGCTGTATTAGTCCTGAAACTTTTTTTATATTTTAAAATTGCTACAATGAACTGAATTATAAAGCTTCATTTATGACAAAACCTTATGAATTACTTTTACAACATTATGTTAGATTTTTTTATTTTTTAAAATAGTTTCTGAACCTTATTTGTTGCACTAAGTGACCCATACTTTTTTTAAAAAAGCCTTTACCCAGACTTCCAAGTAAAACCACTTTTTTTAACTCAAGGTTCTTAAAAATATAGATTGACCAAAATACAAAGTCCATTTTATTTATGATGTATTAAAACATAAACTTACGGTTTACAGGTACAGATAATTTAAAAATTCTTTGTGATATTTTATTTATTATTTTTACAATAAAAAAATCTATTAAAATTGTATCAAACTGTAAAGATGGGAAGTATCTTTTGGTATCAATTAAAATTAATTTAATTTAACTGAATTTAACCTAGTGGACATCTTAGAGGCACTTCATGTATTACACACACACACACACACACACACACACACACACACACACACACACACACACACACACACACACACACACACACACACACACACACACACACGCACACACACACACACACACACACACACACACACACACACACACACACACACACACACACACACACTAGCCAAACAAACGTAGCATAGGACCTCTTCTTTCTTCATGATCACTTCCACCAAACCTTTGGAGTACTGATGTCTGAGGTATGGCACTGAAACAGAAATAAAATATTTCAATACAAAATCCATTGGTAAGGCAAAGGCAAAGACATAAACAATTTCTTTGTCAAAGAAATAAACTTAATCTTTAACTTATATTCCGTATTAATAAAATATAATACATATGCATAGTAATCCAATAGAGAGCTTCTGGTAAGCCTACTGTTTATTTTTAACTTATTGATAACCGGTAGATTTATTAAAAGCTTTAAGTAGACATATTGATTGCCTCCAATAATTTTTAATGGCTTGCAATAGATTTACTGACAGCTCCTAAAATATTTATAAATAGATCCCCGGTAGGTTTACTTAAAGCTTCTGATAGATTTACTGATAGCTCCCTAAGATTAACTGATATTTACTGGTAGATTTACTGATAGTTTCAAAAGATTTACTGATAACTACTGGTAAATTTACTGATAGTTCCCAAAAACTGGTAGATTTTGGTAGTTGTACTGACAGCTTCTAGTATACATTAACAAAACTATTAATTTTTTTAAAAAAATTCTCACCTCTCAGAATTTTGTAGAAACTTTTGTCATTGTGATGACTCATTTTATTCAAACAAAATTTTAAGATAATAAAATTTGTCATTGTTAACAACTTATTTAAATCCCAAAAAATAATAAAAAAAAAATCTTGAACATTAAAAACTTTAAAAGGTGGAATTCACATCTAAAAATACAAAACATTACATATTTTACAACTGTTATTAAAAAACTCAAATCAAGATCATTAAGGATAACATACCATCCAGTTACATTCTCAATGCCGTCGCACGAAGTGATGTCCTCATTGAAGGCATAACCTTCCCCACAACTGAAGAGTCGTGGCCTACCATTTATGCAGAGGAAGTATTTCTGGCAGTTCATAGGGTTCCGGAAGAATCTGTATCCTTCAGGGCCAAATATACTGTTGGGGTTGTTGTTAGGACAGGTGAAGCCCAGAAATGCTAAACAAATCAGAGTACAAAGTTAGCAGAGTACAAGTTTGTTACGGGGACAAAGTTATAAATTGTTTATATCTTAACACTTTACAAGTGAGTTTTAAATGTCAGCCATTTATTTGGCCCTATATTTCTTCAAATATTGCTTGGGATTACTGCCGATCATTGGTCGAAAGGCAGTATAGTACAACTCTAATTACCAGGATACAATTGTTTATTATCTAAATTGCCCATCATGTTGACACCAACTATCCCTAACACCAATTATGTTGATCACGAATTACACAGACAGCCAATTAATTGGATCTTTGACAATCTTGATCTCCAATTATGTTGGTGGCTCCAACTATCTACACATGCAATTTTATGTTGATCGTAGGTATGCAGACTGTCAATTACATATTCTAGTTACCTGATATTCTGTTCTAAAAATTGAAATGCTGGCTTATCTGGCAAAAAGGTTTGATTATACTTCTGACATAAGTACAAAGTACACTAGAAGATACGATCTTACTATTATGTTTAGTAAGTCTTTTACTATGTACACCTGCCGTCTATGGAATACTCTCCTGGAGCAAATTAAGTTTGTTAACAGCTGAGTCCAGTTTGCAAAACAGTAAAATTATATTATTTAGATAAAATGGATGATGTGTCCAAATGCGTGATTGCCAAATGCATACCTCAATGGGTGTAACTAAATATGTACTCAATAAGTTTATATTTATAAATTGTGTGATGTATGTTTGCACTTTTTATAATATGTGATTGTATTTAAAATTTAAATATAATTTTAGTTGTGTGATCGGTGTGTGAATGATTTTTATTTATTTTATGACAAGGAATACTTAAGCTATCTATAGTTTTACATATTTTTATTTATTTTTTTCCACTTTTCTTATTCGGTATTTTTATGTTAGCCAATATTTTTGCTTCTGTTTACTTAACTTTAAAAAAAAATTATAAAAATTTTCTACGTATTTTTTAAATTATTTATATTTGAAATAATGTAATATTTGTTATTTATATTCAAAAATGTATTTTTCTGATGCTTTTTTATGTTTAGAAAAACCATATTTAATTGATTTTTAATTTCATTGTAACTATTGTTTGGGGTAAAGTGGAAAAGAGGATATATAGATATAAAGAATCTAACTTCACCCACCAATAAAGGCAACATTCAATTCAATTCAATTCTGGCTGTCTCCCTCCACCCCTCCCTCCCTTTCTCTCCCTCACCCTCTCCCTATCCCTTACCCTCTCCCTCTCCCTTACCTTCTTCCACTCCCTCTCTCTCTCTCAATTTCACCAACTTAATCAACATTAAAAACTGCATAAATCAGTGTTTTGCATTTTTAATTTTCAATATAATGGCAAAATTAAACCTGTGGGTGTTCTTTTTTAATTCTTAGTATAAAAAAATATTATGTTTGCAAATATAAATTATTTTTATACAATATGTTGTTAGTATTTGGAAATTCGTTTTAATCAAGTCAGCAAGGCTAAATGACAGTACTGTTATTAACCTTATTGAACAGGTGTTAATTGTTTATTATCAGATATTTCCTGCTAGAATATCTATTTTCACCAATGATTTATAAAAACACTATACCTTCTGCATCACAGGTCTCAACCTGGTCTGGCCAATCACAGCGCAAAGTGTAGTCATTGAAGGCCAACCCTTCTGGGCAGTCAAAGATGAAACCTCTTCCATTTACGCAGTTCCTAAACTGGCCACAGTGAGTTGCGTCTCCTTCCTTGAAGTACCCAAACTGGTGTGGACACTCGTCAGTAGGTTGTGCTGGCTCTGAGGACACCCAGATTATTATCTGATTAGATAAAATGTACGAAGAAGAGTTAACACAATTGCATGGTGCTATAGGTTATTTGTTTTATTTTGGCGCTAGAAGGGAAAGCAGGAGGGCTTATGGTGGAAGGAGCTGTAGGGGTATCTACATACACCACTATACTTAACACATATTATGTCAACAGCATGACAGTACTAGGACTAAATCTAGACATTTTCCCTCCCCCCCCACTAAGAATGAACAGAAAACTTGATAAAAATAAACACTATATGTTCTTCCACAGCAAAAATAGTTCAGCAAGAAAGTTCTAGTATTACTCACGCAGTCCTGAACGTCCTTCACAATCGACTTCTGCAGGGTACTGACAAGGATAAGAAAAAAATGATGACTTTGTGTTGAAAAGTAATCCATCAGGGCATAACTTCTGTTCTCCGATACCGTCCACGCACTCTACGAAGGCATCACATTGGGATGGTACGGCGAATCGTCCATTCTTCTCAGGACAAGGAGCTGTTTCTGCATGACCTTGGTACTGTTGGGCGATCACTGAAACATTTGAGATGTTTTAGTTTTTGCCTTATCAATGTACAATGTATGTATAAAGTATGGTTGTTGGGAGAAGGAAGGAAATCGATCATTCTGTGTATCCATTTTCATGTGTATCATGTGTATTTATTGATGTATCTATTTTCTGGTCCTATAAATACAAATATTGTTATAAGATGCAGTGATATTAATTAAGGAAAACGTATATCAACATAGGAAGAGATTAGAAATTGCTAAGAATTTGCATGTGAAATGGACAAAATATACCTGGCAGATTCAGCGCTACCAACTTAGTAGGCCCAAAATATTAAAACATGTAATTAACAAAGTTATTAATTACAGAAAAACTAGAACACCTCGAGAGCAAAAAGAAAGGATCAGATAAAATCTACCAATGTACGAGGTGTGTTCGAAAGTAACGAGAATTTTAATTTTTTGAACAAAATATTTATTTATTCTTCTACATTGATGTTGTCGCCTTCAAAATAGTCCCCATTGGAGATTATGCACTTGTGCCAGCGCTTCTTCCAATCATCGAAACACTTCTCAAACTCGATCTTTGAGATAGCCTTTAGTTCTTTCAGCGATGCGCTTTTAATGTCATCTACGGCTGTAAAACGACGGCCCTTTAAGGTTCTCTTTATTTTTGGAAATAGAAAAAAGTCTGGCAAATATGAAGGCTGGGGCATCGTTACAGTACTGTTTCTGGCACACAATTCACGAACAAGCAATGAAGTGTGAGCTGGCACATTATCGTGGTGCAAAAGCCATGAATTGTTTTTCCACAGATCCGGGTGTTTTTTCAAATTGCCTCACGCAAACAGCGTTGAACTTGCCTTATTGACTGTTTCATCTGATGGTGGCAGGAATTCATGATGCACTATGCCATTAATATCGAAGAACACAGTGAACATAACCTTCACGTTCGACCGTACTTATCGATCTTTTTTCGGTCTTGGCGAGCCAGAATGCCTCCACTGGGATGATTGAGCCTTAGTTTCGACGTCATATCCGTAAACACATGTTTCGTCACCTGTTATAATACGTTTAAGTAATTCTGCATCGTCGTTGACTTCATTTAGTGACACCTGAGCAACTTCCATTCGCCGCTGTTTTTGTTCAAAATTTAAAAATTTTGGAACGAATTTTGCTGCCACGCATTTCATACACAAAACATTGGAAACAATGTCATGACATGATCCAATCCATATGCCAACATCATCAGCGACCTCTCTAATTGTGATTCGGATATTGTTTATAACCATTTCTTTCACTTTTTCCACGTTTTCATCGGTTGTTGATGTGCTGGGGCGTCCAGGGTGTTCGTCATCTTCAACGTCTTCACGGCCTTCCTGAAAACGCTTATACCACTCGTAAACTCTTGTTTTACTCATAGCAGACTCACCATAGGCCTTTGTTAACATTTCACACTCTTTGTTACACTTTATTCTACATTTTTTATGCAAAATTTGATACAAATACTTTGATCCATTTCTTTTAACAAACGAAAATCGCCGAGCTCATAAAAACACGTCTAGCCTTAATGGCTGCCACAGACAAAATCAACAATGAAAACAGCTGAAAGTTTTATCATACTTCAAGGGCATGTATACCATATACTAACATTATAAAAAAAAAATGTTTGACAATCGGACTCTCTAAGCCCGCGAAATTTAAAAATTCTCGTTACTTTCTGAACACACCTCGTACACCATCTAATCTAGATTCTAGAATCAAGATCTGTAAAATGGAGAAATGAAGGTAGTTTCTTTTATGTTCACCACATTGTAGAGGTGGAGCCAATTTGTATCAGTATTGGTTGCAGGAGGATACTGAACAATCACTCTAGTTTTGAAACTTGTAGGCAGAAGACATGGATGAATGTTCAGTCAGATTATTGTACTTAGAAAAAAGCCTGTTTAAATATTACAACATAACCCAAAGTTGTTGAAATCGGTAAAAAAAAGTAAAGTTATAGATTCAAATCGTGTTACAAAGTTAAGTAAATAAATAATTGTAAATACTAATTATTTGAAATTCACAGAATTATGAATACAAAAATTTTAATTCGAATTTCTAACCTGGATACAGTACAGAATCGCGCTTTTGTCTCAGGAGAAACTACAGAGTCATTTGTCAGGGTAACTTGATGTCCTAACAACCACCAAAGAAAACTTCAGGGATTATTATCTATACATTTGGGACCCAGAAGCAGATCCAGGCTGCTAACTTCAGACCAGGAAATCCAGGAGAGAGTCTCCATGTAACTGATTAAGCTAAAACTTACGACATTATATATCTTGTCAGCTTGGTTGGAATGTTTTTTTTTTAGAAAAATAATAATTATGGACAAACATTGCTTTTAGCAATATTGAATTAACAGAAATAATAAAAAAGAATTAAAGTATAAAGTAAATTGAAGTTTTTAATCAAATAAATATAAAGGTGACCAAATACAATCAATAACTAAATAACTATCAAATAATTGCAAAGTTAAAATTGTAATAATATTAACAATATTAGAGAAAAATAATATGTATTAGTTTTACTGTATTTGTACAAGATAGTTAAGTCGAATGTTAATTGTAAAATATTTTATTTTTTAAAAAAGCTTGTTTGTAATTAATTGTAATTTCTTGGAAATTTCTATCACAACTAGTTTTTGTATAACTTAAAAGAACTGAAAAAAGAACTGAGTGTGTTTAGATAGCACAGTTCTTTTTTCATTAGAATCCGTTGCCTTACAGAGGTATAGTTTCTGTGAGAGAAAAATTATACGACCGTCTTGTAAAGGTTTGTAAGTTCCATACTTATATTACCAGATTTAAGTACGATTTTCCTGTAATAATTGTACCAAAAGGTCTAATTAAATGTCAAAGATTACAGGCAGGTAATCTTACAAAGAGAACTAACTAAAAATTGAAACAATTAAATATTTTGCTGGGTAGTGATTACTGACTCTGGTGAGAAGCAGGTGAAAAATGAACAACATTAAGTGCAAAAACAGTTCAAGGCAAAAGATCTCCTGTTATACTTATACAAATAATATAAACAGTGACATTACAACGTAATTACAAGTTATTTGAACTTATTGCTTGTTAACACATACTGAACATATTAAATAATAAAAAAAAGTGGCTAAGTGTGTGTGTGTGTGTGTGTGTGTGTGTGTGTGTGTGTGTGTGTGTGTGTGTGTGTGTGTGTGTGTGTGTGTGTGTGTGTGTGTGTGTGTGCGCGCGTGTGTGTGCGTGTGTGTGTGTGTGTGTGTGTGTGTGTGTGTGTGTGTGTGTGTGTGTGTGTGTGTGTGTGTGTGTGTGTGTGTGTGTGTGTGTGTGTGTGTGTGTGTGTGTGTGTGCGCGCGCGCGCTCGCTCGCGTGCGTGCGTGCGCGCGTGTAAATGTATAAATTATCTTCAAGGGCGCCTCAAAGAAAGTTCTATATGTCAGGATCAATGCTCATTTCAATATCCCTGATATTCGTTTTTCGCAAAACACCCTAGCTAAATACTCGGCTCAAGATAAGATAAGACTGTGCAATGATTCTACGCGGTTGCGTAACAATAAGCATAAACTTTCTCTGACCTCCGAAACTGTTTAGTGTCAAGACTTTCTCACATCCTGCGCTGTAGAGGCTACTGTCGCTCAGTACAATATAATTTACAATATTGTACAGTATTTATCGGTAGGGCTTACAAGTCGCCAATAGCGAGTCGTCTCTGAAATCATGAAGTTTGATGTTTTCTCAATTGTTCATTAACATCGACACGTGTCTGTTTGCTGGCGTAATAAAAGTGCATTTTGTATCTTATCACTTTCTTAGTATAAGATTTGTAATGGCTGCCATTTTGAAAGAGTCAGACTGACTCAGGCGGATAACGAACTTGTCTAAGTACTTCTAAATTCGTAAATAAACTCTCACCGATCAGATTAATTTTGTAAATTTCAATAGTTTCTAACGCTAATTTGTGTAAATCTTAACGCTAACGGCGAAATCACGTTTTCACAAAGTTGTAAGATTAAAAAAGTATGATAGCGGAGTTTACACGTTAAGGTAATGACTCCATTGCTTTTACCGAAATTGATTTGTGTGTCAGGCTTGAATAAAAATAGACCAAAGTTGCTGACGTTGAAAGTCCCAACGTAAGTTCGCTTCAATAAAAACGCAAGTTTCACTTTCGAATAAAATTCGCTAAAAACCGTTTACTTCAGTTATTGCTTTAATGTTCGTAATTGTTTAGTCTAACAACAACAACAGCAGTCAAGTTCCATAATCTTCCGGTTTGCCCTTTAAACGCTAATGAGGCGTTACGGTATACTTTATTGCATCTGAAAAATTGGGAAAGGCGAATTGGTCGTGTTTCTGCTGTGTATAAACCAGCCTACTATTGCACGCTGTTTTCATTAGAGATACTGACGTGAATTCCGGGTCAGGTGTAGGCCTAATTATTGCACAAGGTCGTGTAGCCTACAAGCATGACAGTATCCATTTTTTTTTTTTTTTTTTTTTGAACGTCCGACTATTATGCACACTTGGGCTAATGCAGACGATGGGATGATTCATAGCGTATGAAAATGCCAAACCCTCGCCGGGAATCGAACCCGGGTCCTCTTTAGTATATGTACTGCCGAAGCAAGTACGACACAGTATCGAAAGGTTTAGTGAACACGTGAACTTTTAAAATATAAAATAATGAGGAGGTGCAAAACAAAACATGCACTCGAGGAGAATAAAACACAGACCAAGAATAAAATCTAAAGAACAGACTCGTGGAAAACAAAACATAGACCAATAATAATAACGAGAGAACATCAGACTCGAGAAGATCAAAACACAAACCAAGAATAACATCGATAGAACAGATTCGTGGAAAATAAAACACAGACCAAGAATAAGATCGAGAGAACAGACTCAAGAGAAACAAAACACAGTCCAAGAATATTGAGAGAACAGACTCGAGGAGTGCAAACAGACTACGAATAATATTGAGATAACATACTCGAGAGAAGAATATAAAAACTGGGCTAGAGTGCAAAATAAATATAAATATTTACTGCGTATACATTCTGCACTTTCTAGGAATAAGAAAAACAGTTTGATTACGGCATGATTTATTTTTATAATTCTCCGTTCTCTATTTCCTTATTATCATCACACTCTTAAACTCCTAATAGTAGGCCTACATGGTAACCGCGCATTTTCGTGAAAGGTGAAATCATAAAAACTAAAACAAACTCAAAGCTATGTGACCCTCAAGTAAACATAACCTTAAAATAAATTTAACAAGGAACTTATAAAAATAATCTTCTGTTTAGCAGAGATAATTTGTTGGTTAATTTTTCAAATATGTCAGCTGTTTCATTAACAGCTAATACTGAAATGATTTTTTTTAGTTTTCGTCATGACCTCCATACATCAAAAGTTGTTAAAGGATTTTAGCTAATTCCCACTGGGCAATGAATTTTTCGAGCTCAGTCTGGTGAGACCTTGACCATTTCAAAACCTGAGACTTGAAATAAGGTCCGATACTGATGTTATAAAATAACAGACACAATGTAACCAAATAAAATCGAATTTTAATGATAATCCGAATTTCATTAAAATCTTTAATTATTGATTTTATTTGAATCATAAATCGAATTTTAATGATAATAGTTTTAATAATATTCTACAGGTTATTATATCTGTATGGCGGATTATACGATAACCTATAGATCCTGTAGACTGATACACATTTAAAAAAAGTGTTAGTCCCAAAACTACTATATTTAGTAAAAGCTTAATATAGTACCAAATCTTTCGACTTATTACATAACTTTCTCTCTCTCTCTCTCTCTCTCTCTCTCTCTCTCTCTCTCTCTCTCTCTCTCCGTTTAATTAAGAGTATTTACTTTGTTATCACCCACCAAGTAGAACAACGTTTGAGAAACGTCTTCGACTGCGCATTTGAAATCATTCAGGTATCCTGAATGTTGGAAGGAAGCCAAAATTTGGTTGAGAAGGTTCCAAAAGTCCAGTGATGTATATCGATAATGTCCTTATACTGTTGAATGAATGTTTTATGCATGCTTCTTATCCGATGGAGTTTTCAGGGAATTTCTTGACAAATTGCTATGATGGTTCTACATTCACCGGGTATCATGAGCCAGTGGAATACGTCATAAAATCATTTAAAATCAGCATTTATTGGTAAATGCTATCAATAAAAGATCGAAACTGTCTGTTCTGGAAATTGTTTTTTGAATAAAGATAAACATTTAAAAAATTGTTTTGAATGAAATATTTATTGTCCACACATACGCTGTTTAATGCTGCCTATGTCTAATTCTCAAAAAATTAGACAATTTTAAATACTAAGTTGTTTCAAAATATAGGCGATTTCAATAGTCTCGAAAACTTTCAGCTTTACAAAAAAAAGATATTTAGTCTTTTTCTAACTATAAACAATTACATTTTTAACTTTGATGCCGAGATAACTGTGAAAAATGTTTTCATTGTAATTCCAAATTTGTTTTATTTTGTAATGTTACCAAATCGATTAAATATTACATCGATAGGCCGTACTGCTGGATAGATATTTAACTGAATCAACAGGCTTCTATTAGGCTATTTACCAATAAAAAAATGTAGAAATTATTAATAGGCCCTAAGGTAAAATATGCAAGATAATAACTTGAATGATAAATGTAAGCAGCTGTTTTGTAATACGACTGAACTAAGAAAGTATAATAGCATACATTTTTTCTGAGAACACTTTTGCATTTTATACATAGCTTTAAGAAAAAATATGTATAAATTGATATTTTAAATGGCCTATAACTTGATCGGTTAATTAGATTTTGCTCTGTAACGAACTGGTTAAAGCTATAACCAAAATCAATTTTTTGCTAAAACAAATCATACTAAAATTGCGAGCATTTTAACTACATAACATAACTGCGAGCACAAGTAAATAAATAACTAACAAATTTAACGATTGTTGCTCATTTCATGGTCTCAAGACATACCATGATGGCCACTCCAATTGCTAATTAAGTTTCCAATGAAAATTCGCAAACATACTGAATTTTTACACGTCCTTTTCAAACAAGCACGATCGTAAAATAACCTAAAGTTTAATCTAATCGGATCTTAACAATGTAAATCTGCAGGAGTGACAAAAACTCTTAGAGATATTTTATTGCTTAACGCTTAACCTATGGACTGCGAAGTAAGCAAACGTAGAATTTTCATCAAAGTTTAGAATCCGTAAACAGGCTCTCGTGATTTTTAGTAATTTTTTAAGAATGAATTTAATTATTTTACGTATGCATAGATTTTAACCGACGCCTTTGCTATAATTTCTTGAGCACAAAAATAAAGGTAGGCCCTATTTCCTGTTAAACAAAGACTACCAATTAATTACAACAATCCAGTACATAAATGTTTAGTTTGTATGTTCGCAGGATTGCTTTATTGTTGATGTGTCGGTATTATTTATTAAAAAAACCTTAATTAATCTACAAGAACAGTCTCGAACTGAAAATCTTATTGATAAATATGTGTAAATATAGATAGTATAATAATAACTGACTGTTTACAGTATAATAGCTAATAACCAATCACTTACCTAAGTGAGTGATAGCCACTGCGGTTAGAGTTACCAGTGTACACCACATTGCTACTAAGCAGAGGCAAGTTACATACTGACTGACATCATCTTTGCCGAAGTCTTAAAAACACCGTGCTTGTTTGAAGTTCACTAGGTTTTGTATTTCATAACTCAATAACCTGTTTACTTAATGTATCGACGTCTGCTTTTACAATTATAACATAATAAAACACATATATTATGAATATTTTAATTAATTATTATAAACATGGTACTCCATGTTATATATTCCATATATATTTATGTATTTAAATTTATTATACACATTTCGTAAGTTCCTTAAAGCCTATAGTTGTAGCCTCTTATAACCTATTTTAGTTTGTCATTTTTATACACATTTATTAATAGTCAATATTTATTAATTTATAACGGTTCTTTCCCTTTAACGGAGGTGGGGGGCACTTGGTAGTGTTACTTTACGAACTAATAACAATATTAACATTGTGGCTTACATTGACATTTGACTTCTGAAGGTCAGCATTCTTTAATTCCTAAATGGAATTTTGTATTGGGTCCCTCTCGTAATGAAAACATTGGTGTCTGTTATTTGTGAACTACTCGATTTGCCTCTTTTTGTGTTAAGTTCACGACCCAACAACTGTGTCACCAACGATTTTTTTTTAATAAAGATTTTTTATCATTTTAGCGATCACAAACATGTTACCTACAGGATAATTAGTTCAATAAATATCTATTTCACTTAACATCAATTAATGTCAGTTAGGTTATCAAACATATTTTTTTTAATAAAAGTGTTTTTATCACTCAGCAGCTGTGTCTGTTACGTTCACTACTCAGCAGCCGTGTCAGTTATCTTCACCATCCAGCAGCCGTGTCAGTTAGGTTACCACCCTGCACCCGTGTCTGTTAGGTTCACCACTCAGCAGCCGTGTAAGTTAGGTTCACTATCCAGAAGCCGTGTCAGTTAGGTTACCGCCCAACAACGGTGTCAGTTAGGTTACCGCCCAGCACCCGTGTCAGTTAGCTTCACCACCCAGCAGCCGTGTCAGTTAGCTTCACCATCCAGCAGCCGTGTCAGTTAGTTTCACCATCCAGCAGCCGTGTCAGTTAGGTTACCGCCCAGCAGCCGTGTCTGTTAGGTTCACCACTCAGCAACCGTGTAAGTTAGGTTCACTATCCAGCAGCCGTGTCAGTTAGGTTACCGCCCAAAAACGGTGTCAGTTAGGTTACCGCCCAGCACCCATGTCAGTTATGTTCACCATGCAGCAGCCGTATCAGTTAGGTTCAAAATCCAACAGACGTGTCAGTTAGGTTACCGCCTAACAACGGTGTCAGTTAGGTTACCGCACAGCAGTTCATAATCCAGCAGCCGTGTCAGTTAGGTTCACCACTCAGCAGCCGTGTGAGTTAGGTTAACCACTAAGCAGCCATGTCAGTTAGGTTCACCACTCAGCAGCCGTGTCAGTCAGGTTCATCACCTAGCAGCCGTGTCAGTAAGGTTTACTACCAAGCAGCTTTGTCAGTTAGTCTCACCACTCAGCAGTCGTGTCAGTTAGGTTCAACACCCAGTAGCCGTGACAGTTAGGTTCACCATCCAACAGCCTTGTCAGTTAGTTCACCACTCAGTAGCCGTGTCAGTAAGGTTTACTACCAAGCAGCTTTGTCAGTTAGTCTCACCACTCAGCAGTCGTGTCAGTTAGGTTCAACACCCAGTAGCCGTGACAGTTAGGTTCAACACTCAGTAGCCGTGACAGTTAGGTTCAACACCCAGTAGCCGTGACAGTTAGGTTCACCATCCAACAGCCTTGTCAGTTAGTTCACCACTCAGCAGTCGTGTCAGTTAGGTTCAACACCCAGTAGCCGTGACAGTTAGGTTCACCATCCAACAGCCTTGTCAGTTAGTTCACCACTCAGTAGCCGTGACAGTTAGGTTCACCATCCAACAGCCTTGTCAGTTAGTTCACCACTCAGTAGCCGTGTCAGTTAGGTTCATCACCCAGTAGTCGTAACAGTTAGATTCACCAACCAGCAGTCGTGTCAGTTAGGTCTCAGCAGCCGTTTCAGTTAAGTTCACCACTCAGCAGCTGTGTCAATTAGGTTCACTATCCAGTAGCCGTGTCAGTTAGGTTACCGCCCAACAACCATATCAGTTAGGTAAACCACTCAAGGTTACTGAGTACTTATAAAAAAAAGGTTCTTATCGTTTTAGTGTCAAAAACAACGTTACCTACTTTGGAGAGGTTGCAATTTTGAGGTTATGCGGTTCACGTATTTTCGATTTTTACAATATTTCCCATGATTACTGCGTTTTCATACTTTCGATTATTGATTTTGGGTATATAATAAAGAGTTTTAGCGGAAAAAATTCAGCTAAGTAAGACTTCAAGCGATGCCTTGCTAACACTACTTAATATTTGGCCCCCCTTTTGAAGGAAAGTACCGTTTGGCTTTATTCTAAAATATACATTTTATTGCTAGTAACTTTTCCGTGGATATTTTAATGATACACCAATATAAATTAGAAGAAAGATCTTATGTCAATCAACTTATCTTACTGACGTACCAAAAAATTTATGAAAACAAAAAATGATTATTAACAGAAGTAATAAAGGGTTTGAAAATAAATATATTTATTAGTACAGTATAAACGCATAGAAATATTTTTGTCGCTATTAATAAAGAGAATTAATTACTCTAAAAGCATCGATAATTGTTAGGACAATAGTTTTTTATACATTCTTGAGAAGTGTTGCCCACAGAATAGACGGCTAATACAAACCCAGACAGGTCTATCGATTACAAGCATTTCACGTTTTCCTTTCTTATGTCAAGGACAAAATAAGGTCGAAGGTGATCAAGTATGACGTAAAGAAGAAGACACTTGTTTCGATCCAGCCAATTCCATCTTTGTAAATATTTAAATATTCCTTTGCAGTCTACCGACGGCTCAGGGTTTACTTTGTTGTTTCATATTTAAATCAAATTCTTTTGTTTCAAACTTCCTTCAATCTTCATATAGGTCTATGACCGAAACTTAAGCGAACAATTTAATAGTTTATTTACCGAACAATTTAATTTTAATTTACTTTCGTATATATTTTCCAACAAAATTTAATCAAAATTGTTGATCAATTTGTTGATCAGTCAATTTCAATAAAATCTAATTTATAAGATTTTTGTAAATATGGTAGATATGTAAGCATGCGAAATTTACACGCTAAATTTTATCTAAATCGGTCACCTCGTGGCTTGCACACACGGGCAGACACTTTCGTGAATATTTACAATAAAATCTCAAACCCGATAAACATATTCCCTTGAACCAAATAGGTGCTGTAATTCAGCCTGCATCACGCCACTTATAACTTTAACATTCGGAGTAACAAGTATTTACAGCAAATTTTGAAACCTATCGCAATACTTTTTCTATACAGTCGAAGCGATTCACGAATGAGCTTTGTTATCTATAACGTGTCTCTTTATCTATAGCCTGGCCTTGGATTGCGAGAACAGCTTGGCAGACTGTCCATCCAGTTAATGTAACGGACAGATCAGACAGTCCACTGCATTTAAGTATTTCCCTCAAAAATAAATTTCGGTTTCAAACTGCTCTTTACTCAAACTTAAACACTTTCTATTCGACAATCAAACGACAGTCCTCGCTGAATTCTATTATTTTTTTATGGACCAGATTGTCTTAATGTTATCTGTCACTCACTGATGAATATAGTAAAACTGTATTTTCATCGTAACTATTTGAACTGTCAATGTTACACTATGTAAACCGGTGAGGAAGTGTTCAGAAATCAGGGGACTGGCAAAAAAACGCACCCATCAATCCGTTCATTTTGAATTGGCCCACGAACGTGCTTAACATTTTACCGGCATAAAGCATATATTCGTTTTTTTGCGAAAAATAACGATTCACACATTCTTTTTAATACATTCTTTATGAATGAAAATTGCTACAGAAAATTTGTTTTCGCTATTTTGTCTGCTATTTGTTTGCTATTTATTTCGCAATTAAATCTGTAACCAAATGTTGTGTCTGTTTTTTGTTTAACCATGTAGGCAAGTGAATAGGTACACACGTCGTTCTTGAATCTAAATCTAATTCTGTTTGGATGACAGTTACCAGGATTGTTTAAGGAAACAAATAGATCAAGTAAACTTGAATTTTATTTCACATTTTTCATTAAACACATGGTTATTGTAAAGTCTTTCTAAGACTGTAGAGTTTTATCGTAACATTTTTTTAATGGGTGATTTTGTGAACCATAATGAAAAATAGTAATAAAAATCTTCTGTTTATAAGACCGTTTTTGAAACACAGGAATATGTCCCATGCGGCAGGATCCGCATTTTGAATCACACTGACATTGGAGCACTTAGGGTCCTTAAACATGTATTCCACTACCAAAACCGCTCTACTAATGTCACGGATATAAGGATTTTGGAATGAATCCACAAGATACTGCAAATTAGATTCATCTGGAAATGAACTTTGTGCGTCATATTCTCCTCTTATGACGGCATAATATAACGTACTAATCAGGTCATCTATATTTGTTATATTTGTAATAGGCTTGTAAAATTTAGCGGCAAACTCCTCGATACTCCAAATAGGGAAACTGTTTTTATGTGGTGATATGCGTTCATCTGTGATATCGGTAATGTTCTTTATCGCACCCACGTAGTCACAACTGGTTGTTTGATTTTGTTGCGGTCCAACTCGGTCCAAGATAAA
This sequence comes from Callitettix versicolor, assembly GCA_022606455.1. Taxonomy (NCBI): domain Eukaryota; kingdom Metazoa; phylum Arthropoda; class Insecta; order Hemiptera; family Cercopidae; genus Callitettix; species Callitettix versicolor. Next base: position 33,633,055 of record CM040189.1, on the reverse strand, counting down.
TTTCAACATATCCCTGAGCACTATTCCATCAGTCACAATATACTGTCTAAAATAATTATGTACATACTTTTCGTTTGCCATGTAGACGTCGTATACCTTCTGTATTTTACCTGTAAAATAATCTTTCACCTGTTCGAAAGTTATAGAAGTAACGTTCAAAGTGAGTGAAATATCTTTGAACATTACGATTACGTTATCTACAAAACTCTGAAATTTAATAGGTTTAATCTTTTGACACTTTGCCCAGAACGGTTCGATGGTGCGATTGTAGGTGTTGAAACCGTTTTTGATAACTTGTAGTTCGCCGTTCAAGCAAGACGAGTACACGTTCGTGTCAGTACATGGACCACATTTTGTAGATAACAAAGCGGTGTTTGACTCGCTGTAAACACCGAACACCTTCTTCAACAGTACTTCAAATTTATACTGCCTCACGTAATCCATGTATAATAATTCTTTGGATCTGAAATATTCCAGTATGTTAAGTTGTTCGGAAAAAACAATACTGTCTATGTCTTCGTAGACACCGAGAAAATCGAGTTTGATTTGTAATATGTTTCGCAAATCATTAAATTGTTTGTTGTATCTGGGCAAGTAAATATGGTCATAGTAATAATCGCCAAAGAAATAGTCAAATTGTGCGGTCCAAAAACTTGTAAGCTTGTTTAACTGGTTTACGGCTTGCACTTTTTGGTCACGAAAATTCCTAGTGATGGAGTCGCAAGTAACCTGCGCCGAAGATTGACCCTGAAAAAAAGAAATTCATTAGAACAGATGAGCTGGTTCGAATCCCGTATCGGGCGTTGATTATTCTGTGCAACTGTATGTGGCTGACCGAAGAGCGAGGCTGCCATAACGGAAGCTGACAGGAACTGGTGAATTCTTTGTCAGTGTGTGTGTGTGTGTGTGTGTGTGTGTGTGTGTGTGTGTGTGTGTGTGTGTGTGTGTGTGTGTGTGTGTGTGTGTGTGTGTGTGTGTGTGTGTGTGTGAGAGAGAGAGAGAGAGAGAGAGAGAGAGAGAGAGAGAGAGAGAGAGAGAGAGAGAGAGAGAGAATTTTAACAACTGCTCAAAAATGATCTACAGTTCAGGACCAGTGCTCAAATAAAGGTCTTAAGTCTGAGTTTTAACAGAATGGTCAATCCAAAATGTTCATTTTTGCAATTGAAATTTGCTAATGAAAAAACGTCATTTTGTTTAGAAATATAAGAAATATGTTCTATTTGCAGAAAACTTTAATGTGATAGTGTATGGTTTCTTCCTCTAATTTAAGTACTAGATGAGACTAAATTCCTATTTGTCATGTTGTATTGTATTATAGAAACCAAACACATCTTTAAATCATTTAATCCAGTAAAATTAACCTAAAGCTAATACATTTTATTATTACCATTTTATCATTTCAAATTCCTAAAAGTATATATATAATGTTTATAAATTACTTAAGAAGATAATAAAAATAACATCAAAAGAAATACAAAATATTTCTTCCAATAAATAAAAGTAAAATTTTGGTGTTTTACATATTTCTGTGTGTAACCTGCCAAAATTTGGTAGATCTACATTTATTTCTTAGATAGCTGTACATTGAATTATTTAAATAATTTAAAACAAGTTCAATCGAGGCACATATGTGCAAAAACATATGTTCATAGCCTATTTGTTATTTATATATATTATTTTACTATAGATATTACAATAATTCCTTTAGTTAGAAATTTTCAAATGTGACCTGATGTATGGTCAATCTGTATTCAGAAAATTTACCGTTCTTCATATATGTTACAAGATTAATTATGTACTTCAGTGAGTTTGTTTGAATAAAATTTCAGTAAATGCGTTTTTGTAAATTATGAAATGTTTCACAAAAATAGTTTAAAAGAGTTAAAATAGTTTTAAAAATATTTGGAAAATATTTTAAATGTAAGAAAGTTTACAATTTTTAGCACTACATAATGGCCTTCCTATGATTAACAATAATTACCAGAAATAGGAAAAGAATCACGCTGTACACAAGCAAAGCAGCTGCCATAATTGGTCAAACTTTATCAGTAACACTACGTTTCAGCATCAGTTGTTACTTTCTTATATTTCACCTCTTTACCTTTGACGTCAATGAAAGGTAAATATTGTTTTTTTTAGTTTATGAAACAAAAAAGTTCTTTATTTATGACTTCCTTACGTAGTCTCTTTTACAACAGTTAGATATATCTGTGTTTATTAAAATTGTTTTTCGTGTCATAAATATTTCTGTCTGAAAGTAATAGGGCTTTGTAATTTAATCTTGTTAATATATTATGAATTTAATTTTCCTTAAGTTGAAATTAAAACAATAGTTAAAAATATCCATTGATTTTGAGTATATGGATGTATGAAGAAAAAATTCATATTAAGATTGTGACTGAGTCTAATACTACTAATCTAACTAATTGCAAACTAATTGACCAATTTTATTAAAATTGGCTGTAATAATCTGGTTTGGAAGCTACCTACAAAATAACCAAACAATTAACCTTAAATGTCGCTTTGAAATCGCTTTATTGGATTTTGATAAATTTTGCTTATAACTTGAGTACGGAATAAAAAATATATTTTCAAACTTCCGGTGTGGAAATATTAAAAAAACAAAAATAAGTTACCGACTCAAACTCTAAAAATCAGTTTATCAGTTTGAAACTTTAGACATATATGAAGCTTAATAACTGAAGTCATTATAACAAATTTTAAATAAAGGAAATATGTTTGGGGAATAAATTGTAAAAAAAACCGTGACCGTGGTCGGAGTTATCCTTGGTTACTGTGGAACCATATGTTCCATTGGTACACTGGTAAGAGCTATGACTCTTCAATTGTTGGCCTAAACAAATTTTGAAGAAAATGTGTTGGCTGTGTTGAGAAATTATTGAATTTGAGAGAATTTATGTAATGTTTTTACAATACTTATTTTTTTTTTACAGCTAATTTGTTGGCACTACCTTGGATAAACAATTAAATGTTATTGGACAGGAACGTAAATGCAGATTCACTGGCATCTAAGTACTGTAATATTGACCCAATGGACTCAAAGTTAAAACAAAATTGTTACCAGAATTGTGTTACAGAAACATGGAAATGAACTAAAAGTGGATTTTATTTGAAATATTTCTTTCAATATCCTACAATACATTAACTTTCACAATATAAAGTGCTCTTTTCCAAAACTGACCTTAGTCGTCGAATGCCGAAATGACTGTCAACAAAAAAACACAAATTATAAATGTACTAATTATAAGAAGATGATTTTTCTGTGCAGTAGCATATTGTTTGGCTGTATGTTGTTGACCTGCCCACCTTAATGAAAGGTAACAGACATGTGAAATATTTGAGAGCTACATAAAAATGCATGACAAACAGGTTTGTTACTTTTGTATTTTATACTATGTACATTCAGTTAGAAATATTTGTTTGGTAAAGTACACACAAATAAAGCCCAAAAACAGAATACAAAACCAAATAACTTTTGTTGATTTATCTTCTTTTTGTCCAATTTAAAAAAATGTAGCTCTAAAATACAATAGTAATAATTTGTTTGTTATAATAATATCCACTTTTTAATAAATTGTTTGGCAATAAACATAACCTCAGTTGAAACAGTATTATGCAGCAAACTGTTTTGTTGCGAAATTAGCTATTTAGCTTACATGGTCTCCACCAACATGCATCATTATGGCTAATATATTCACATAACAACATTATAACATATTTTAATACATAATATGTAAAGTAAAACTTTTTATTATATTCTGTTAAGCAGAACACGATAGTACAACTAATATATATATATATATATATATTAATGTGTGTTTGTAATTGTAGCACAATTTGAATCAAAATTGTCATAAAAATCTATGAAATTCAACTATGAAATCAGTGTTTAAATTAGCTTTTAAAAATTTTGAATATTTTACTGAATCTGTAACAGGAGTCAGAATTTATTAATCATATTTTTGAATGTAATTTGAAAATTATAAGTGCTAATTTATACAGTTCCTATAGCCGATTTTGATGGTAAAATATTCTAAAATGAAACACTTTATTAGCACTCAAACAGACCATATTCTTTGCTATTCCCAGAAGATCCCAAGAAAGAAAATGATAGATCTTTCTTATTTTACACTACAAAACCTGGTTCCAAAGATACAAAAAAAAAAAAAAAAAAAAAAAAAGAAAATTTGATCTAATTCTCAAAACCTTATCACCAGATTTCACTGAAATTTTCACAATACACGAAGATTCATAATTCAAGTCATTGTAACAAATTTTAAATGTAAGAATCTTATTGTCATAAGTAAATGGAAAGAAACAAACATATAAACCCTCACAGTGCTAGTGTTGGAGATGGTACTTGACCAATGTAAGGGGTTGTATTTAAAAAATGTGTACTGCAAAGAATTATACATATAGCTGTACCCTGCAACACTTCACTGTGGTACATTGTGCATGAATAAAAACATCCGATTCATATAAGTTTAATTTTACAATAATTGTGGGTATACAATATTTTTTGTTTTTCCATTGTCTGCTTAGATATAAAGATTATCTGGTTTGCCGACACGGGAACATGCAACATACAGTTGTCCATGTGAGAAGCAATCCTCATTTAAATCTAAACCACACAATGCCAAAGATTGACCTTGAGCTTTATTGATTGTCATTGTGAATGCCAATCGAATTAGTAATTGCAATCTTTTAAATTTAAATGGTTTATTGGTATGAATCATGGGAATTCGAGGAATGAGGACATCTTCACCTTTGAAAGACCCTGTTAAAATCGTTGCTTCCACAATCTTGTTAATCAATTTCTTAACTGTGAGTCGCATGCCGTTGCAGAGTTTTGGATGATTAATATTTCGCAACATGATATCCGACAAACCTATTTTCAATTTAAATATGTGTGGTGGTATCCCTGGCAGATCAAGTGAGTTCAAAAATTCCGTTGGATAATTAATTGCTTCATCTGTTTCTCAACTGTGTCAATTGATTTTATGTAATTTCCTTACTTTGAATGCTGGCTTGAATAACATTATTATGTTGATATAGACATGAGACTACTATGCAGAAACTTTTGCGGGAGAGTACTCAACAATTTCCCAAAGTTTCATGGCAATCTGATAAATGGTATAGGAATGCATAAAGTAAGTACTTTATATTAATTTTGGGCCTGGGCAAGTATTATAATTATTATAATGGCATGTGGTTAAAAGTAATAAGCCAGAACCTTCACAGGAGTGTACTCAACAATGTGTTATAATTTGAGTTCAATCGGTGCAGAACTTTTTGAGTTTTTGAAGCGAACACAAACCCACATAACATTTATATATACAGTATAATTCTTGAAAAAAATTGAGAACACTATAATGTTGCTGCTCTACTGTAAAAATTACTATTTCTACTTTTAGTCATAATGAATGTAAAAAGTTGTTAATATAAGACCAGAGATAGCACAAGCATACAGTATTTTTAGCTTCATAGCCAAGTAAAACATAAATTTGTCAATTTTATGGAGTCATGATTCATTTTCATATTTTTTACTTAAAGATCATATGTATCAATGAAATAATGCTTGGGTAACAGTTTAGAATAGCGTGACCACAATCTCTGATCATTTTTTGTTTTTGTTTTGAAAATGTGTTTTTCTAAAAATAATTTAAGCATTATGAGAAAATTTTTGATTTATTCAAATTGAGGCATGGTGATATTTTGAAAGATAATCTTTTTGTTTTATTAGATAGGCAAATAGAATTTGTCATGTATGATAGTTTTTATTTAGAAATACTTAATTTTAGTAAACAAATTTCACCTCTTATATACACAAAATATACTTTCGTTTTACACTAAATGTTTTGAACAACTTTTAATTTCTATCTCATTTAGACTTGAAACACTATTATATTTGTAAAGAAATAAGATAAGTATTTTTGGATTTTAAAAAAAACTGATCAGTTCTAGATTGCGTTAAACATAGAGTTGTGTTATGCTTTCTTATTTGCATGCAAACAAAACAATTGTTGTAGAGCCTACCTCATACCATAAAATTGTTGTTTTAAAATAAGTGCTACTCTGTCCATTCTTGACAATTTCGCTAAGAAGTATTTTTACCATGTTACTCAGAAAACTGTGTACTTTTAGGAAATCAAAATATCAGTAGTTACACTACTTAACACTGATACCACTATGTCAGTAAAACAGTCACATGTCACAATACGTAGCTCACCACTGACCCTCCGTTGCACCTTCTGCTGCGGGCTCTATCATCATACTGAGTTAACTTGTATTAGACACGCATTAATTAAGTCTGTTAATGTGTATTAAACAGATGTCGGAAAAATTTCCTGTTGATGGAACCCACAAATATTTTAAAAAATACAAAGAATGGTTTTCAACATAATAGCTCTCACTTTTGTGTATATTTATACCAGACACCAAGTACTGTATGTACATATAGATAGTAAAGGAAAATAATAATAATAATAATAATAAAACATTTAAAAATCATTTATTTTATTTCCAGTTCACACTCATAATTCTTTCAACATCAAACAATTTTATATTTAAATACTGTTAATTCTTTAAACTTTATCTTATTTTATTAAAAGCAACTTGAGATAAAGCTTACAAATCAATCAGATTTGTAAATAAAATTAATTTGTTCTTTCAAAGATTTTGATGAAGAATTAAAAGTCGTTGTCATCGCTGTGCGTGTTTCTTCCATTAACCCAGGTATGTCTGCTGCAGTTAGTCCTTGTGTAGCTATAGGAGGCAGTACAGTAATTACTATCCGTCCTAGTAACATTAGAAGATAAATTAATGAAATATAAGAAATATGTTCTATTTGCAGAAAACTTTAATATGATAGTGTATGGTTTCTTTCTCTAATTTAAGTACTAGATGACACTAAATTCCTATTTGTCATGTATTGTATAATACAAACCAAACACATCTTTAAATCATTTAATCCAGTAAAATTAATCAAAAGCTAATAAATTTTATTATTACCATCCTAACATTTCAAATTCCTAAAGTATATATATATATATATATATATATATATATATATATATATATATATAATGTTTATAAATTACTTAAGAAAATAATAAAAATAACATTAAAAAAATACAAAATATTTCTTCCAATAAATAAAAGTGAAATCTATAAATGCCCTGATTAATAATAGTAATTGTTACATGCTTTGTATTGTGCTTTTATTCAGTTGTATGAACAAAAAATAAAAAGTTCCGTTACACTGTTGGGTTTCTAGAAATCAGTACAGTACCTTAAAAACTGATTACTACTACAGTATGTACAATCATCGATGAACTGAAACTACCAACTCATAATAAATACAGTATATACTGTATATGTACTGAAACTATTAAAAAATGTTTTTAAAAATATGGACACAAAATATTATCATACACTTTCAAAATTTTAAACAAAATAATTTTAAGAAATTTTTGTTACCATTAACCTGAAAGTTTATTGTATTGTAAATGAAACATGACGGACAATGACCTATATTTCGTAACAACTGCATAAAATACATCTCAGCATTTTTGTTTTTCTTAAATTATTTGGAAGACTGAGAGTTTCTCTTCATTACAAATTGGTAAGATCTATGTCTTAAAAAACAACTTATAGATCCAGTGACACTACTATAAAAAAATTAACTACGGAAATGAAAGAAAGGTCAATATTTTCAATGGTACCAACCTCAACCTAAAAACAAAAAAGGTTCTTAAGGATAACAGACTCGGTTGTCAAATAGCACTGTCTCACACATCACTTTTAAACAGTTTCCCTATTTATTTTGTCGCAAAGCTCTAAACTTTACATCTAATGATTATTTTTTCTATTTATACACCAATACACTGTACATAATGTATTAGTCACAAAACACTCAATTCAGTTGACGCACTACTACAAACTGCTTTTTGTACCTGAATGACATGACGTGTTGGTGTACTGAGAAATAGGGTAGGTAGAAGAGTAGGATGTGTGAACGTGTTTCACCCCTGTAAAGGGATTCCTTGAATTTTGTGGCCTCAATAAAGAAAGTTACAATACATATTTTTACTATAGGAATGTGTTACTATAACACATTTTTGTCGTTATAGGGAAATTTCTGTTACAAAAGAGATCCGCAATAGAGAGATTTTACTATATCTATAACTTCATATTGGCCCTATGTTCCACTACTATTTACTTTTGCTTATAATTTACAGATAAGAGTCCATATACTTGGAAAGTGCTGCAATCTGTCGGGAAATAACTGACATAACTGAAAAAGTCATTGACTCAGCTTTTGAGATTGTTTGTACAACTGTTATCACATTATTTATTTACGTCTAGTCAGTCATTAATGCCATGAATCTATACATGAAAAACTTACGTTTTACTATTATAAACCATTTTTGTTAATTTTGTTAAAATTTAAGTGAATTAGCCGTAATGGCATTGATTTTTATACGCATATTACAGCAATACTGCCATTGCACTTGCTAATATTTTTGTGACTTTATACTGAATTAATTGAAAATAAACTATTAACAATTTTATTACTGGAAAAACTAATTATTATTAGTATATTTAGTCTAAGTTTGAAATTAGAATTTATACTGTTTCTTATTAGAAAGTAGAAGTTATACTGTGGTTCACCATTGTTCATCATACATCACGATGACATTGAATAAAACATGTCAATAATAAAATTTGCTTTATTGTTTCTCAACATCCATACCATGTTATGATTTAATAGTCAATATACTGAGCACTGCTGTATGTCTTGTTGCGTTTCGCAGACAATTTGTGTGACATAAACATAACAAACACTATCACACCTTTATAATTGACTCAATCGTATCAATTTGGATTTTTTATGTCTGATATCCGGATTCTTCCACACATTCTGATATCATTCATCGTCACTTTAATCTGGATATCAAAGGTCTTGCTATATTTAAAAACTATTAATTTCTTTATATACCAATATACATATATACCAATATACATTTAGTGACAAAACTCCAAATTTTTAATTAAAATTATATTGATTGATCATTAAAAGTTATTGATTTAAGAGAATAAATCCAAACATGTGCGATTTGATTCCAAGCGCTAGGTGTGATCAAACCTGACACAACAAGCCTAACAGCAAAAAGTGCTAGCCACATGTTTTGGCTCATCCAACTTCTGTGTACACTGCAGTAAACATTTATTCTATCTGATTAGAAGATCAACGATAGCCACACACACACTGACCCTCCGAGCACAAAGTGTTAAACAACATTTGACACAAATTCGTTGTTCCATTTTTCATTCATTTTGTGAAATCAATAATCTGCCAAGAATTGCAAACATGACTTGATCCACTCTCCATTGAACAAAGATATCGCAGAAAACTATTCGTAATGTTCCAAGAACATCTACTCATGATGTTCAAGCTTCCCATTTCACAACCACAAGCATCTAGGTCAACAGCATCTTAACTTAAAATGACAAAGTTGTAAGCAATTTTTTTTTTAATTTCATCATCAATTTCTGTACAAGTGCAGTTAGCAAGTCTTGCTTGTTGTTAGCCATCCTCTCTGTAAATTTGCCTGTAACATGCATATTCTATGACTGACTACTTAGTTGTCTATTGATTTACCTTGATCCAGATGTTTGTCTTTATTTTGCAGAAAGTAAAACTGTGTAAACACAATTGGTAACAAAGGCAACTGAGCACTGATAGCAGCATGGAAAGCCCCTTTCTTGAACTCGTGAATCTCACCAGTGTTCTTGCGTGTTCCTTCAGGAAACACCCACAACTTTATCTGTACATATTGTATACATTATATAGTTATTCTTCTAATTAGCAAATATTCATACTGGATCTATTTTAAGACTACTACTGGTAATAAACACAGTACTTACCAATACTGCTAAAGAAAGACTAAATTTACAGAAAAGTTGTTTTCAGATTTAATACTTGGACACATTTTTCTCACGTTTTGAAGTTTCAATCCAAAATTTAAAAATAACACAATCTAAATTTTTTTTAAACATTTGCCTTCGATAAAATTTGAATGAAATGTTAAACATCCGATTAAAATATATAAGCCATATCCCCACCAATACTGAGAAGTACAGCTAATACCAAAAGAACCAGATAATTTGCAACAGTTTTACAAAATCATCTTATCTATCGAAAAGTGTACTTAATTTGATACAAAAACTTATTGGTTGTAAATAAATTTCATCAAAATCAAAAACAATGATGAAGTCACCCAATTATACTTACTTTGTTTTAGGAATTAAGCAAAATATATTTGTATTTATTATTATATGTGTATTTAATTGCAATCAAAAACTTTAGAAATACAAAAGTCATTTTACAATTATATATATATATATATATATATATATATATATATATATATATATATATATATATATATATACACAACTAAAACTAAGTAGATGTATATCAAATCAAGTTATTAGATTTAAAGCCTAAGAAAATAAACTAGAAAATAATTATGAACTAAAATAAAATAAACAAAACTAAATTAAAAATTGAAAACAAATGAAAATTGTTAAATCAAATGTACGCACCATTTTTATCAATACTAGGTGATGGCTTGGATGTAAGAAGTGGAAATAAGACCTTCATACTGGAATTAAAACAATAAACAAAAAAATAATTGAAATAATATAAACAGTGGTAGGAACATAAAAAAAATATAAAACTATAATAATGAAAACATACATAATATAAAAATAAACTGCAATTAATGTATTAACACTTTTAACTAAACACTTTTAAATAAAAAAATGCAGTTATCATGCAACATCTGATTCTTAACTGCAAATAATCATATTTTGCTCTATAAATATATTCATGAAATTGTTTATTTTTTTTACTTCTTCCATTAATACAACTTGCATGTAGTTTTAGTTAAATCAAGTTATAGTAATGGGTGTACAATATATTTTTCAATAACCCATTTCTACATTCACTTTACTAGCATGGGGCTATCATGGTAATCATAAGTATTTTGAAAATCTAATTTTACCATTATAATCAGCATAAATTACAATTATAAATTTTTAAATTCTGCTCAAAACATGAAAATTAACCTGACAATAGTAAGGGTTAATTTTTATATTTGTAATGGAATTCAAAAACTGTATATTATAATTTATGCAAAATTTGGAAAAAGTAAGATAAAAAGTAATTTTTGTTAATGTGCTGTGATCATACCAGTGAGACAGTTGCATATCGTGTTTATATTATAGCGTATGAATGGAACTAATTCAACAGCGGAAAGACCTCAGCAGTTCCAAACAACATGTAGTGAGCTATCCAGAACATTGTAGTACTCTACAACAGTTGTATGGTAAACAGCTGTTTGCAAAATGTGAGTCAAAAGTAATGTGCACAGCGAAAGTAATTCACCTGAGTGCAACATAAGGTGTAAATAGGTTAAATGGTCTAGTTCAAAATAGAATCACCTTGCAAATTAGTTTTGGCAGTACAAGGTGCTCTAGCTATGCTAGACCAAAATGTGATTTCAGTCTGTCACACAACCAAACATATTCGCACAACCAGTTTTCGAAGTATCCCAAGTGCAACAGCTAGAAGAAACAACTTTCAGTTCATCATCAAAGTTTGAGAATTGGACATACAGCCTGGTTCTATAGAGATTTAAACTCATTAATCCAACTTTACCTATTTCATTAACTGCACTGAAGCTCTTTCGTTGTGCACCATGTTGTAGCAATCACTTTTATGTTTGAACTTGAGAGTACTGTATGTTTTATTATATATGGGTCAATTAATCAAACTGGTACCATAATAGTAACATTAATAAAGTCAGTACTGGGAGAAGCAGATATATCCTTTTAGGTTTTCTGTCCCCCAAGGACAAATTCAAAATTCTACATAGCTTGCTATGGTTTAGTCTTCCTTTTCCTTTGAAAAAAAAGAGAAAAGGTAACAAATGATAACACAAAAAAAAAAAAAAAAAAAAAAAAAAAGAAAAGTGCAGATTTACCGACTCTGGCTGGCGAAACTGATAAAATTTATTACTCATAATAAACCATGCTTAAAACAGGGCAAAATTAGCTAAAATTTGTGATTTAAGTTAATTCTGTATACATAATTGTTTGGTAAATCTACAATTGAAAACAGTGTGAAATCTTGAATTACATAAGTATATAGTCCTGAACTGTGTTTGTATGTGTAAATATTAAATTTAACATATTAGTCAAGTAGAACCGCTTACAAATGTATTTATCAGAGTTGACGGCTCATTTGGGCAGCTGATAAATAAATCAAAGTTATTGTTTTCTTGGTTATTCAAACAAGGATAGCTTGTTTACACAGGAGTACATTTACACAGTTTCAGTGTATTCAAGAGAAGGAACTTTAGCTGGCAAATTTCTTTCAACAAAGTAAACCAACAATTTAAAATAAAATTAATTAATAATATTTCTTAAACAACACCTTATAGCAAACAAAATAATATCTTATTCCATTAATGGGCTTTGGTTAGGCCTGCTCCACACTCACTATCTGGCAAATTTCTTTCAACGAAGTTAACCAACAATTTAAAATAAAATAAATTAATAATATTTCTTAAAGAACACCTTGTAGAAAACAAAATAATATAATCTTATTCAATTAATGGGCTTTGGTTAGGTCTGCTCCACACTCACTCTCTACCTACTGCTGGTCCTCTAAACCCAGTATATACTTCTATAATTTTTTTTTTTTTTTAACGTCCGACTATTGTGTATATACTTCCATCAGTAGTGAATTCCCAAGAGAGAATAAAGTATGTACGTAGCAATATATATTTGCATTTACAAAGCTATTTATACAGTAAAATAGTAGCCTTAAATTTTATTTGTTTCTAGCCTTAAATTTGTTAATTAAACAATACAACTATTGCTTATCTACTGCAACATATAGGTAGATACCTTATCATTTTTCAGTTGAACTACTGCATTATTGATTGCTTGTCTTGCAGTCTCTGAGTTTAGCCTATCAATGAATATAAGTCCACATAGCCAAGCCGCTAATCCAAATGGCCATGCATAAAACAATTCTTTTTTTGCAACTACTGTACATTTCTTCATCACCGGCCAGATTTCAAACATTCCTGAAACATGTTCTCAGTTATTAAAAATTCAAATAAATAACGGTAACATAAACTTTCTCATATTCAATTCCTTTTCCTAAAATATAGGGAAATCTATTCAAAACACCAGATGGCAAACAGTTCGTTTTTGTTGTTGTTTTTTTAACTTACAACACATCTGTAAATCTCATTTATATATTTCAAAATTGTTATTTCTTGAGTTATGAAGCTACAAGAACAAGTAGCTACAAGAATAATAACAGCTACAAGACTAAAATTTGTACAAAATCAAACTGACTTTAAAAAATTAAGCTGATGAAAATTTCTCAGGTTTTTTTTTGTTTCTCAGCTTTTTTAGGGTTAGAGCAACCCATACATTTTGTTTGGATAGAGGGTTACATTCAAGCAAAATCATTAGAGTTGACTCTTGAAAAAATCTGATTTTAAAAAGGTTTAATAAAAGAGCTGAATAAAAACTTTTTTTATTGATATCATAAATGAAACTTAATTTCTTAAGAAAATTTGATCAAAATCTGATGAACTGATTTTTGGAAACTTGGCTGATTTTTTAGGGGTTTTTTCCAACATCTCTCAAAGAAGATTTTTTTTAGGCTTAGCAACCTATAGACCTATCACATTTTGTTTGGGTAGCCCACTTACACAATTTTAAATTTGAGTTATGTAATATTTTACATAATGATAGGGAAAATAGGCTCTAGTTTTTGTAGAAGAATCATTTATTTTATAAAATTTATATTAAAAAAAATCTCCAAAATTTTATATATTTATATTGGGCAATCTTTTATAGATGTGTACTTTTTACATAGTTAAATATAACAGCAGTGAAAGGGGATTTTCATATAACACACAATTGATATTTTCTTAAGTAGGCCAATTCTTTGTTGGAACAAATCTGACAGTGTTGTGCTATTACCTAATATATCCAATGAACTCTGATGGTTTGCTACTATTATGAAAGCTTGGTCCTTTTCCAGGTACTCTTTTCCTTTCAACTCCCATTTTAACCCAAGCAGGCTTGATATATGGCGGCAAAGAAATGACGCTATGCTGAAATTAATTGAAATTGTTAACACACATAAAAATTGTATTGTTAATATTCTGAATGTAAAGTTTGTTTTTAATTAGTTGTTCTAATAATTAGGCCTTTTTAGAGTTTTTATTCTTTAACCTTCTTAACATATTTATGGATTATCCATAATATACCACCATATATTACTCAGAAGTCTGTTGTTATTTTTTACAGGTTTTCAGATTTAGAAGAAATCTGGAATAAAAGTGTAGTGTTTATAACAATTCTGTTCAAACAGGTCCCTATAGGCTACATATGTGTATATATATATACATATATATATATATATTAAGAAGGTTAACAAATTATAATTAAAAAAAAGTAACAGTAAGCCTATTTCCTGTCTTTAAAGAAACACTGATTTTCAAAAAATTGCTAAGCCATTAGTTTTTTAAAGAACCAACAAAATTTTAATTAACATTATACTAAGAGAATCAAGTATTAACTTTTAAAGTTTTTTAAAATAACTTGGAAATTACAGTCATACTGTTCTAAAGTAATAATAAAATTTCTCCTAAAAAAGGAGAAAATAAACCTAAAAAAACATAAGTACTACTACACCTAGTTGCATTTCAATGTCCGAAATGACTAACACTACTTTGCAGAGTGATAATTTTCATGTTCTGGTAAATTGTCAATGCTCCATGCAATGTAAACAGTAACAACATGTCAAAATAGTTCTGTTAAAAATTGCAAAATATCTCTTAATAAATGTACTGCATATTAATATTACTTCATTTAAAAAAATAAAACAAAAACATTGTAGGCCTATAATTACATAGTGATAAGTTGAGATATATTAATTACACAAATACCTAACACACGAAAATATATTTCTGATTTTAAGAACTGTATTATTTTTAACTATCAAAGTAATGTACTTTCATCACAAAACTAAAGTATATAAAAAAACTTAGTCTAATAATTTGACTGAAATCTACAATTATTTTCAAATATTTTTTTTTACCATTGATCTGGTATATTGTTCATTTTACTGTAAGGTCTATTTGTGTAAATAAGGTACTCCCCTTATTTTTGTACTATATTTGTTTTTATAAATATTTTATTAAGTAAAATTGATCCGCAAACACTAAATAAATTTTATTGTTGCAATTTTACACAACTTTTAAAGGAACTATTTTGTGATGTCAAATTACTGTTTACATTGTATGGAGCATAGACTGCGGACAATTTACATGCACATGAAAAGGGTATTTATGCAGTGCAAGTTGTTTTTTATTTCAAATAGTGATTTAAAAATATTTTTTCCTTTACTTACCGCATTATTCCACGCAGACATTCACTCGCAAGAAATATTTTTTTCAAAGATTATTTACAACTTTAGGTTGTTTTCTTAAAGTTGTGACAATATTGTTCAATATTGTGACATTGTTACTGTTTACATCGCACAAACATACTAGTTACACCTACTTACTATACATTCGCGTTATCACAATCTAATAGACATTATTTGATATATATTCCTATATTTTTTTGTTCTTGTAGCAAAAACATTGTTAAAATGGCATCCATTTAATTAAATAGGTTCTTTACTCAATAACAGTATCAGTTAGGTTCTTCACCCAACAACCGTGTCAGTTAGTACTACACCCAACAACCATGTCACAATAAGTCTTTTTTTTAAAAGGTTATTTTTATTGTTTTAGTGATCAAAAACATTTACCTACTTTAATGCTGCAATTGAGGTTATGCAGGTTACTTTATTTTTTATTTTTATTGTACTTCCCATACCTTCTGAACTTTTATATTTTTTAAAAATTGCTTTTGGGCATGT
The DNA here is from genome assembly GCA_022606455.1 of Callitettix versicolor. Lineage (NCBI taxonomy): Eukaryota > Metazoa > Arthropoda > Insecta > Hemiptera > Cercopidae > Callitettix > Callitettix versicolor. The sequence goes on along the minus strand of CM040189.1, from coordinate 33,617,007 downwards.
AATAAAGCGTTTTTTGCAAAAAAATTACCAGGAAATCAAAAACAACCTACACTGTATATTTATTATGAGAAGTTTAATTACACTAGTTTAATTAGTTTAAACTTTTAACTAGTTTAATTACACTAGTTTTTTACCCAACAATCATGTCAGTTAGGTCCTGAGTAATTTTATAAAAAAATATAGGTCTTTTTATCATTTTAGCAATCAAAAACACGTTATCTACTTTCAACAGCAACAATTTTGGCGTTATAGGGGTCACTTTTATTTTTAATATATACCATACTCCCTGTGCTTTACGCACTTTTACATTTTTGCTCTTGGACATGTAATAAAGCGTTTTAGCAAATAAAATTACCAAAATATCGAACACAACCTACACTGCTTATTTTAGTAACTTTTGCACAATAGTGATGTTTAGGTTATATAGGTTTTTTTTTATTTTCTTCGTTTTTATTTGATTTTCCAGTGTTTTCCATACTATTACAATTTGTATTATTATTTCAAATGTGTGTTTAGGCGCGAAAGAAAAATATTAACATTGTAATAAGTCCTACTAACGCATATTTTCTCAAAATGACACTTAGATTACTACTTAAATTCAGCATTCTGGCAAAAAATGAAAAAAATCAAAAATATGTGATATATTTACATTATACAATTATACATTTACCAATTTTGCAATAGTTACACTCTAAAAAAATTACTGCTATTGCAACTTCATACTGTTTTATAATTAAAAATTCAATTTTAAAACCTTCAAATTTTGATGATATAATAACAGAGGTTAACTTACATCAAATTTTCAACATTTCCTGGACGCCACACCATAATAGGTATAACAATAATTGAAGTAACCATTATAATTCCATAATATAGAAAAAATTTAAAGTAATATCTAAAGGCTTTATTAATTTCATAAAAAACTGGTATTAATAATAAACAAGACAATAGTACAACTTCCCCTGGGAAAAAATCCATCTGTAATGTAAAATTTGTGATGCTTTTTTGTATAAATTCTAATTCCAAAATAAAAATATAATAATAAAATACAGTAGGCCTAATCTCAACATTAACCAGTGGCAGTGACCCAGTGATGTTCACTCCTTTCAGTACATAACTTATTATCTATGAGTGTATTGTTTATATTAATTTTTATTTATATAATTAAAAACTAGTGAATTGTTCACAAGACTTGTTGAACTAAACGTCTTGTGTATCTAGTATAATATCTGCTATTATATCTATGGTAAATTCATTACAAGTGGACGAAAAATTCGAGAAAAATAAAAGTAGGTACTTATATAGTGTTTTTTTTTTTTTTTTTTAATAATTGTGACAGGTAACAGAGAATCAGTTTCTACATCTGAACAAGAAAAAATATATTCTCCTACCACTGGTATTAGAAATATTACTGCATTTGTGAACTCTCGTTGACCATGTTCATTCATAGTCTACAGACGGGAGTGCACAAAATTGCCGAAAATCTTCGTTGTACGAGAAGGCTGACTGTACGAAAATGGCGGATTTCCGCCATGTTTGATTGTACTACAAAATTCACAGTTTGCAACCTGGAAATGTTTAAGGGCTTACAAATCTCAGGATAAATTTAGAAAATCCCACGATATTTTCGAAAAATCCCTCCAATTAATTTGAGTTTGTACTAAAATCGTGTATTTCTTAAACAATATAAAACTATATTAGTATTCACCAGATGAAGAAAGTTGATTAGCATTGTTATGGACACTGATGTTAAACGTTTCTGTTTTTTAATTTTATTACTAAATAGTTTATGTTAGTATTCGTTTTTAATTATAATACAGTGAATATGCCTACTTGTAGAGGTGTTTCGTTTCTGCTATTTTTACGAAACGTCAACAAACTGTTGAGAAAAAAGCTGCTTTTTAAAACAGTTGAAAAAAAACAGGTTTAGAAAACAGAAACTCAAAGTTGTATTAGCAGCTAAAACATAAAGCACATAAGTTCAGTTTTCTAAGACTACTTTTTATTTCCCACTGCCACCATGTCCTTAACTGTTTTTGGGTATAAAGCATTTAGAAATGATAAAAAATAATCCTTACAAGTGTACTAATAATTAAATTACATTATCAAAACGTAATAATTATGTAAGCCATTTAATGTCAAAATACAATGAATTTTTAATAGAAGCATTCTTTTTTTTACTTAAAAATTAAATAGTCTTTTGCATATTTACCAAAATGCAAACGATTTAGAATATTTTTAGTTGATTAAAAATATTGATGATTGATAATAAATATAAAAAATATGTTTAAATAAAATTAGGCTCTGTATCTACAAAATGTGAGAGGTTTTGTTACTACAACTCGCAACAAAATAGAGATAAACGTTAACATTGACCAAACAGTTCTTACTTCACTACAAGCAAAAAGCAACTTTGAAATAAAGGAAAAAAGCATTAAAGCACCTGCATAAGAAGAAAGCAGTTAGCAGGCAAACAGTTTTAGCGCATGCGGCAACGTTCGAATAGATTTTTTTTTTAACGTCCGACTACTGTGCACACTTGGGCTAATGCAGACGGTGGGATGATTTTTAGCGTATGAAAACGCCAAGCCCTCGCCGGGAATCGAACCCGGATCCTCGGGGTGAAAGCCTACTACGCTATCCACTAGACCACCGAGGCGGCTTGTTGGAATTGAATGTAGGTGTGGTAGTGCGGAAAGCCGTTCCTTGTTTAACAAATCATAAACCAGTCCAAATCCAACTTCTTGTTTCCGTTTGAAAAAGCAGTATGTTTATCGTTTATAGAAAAGCAGTTTTTAAAAGTTTGCTGTTTTCTGCCCCACTACTACCTACTTGTACTTTGTGTTAAGTTTTAGCAATAGCTAGGTTTGATTACTGCTGGTAGTTTTTTAATGTGCTAATTTTATTAATCTGTTTTGTCATATAGAATATTACAAACGTCCAGCACCGCTAAATTTTTCAAAAATCTCTAAAAAATATCAAGTTAATAAAACAATGTTCCATAACCTATATAATAGTATTGTGTAAAAGTTACTAAGGTTATAGTTTAATTAGTTTCAGGTTTTTTCAAAGAAAATTCAGTGCCTATAAGTAATATGCCGAAATATACAAATTAAAAAATTAATAAAAAACCGAAAATAAGGGAAAAAACTACCTACATAACCTAACCAATAAAGTTACTAAGGTTTTAAATGGAACAAATTATTGGCTGGGATTGCATGAAAGTATAACTTATTATAAGAAATTATTGTTCCATTTATTAATATTACTTAATAAAGTAGTTAATAAAAAAAAACCATGAAAATAATAAAATCTTGACATTATAATAATCTGCCTTCACTATCTTCGTCAATTCTACTTTCGTTGACACGTTTTGGAGAACCTCCATCTTCAAAAACTATTTCTATACTCAGAGTAGAGATGGGTAAGAAAACTCCAAACTGTTAAAACTAACTGTTATTCTATTTACGAAAAACAAGCTGCTTTGTCAAACGGAAACTAACAGTTTGAAATGTTTGAATTGGACTGGATCGTTATTTGTTAAACAAGGAACAACAGTTTGGACTTCCCCAACACCTACGTTATATTCGAACGTTGCCGCAAGAGCTAAAACATTTTTCTTGTTATTTTCCTGTTAAACTGTTGACAACAGTACAAACACCTTTTCTTTAACTTGCAATTTGCTATTTTGCTATACTTTTTCCCTCTATTTCTTGTTGGAAAGTAGTGAAGTAAGAACTGTTTGGGCGTTGTCAAAGTTTATCTCTATTTTTCAAACGAGTTGTTTGAAAGTTTTAAATGTAAAATTTGTTGTTCAAACATTTTTTAAACTGTAAAAACAGCCATAATTGTGTTTTATATTAGTTTTTCTCCGTAGTTTACTTTGTGTTTAGAAATTTAAAAATATTTAGTGGACAATTTTGAAAGTTTTCTTTTACTTTTTTTATGTTTTTAGAATTAAGTGCATAGTTTTTAATTATTTATTGGATGTGTGGACTTTTTAAAATTCACAATATCTACTCTTGTATATATCTTGAATAATTTTAGGTTATTTTAGGTTAATAATCTATCATTAACCTGTAATAACCTAATGTTAATAACCTATAATTTTGTAACTATATAGAGCCAATTTTATTTAAACATATTTGGCCTATGTTCTTATTACTATATTTTACTTATTAACGTTCCTTTTTTCAGTGTTGAAAAATGAAAACCTACTTTCTCCCAAATAAAAATATGACAGTAACATCTCACATAACCTAATTTTAATACATAACCTAATTTGTAAATACATAACCTAATTTTATTTAAACGTATTTTTTATATTTATTATCAATCATCAATATTTTTTAATCAACTAAAAATATTCTAAATTGTTTGCATTTCAGTAAATATGCAAAGGCTATTTAATTTTTAAGTAAAAAAAATAATGCTTCTATTAGAAATTCATTGCATTTTGTAAATATAAAATGGCATACATATATATTTGCCATTTTGAGAATGTAATTTAATTATTACTTCATTTAATTATTTTTTTCTAAATGTTTTACACCCAAAAACAGTTAAGGACATGGTGGTAATGGGAATGAAAAAGTAGTCTTAGAAAACTGATCGTTTGTGCTTATGTTTTAGCTGCTAATACAACTTCGAGTTTCATTTTTCTAATCCTGTTTTTTCAAACTGGTTTTCCAAACAGTTATTTTTTTCCAACAAACACTTCGTTGATATTTTTTAAAAATAGTAGAAGTTCCCATCCCTAACTCAGAGTATAGAAATACTTTTTGAAGATGGAGGTTCTCCGAATCGCGTCAACGAATGTAGAATTGACGAAGCTAGGGAAGGCATATTATTATACTGAACATAGTGACAATAATCCTAGCAGAAATGAAGAGGAAGATAAAAAGAAAATCTTGATATTTTTATATCCAATCTTCAAAATTTGTAATTTTATGAGCTTGATCATTTAAGAAATACCGTTTTTCGCCTGATTTTAATTACATGCTCACAATAAATACTATTAAAAATCTAAAAGACTGAAACTTCAAAACAGTGCTCATAAAAATCTTTCATAAATTCATTTGTTATGTTGTTATGGATTTTTAAGAAATTTACTTACTCAGAACGTAAGTGTTATTTAAAATAAAATCCTATCATATAGTCTGGACAAGTAAGCGATATTAATATTTGAAAAACTGTATTAACATTAAATGTCATCCACAAGTTTAAAAAAATTTATTTGAACTTATGGGGATGAATAGAAAGTTTTTTTTATTAACGATTGAAAATTTGAATAAGGTATATAAATAAATAAATAAATATATATATATATATATATATATATATATATATATATATATATATATATATATATATATATATATATATATATATATATATATATATATATATATATTGAGAGTGTGAAGGAATAGTGGGAATTGAATGCATAAACCTTGACCTCTGTCTGGTTAAGTTTTTTCAGTTCCCTAACTAAACTTAATATTGACCACTTTCTGGATTATTTTTTTTATTTTCTAACAAATTAACCTTGATCATAAAACAGTAAAAAAAAATGTATGTAATCGTTCCATAGATAAAGTACTAAATATTGATTTAGTGGTTTCAATTACTTTCGCCGGTACAAAGTTTCTTGACGATCAGATGAACGGTATGATAATGCAGAAAGTAAATACTTTATATTAATTTTGGGCCTGGGCAAGTATTGTAATGGCGTGTGGTTGAAAGCACTATACTGAAAACCTTTGCAGGAGTGCAATCAATAATTTCCCAAAGTTTCATTGCGATCTTATAGTAATGCATTAATTGTATAGTAATGCATAAAGTAAATATATCAATTTTGGGCCTGGGAAAGTGCTATAATAAATAATATTTGAAAAAACTGTATTAAAATCAAGTGTCATCCAATACAAGTTTAAAAAAAAAATTATTTGAACTTCAGGGGATGGATAAAAAATATTTTATTAACGATTGAAAATTTGAACAAGATATATATTTTTTTAACTTCCGACTATTGTGCACACTTGGGCTAATGCAGACGATGGAATAATTTATAACGTATGAAAATGCCAAGCCGGAATCGAATCCGGGTCCTCGAGGTGAAAGCCCAGTACGCTATAAACTAGGCCACCGAGACGGCATTTGAAAAAGATATATTATGTATGTGTGTATATATATATATATGCGCACGCACGCACGCGCGCGCGCGCGCACACACACACACACACACACACACATACATTCATAGGGAGAGTGTCAACTAATAGTAGACATTGAAAAGTAATAATTATTATTTTCAGCATTGTTATTGTTGAAATAACTAAATTAAATTTCTTTTATTAGCGTAAAAATAGTTTTCTAATGGAAAAAACCTATGAATGCCTTGAAAAAAAAGGAATAGGCAGAAATAAAATTAAAGGAGCTGTTGCTCAATTACGCTGTGATGTAGTATGATGTTACATTAATTATAAATCATATAACCATAATTACATTCAGAAGGACTGTCTTCGAAAATTGCAATGACTTATGATGCATTTTAGCAAACAATATTTTACCAAAACATTCCTTACAGAGAAGATTATAAAACTCATGTGCGATGAGAAATACAATATTTCCCTCCAACCAAAGCAATGTGGTTGCACACACTTGTGTTAGCACCTTACTTTATCGCCTTGAAATCGAGTGTCGTCTACTAATGATTCAGGTTGCAAGTTCTCTAACCAAAATGGCAGCCATTTATTTCGGCATTTTCGCGAATCGGCAAATAGATCACAACCCGTTTACAGTTTACACCATTTGTTTTATAATCTGTGGTCTTCAACAATCTGTGAATACAAATACAATACAAAAAAAAAAAAAAAAAAAAAAAAAAAATGCGGAAATGAACAAAGACTAAGCGTGAAGTGATAGAATTAAAAGTTGATTATTAGAAGTTCTAAATTAACAAAGAAGAAACAAATCTCTTGTAAAACGTTTATAATTAGTTCACCTCAAGAAATAAGAATATAATAATGTCTGTTACTAAATTAGAAGAGGTAAGCTACCAAAGTGATTCTCATAAACAAAACAAAAAGTAAAAATATTTAAGTAGTAACTTATCTAGAAAGTTCTACAATTGAGAAAACTAACAGGTTAAATCTGCTATTCGGGTGATTTCTTAATTTTCATAATTTTTCCGCCAAACCGCTTTATTACAAGCGCAAAAGTAAAAACAAAATATAAAGTGAAGAAACTATGGGAAGTTAGCAAAAAAATAGAAAATTGAAGTTACCCGCATAACCTCAAAATCGCTACTGTGCGAAAGTAGGTAACGTGTTTTTTACCGTGGAACGATTAAAATAAAAGCATTGCGTGTTATTAATATCGAAAAGAATATAAGGGTTTTCTGACTTCCCAGGACTTGCAAAAGTCACAATTTTTACGATTTTTTTGCTTTCATTATTTACTATATCATTTCGTTGGTTGAGGGATATTAACCCATAGAAAATTTGAATATGATAAGATAAATTGTTATTTTTAACCATTTATTACTAACCTATATTTTGATGTTATTTATGTTTATTTGGATGAATAATTTATTACATTAGGTTAATAAGCAAAAGTCACTAATTCAGGTATTGCTCATGTTTATCAGTTTGTAATAAATCACTTATTATCTTGACAGTTTTTAATGAAGATATTCAAAAAATGGCAGCCATTATTTGTGAACTTTGCAACTTACCTCTTTTTGTCAGTTTAGGTTTAGTTCAACATATGATTCCATGATTTGGAATTAAAAAACTACTTCATGGAATATTTAGCCGAATTTCAATTTAAGTACAAAAATTACAATTATAAGCAAAGAATTCACCACTTTTTACAAAGTAATAGTAACTTATATCTGAAATGATACTATTTACAAAGGCTGAAGGAATACTAGTTATATACATAACAACCGAGTTAAACATCAAACTACTGAGTAGTTTTATGTTAAACATCCAACAGCCAAGTTAAGTTACGTTATCAAGTTCTTTAAAAAAAAATCTTTGTCATTAATAACATGCATGTAATTTATAATTTCACCATTAAAAACACATTTACCACTTTCATGTGATAATCATTTTGAGATTGTTTGTCACTTTTATTTTCATTTTTTGTAACTTCCTGTTGTTTCCGCATTTTTATATTTGGATTATTAATATTCGGCATATCATAAAGTGTTTTAGTGCAAAAATTATCGATATTGACAAAAGTCCCAAAAACTCAATTTTAACAAATATAAACTTTTTATAAAAAAAGAAAAACAGAACCTAATGACTTGGTTGTTGAGTGTTACCTAACTTATCTTTATTGTTTGATTACCTAACTCAGTTGTTCACAAAAGTAAGTAACATGTTTTTTTTATCATGAAAAGGATTAATAAAGTCATATTATTAATAATTAAAAGAATATAAACTTTTCTTTAAAAAAAAACTAATTCTACTTGGTTGTTGGGTAGCCTATATAGCTAGTATTTTGTAAAAGCCACTAACCTTTAATCACAGAGTTTTCATCACATATTATAGAACAAAGAATTAAACAGAACAGGAATAAATTATAATTGTGTAAAACAGAAGGTATTTTTGACTTTTTGGATTTTTACAAAAGTAATGATATTAACAATTTTTTGATTATATTTGTGTTACATTATTTTGTTGAGAGATAATAACCAGTGGAAGATTAAATTTATAATGATAAATTATTATTTTTAGCCATTTATTACAGAACTATATTTTAATGTCCATTTTTACAAAGTAGCGGCATCTTTATGTCTGCCGCATTAATACTTGTTACAGAGATTAGTAGCTTTTATAGAAGTTCATTTAAAAAAAACATTGTTATTTTATTAATAAAAAATATTTAATTAATCCTTTTTGTGATTAAAACTTTTGTTTCCTATTAGTCTTTTTGTGGTTACGTTTGTTACTTTTTTTGTTTCTGCGCTTTTATATTTTGGATTATTAATATTGGACACAACAAAAGTATTTTAGTGTAAAAACTAACAAAAGTCCTAAGAACTTAGATTTACCAAGTAGAACAAGAACTAAACAAAATTAGCAAGATAATAAGTGATTTATTATAATGTAATTGTGATAATGCACATGAGCAGTATGTTAAGTTGACATAATAATTTTGTGTAGGAAATCTAGCTAGCATTCTAGCATGCTGCATGTCAAAGTAAATATAAATGGCGTCACAATATAGTTTTGTTAAAAATTGCTTCAAATAATAACATCATAAGAAATTTAATCTTCTGCAAATGAATATATTTTAGTTTGATAATAAAGTACATAATTTTAAAAAATTACAAAAATCATTATTTTATTAAATCACTCAAAAGTGCAAAAATATTTATCATAGTTTTTTTTTTTTATTATCTTGATAAATATGACTTTTCAATACTTTTGGCCATTTTCATAATTTTTATGCCAAAACGGTTTACTACATGCCCATTAGTAATAATACAAAATATAAAAGTGCAGAAAATAAGGTAAATTGGCAATCCCCGAAAAAAGGGAATATGGAGTACAAATTGTTTCTGATTTTTTTTTTTTTTTTTTTTTGTAATTTAGCCACCTTTGTGGCCTAGTTGATAGCATACTGGGCTTTCACCCCGAGGACCCAGGTTCGATTCCCAGCCAGGGCTTGGCATTTTCATATGCTATAAATCATCCCATCATCTGCATTAGTGTGCACAATAGTTGGACGTTAAAAAAAAAAATCTGTAATTTTTTCACTAAAATGTTTTGTTACATGCTCAAAAGTAATAATCCAAAATGTAAAATCTTGGAAGTACAAGAAGTACGTTAAAAATAAAAAGAAGTGACCTACATAACCTCAAAATTGCTGTTACACGAAATTAGATAAAATTTTTAATTGCTAAAATGATAAAAACAACAAATTAAAAAAAGAAAAAAACTGTAGGACCTAACTGACAGTTTTTAAGTGAAGAATCATTTTTTTACTAAAGGGTCTGACATGGTTGTTGGGCGAAAAACTTATTTAATTGAAAAATAGTTGTAGATACAAAGGATCCGCTGCAAGATTAAGCAATACCTATTAAATGCGATAATGCACATGAGCAATAAGTCTGTACAATAAATGCGAATTAAGTGGGAGTATGAAATACAGTAAAAATGGTTACAGAAATGGTAAAATGGTTACATGAAATATAAACAACCAATGATGTCACAATATAGTTCCATAAAAAAACCTAAAATTGTAAGAAAATTTTTTAAAAATTATTTTCCTACGGTGAATATGTCTTACTTGGATAATTAGATATGTAATAAAAGAAAAAAATATTCAAAAATCACCATTTAAAAGGAAACAACTATTTTGTGCCAAAATAAATGCAAAAAAAAAATCTTTGTAACCTAACAATTATTGTGCGAATGTAACAGAAATGTTTTTGATCTTGAAAATGATCTATTTAATGAATGTAATTAATAATAGGAACAATAGAAAATTAAAAAAAAGAATTTTCAGGTATCTAACACTATTTTGTATGCATAGTGCATGAAAGTTTGTTATCTTATAGGCTAATCCATAACCTAACAATTACGTTCAGAAGTAGGAAGAAGAATATTTTGTCCTGGAAAGGATCTGGTAAATAAGTGTAATTAATGGTATTTCTGCAGTTGAGGGAATTATGACTTCACATTTTTTTTAGAATGTACTTCATTGTTGTTGAATTAAGAGATATTCATCTGTGGAAGATTAAATTTGTTTTGATTGTAAACTATTTCAAACGGAACTGTATTGTGACACCATTGCTGTTTACTTTGCATGGGGATGTTAGATTTACTATGACAGATTAATATGCCAATGTCCACTGAGATACTGCTGATATGTTGTCATATAAACTGATTTTGTGATGGGTGCACACACAAATACGATCGAAAGATTCTGGCATGAAAATCAACACATGACCTCACAATTTAGCATTAAAAAAACCACTTTGTAGGATATTTGGCCGAATTTCAATTTCATTATAAATATGGCAATTATAAGCTAGGAATTCACCATTTTACAAAGTAGCCTTTGCTTTATATCTGTCACAGTAGTACTCATTACAAGTTTAGTAGCTTTTATGTAATATGATTATATACTCAACAACCATGTCAGGTAAAGCATCAACTACCGAGTCACGTTATTTAAAAAGACAACAACCGATTTAAGTTAAATTCTTCAGTTTTGTTTGGTTTTTTATTTTTAAAGTTTATATTCTTTTCATTATTAATTATATGCATTTAATTAATTGTTTTTGTGATGAAAAGCATATTGCTTACTTTCATTGTGAGGTTGTGTTTGTCAATTTTTTCCCCTAATTTCCTGTTGTTTACAGACTTATATTTTGGGTTATTAACAGTGTACTTAACATAAGGGGAAAATATTTAAAAACCATTTATTTTATGAGGCTTGAAATATCATAAGTACCTTTAAATTTCAGTTCAACTATAAAGTAATAGTCTAATTTTTGTATATAATATAATAGATCTTAATAAAATATCACACGTTTTTTTAGGTAAATATGCGTTAGTGAGATTTATATATATTTTATATACCAAAACATTGTATTCCATGGCCATTTATAGTAATAAAAATATTAAAGTGAGGAAAATACTAAAAGATTGAATAAAAATGAAAAAAATTACTATTGCAAAAAATACCCCTTTTTGAAAATTTAATTTCAACTTCAAAATAAGCATTAAAATTTGCATTAATTAGGTTATAAATTTTCAACAAAACTTAGGAGGGGCTAGAACAATAATACTATACCATACTTGTGCAAAACATTCAATATTTTATATGTAATTTCTTTTAGACCACCATAGGACTCGAAATGATGCTTTCTTTAGTTTTTTTTTATGAAAAACCGCATTTGTCACTTGACTTAAGGAATGAAAATACGCCATCACATATTTTTGGCCGCCATATTGGATTTTATGTGAACCAAGAAATTTTTACCATACCGCTTTTGAAAGTTCAAAACCTTTCATTTAAGCCTTTGTAGACCTCAATTGGGTTCGAGTAGCTAGTTTTATAATAGTTTCAGTAGAAATAGAGTGTGAATCACGAGATTCTAGCCGCCATATTGGATTTACAATAGTGATTCACAAAATACGCCAGACGGATTTATAAACTAGAGGTCCAGACCTTTCTTTTGACCACCTATAAACCTTTAATAGATCAAACCAATTTTAGGCAGGGTGGGGTCATTCGTTCACAAAGAATGCCTCATCTAATTCATATTATATTTCTGAAAGTTTGTTTTGTTTGTTTGTTATTCAATCACACTTTAACCACTGGACCAATTGAGATGAAATTTGGTATGAATATGGTTTAAGTATCAGAGATACATATAGGCCTATTTCCGTTTTACAAAACGTCATTATACTACTTACTCAGCCCAAAATAATTATCAGTTTTTAGTTTTGTGGCATGTGTTAATTGTAGTTATTTACTTGACCTGTGATTTAGGTACCTGAGATGAACATAGATTCAATCGTATTTTAAGAATCTTAATCTGTGTTTTATTTATTGCAAAATTATTGCTTTTAATGTAACATTTTCAATATTTTAGTTGAAATTTTTTTCAAAACTGACTTTAATTTGTTACTTTGTGTTGATTTTCAATATTAAATGTAAAAAAATCCCTACACAGAGTTCCAATTGTAAGGTAGTATATATATTTGTGTAATTACATTTTATGAAAAAATGGTAAATATACAGTGCAGCATGTCCTTATTTTTCAATATTTTTGTTACTAAAATGCTTTATTATGTGCCCAAAAGCAAGAATCCAAAATATGAAAGCACGAGAAGTACGATAAAATCTAAAATAAAAGTGACCAACATAACCTCAAAATTGCTACCTGGCGAAAATCAGTAACATGTAAATCGGTAAAACAATAAAAATACGTCTAACACGGGTTTTGGGTAATAAGAAACCAATTTTTTAAAAGAATGCTGCATAACCAAACTGACATGGTTGTTAGGCCCAACACGGTGATGCATGAAAAAACCTTTATATTTTTTTTAAAGACTACTACATATCCCAACTGACACGGTTGTTGGGCCTATCATGGTGATGTGTGAAAAAAACCTTTATTTTTTTTTAGAATACTACATAACCTAATTGACACGGTTGTTAGGCCTAACACGGTGATGCGTGAAAAACCTTTATATTTTTTTAAAGAATACTACATATCCTAACTGACATGGTTGTTGGGCCTAACACGGTGATGCGTGAAAAAACCTGTATATTGTTTTAAAGAATACTACATAACATAACTGATACGGATGTTGAGCCTATCACGGTGATGTGTGAAAAAAACCTTTACTTTTTAAAGAATACTATATAACTTAATTGACACGGCTGTTAGGCCTAACACGGTGATGCGTGAAAAACCTTTATATTTTTTTTTAAAGAATACTACATATCCTAACTGACACGGTTGTTGGGCCTATCACGGTAATGTGTGAAAAAAACCTTTATGTTTTTTAAATAGTACTGAAAACCTTAACTGACACGGTTGTTAGGTCTATCATGGTAATGCGTGAAAAATACTTTATATTTTTTTAAAAGTATACTCCATAAGCTAACTAACATGGTTGTTATGCCTAACACGGTGATCCATTAAAAAAACCTTTATTAATTTTTTTTTAAATAGTACTTATAACCTAACTGACATGGTTGTTGGGCCTAATAAGGTGATGCATGAAAAAAACCGTTATATTTTTTTTAAAGAGTAACTTAACTAACACGGTTGTTAGGTCTAACACAGTGATGCATGAAAAAACCTTTATATTTTTTTAAAGAATACTACATATCCTGACACGGTTGTTGGGCCTATCACGATGATGTGTGAAAAAACCTTTATATTTTTTTTTAAGAATTCTACATATCCTAACTGACACGGTTGTTAGGCCTAACATGGTGATGCGTGAAAAAACCTTTATATTTTTTTAAAGAATACTAGGCTACATATCCTAACTGACACGGTGGTGCGTAAAAAAACCTTTATATTTTTTTAAAGAATACCACATATCCTAACTGATATGGTTGTTGGGCCTATCATGGCGATGTGTGAAAAAACCGTTATTTTTTTAAAGAATACTCAAAACCTTAACTAACACGGTTGTTAAGTCTAACATGGTGATGCGTGAAAAAGCTGTTATTTTTTTTAAAGAGTATTCCTACTCCAACCCTTAACTGACACGTTTGTTAGGCCTAACATGGTGATGCGTGAAAAATCTATATTGTTTTTAAAGAATACTCCATAAGTTAACTAACATGGTTGTTAGGCCTAACGCGGTGATGCATTAAAAAAACCTTTATTTATTTTTTAAAAAATAGTACTCCAGAACCTAACTGACACGGTTGTTGGGCCTAATACGGTGATGCAGGAAAAAAGCCTTAATTTTTTTTAAAACACGGTGGTTTTTAACCTAACACGGTGGTGCGTTAAAAAACCTTTATTTTAAAAAAGAAATACACCATAACCTAACTGACACGGTTGTTGGTCCTAACACGGTCATGCGTGATCTTTAATGTATATTACGATTGCGGGAAAAGCCGTGACGGGTAACAGGTAATCATATTATATTTCTGAAAGTTTTTTTTTTTTTATTTGTTTGTTATTCAATCACACTTTAACTACTGGACCAATTGAGATTAAATTTGGTATGAACACGGTTTAGGTACCTGAGATAAACACAATACTATTCCAGTTTAATTGAATAATAGTGACTTTTTAATAATACTGAATTTTATTAAAATATGACAGGACCCTGTTTTAGAGTATCGAGTAGCAAAAATGTATATTTCTTATCCGAAAACCATAAATCGTATAATATTGTAAATAGAAATATATTAAAATGAAATGACCTATTCTGATTTTGAAAATCGACTATAAATTTTATTGCCTACATTATAATTGCAGGCAAAGCCGCAACTGGTAACAGCTAGTGTATATATATATATATATATATATATATATATATATATATATATATATATATAATTTCAGTTTTTGAAAAGCTAAACCATTTTTTTGTTTCAGTTGCGTTTGGATGTGGAAGAGTTAAATAAACTCCAAGTACAAGCAACTAGACAAAGAATTAAAGATTTACTGTTAATTGAAATTCGTAAATTAGAAACAGAAATTATCAAAATCAGAGATCAATCTAATGACGTAGATACTGTAAAAAAACCTTCTGCACCTATTTCTCAAAATCGATGCTATGATGTTAAACTAACTAATTATGGTAAGTTGCTAAGGTATGATGTATGTTTTATTTTTGTAGTGGTACATGCATATCCTCCGAGATGCAGTTTTATAGTTTTAATTTGATTAAAATGGTACTGCACTAAATGATAGTATTGTTTCATGATTCCTAATCTTTGCATGCTTTAATTAGGCTAATTGTCAGCTACTTATTTGAAAATATGATGCTAGCATCAAACCTTAGTTACAAACAGTGTAACATATTCTCTTCTAAAAACATTTTAGATTTATATAGTAAGCCTTCAGATAAATTTCTACCACATTTCTGTGCAGAGATAAAATTTCTTCCTAAATATAGGCCTAAAAAATATATTTGTTTAGTTTCTTCACTCTAGGTTTGCTCATGGTTTAATATTGCAAATAACTAAATAAATTTAAAAAAATTAAGGGTAGCTAAATTGTACCCTCATTAAAATTAAGGTAAAAGTTATTGTCTAAAACTGGTGGATGCATGTCATGCAGGTTTTTGTTTATGCTACATTGATCCCTTGGTATTTACTCTATGCCAGTTAGATTAATCAAAATTGATAACATGTGGAAAAGCCAAGGGTAGCAACTAGATCCAAACTCGTGTGCAGGTTTGCGATCTAGCTAACTTTTCACTGAGCTACAAACACTTTCCTTTTCTGTTTTATCTTTCAAATAGCATGTTTTTTTAAGAAGGGATAATTGTAGCATATTACTAGTGTTTGGCCCTTATTATAATAAAGTAGGTGTACCTTACTTTAAAAGCAATAGCATAATTTATGGATCTTATATTTATTTCTAGGTTTATTACACACATGCTTATGCTACCTTTATATTTTTGGATAAGAATATGTCACTAAACATACATATGAAGTTAAATAGTAAATTGGAAAATTATAACAAATAGTAGGTCATAGTTATGAAGGAACCTTAGCCTAAAACTTATGAAAAGTGTATATTTATAAAGAAATATTTATTTTCAAAATGAAAAAGTAGAAAACTTTTAACTATGTTTACTGTGGTATGTACATTTGTCCATCTTTCCTAGTATTTTGTCAATTTCATTTGACTCTTGTTAAGTTTGTTTCCTTTCTCAGAACTTATTATTGAGCTTCCATTACAATAAGTTTTAAAAATGGAGGTAGTCTAATTCATAAAATTTCAATAAGTGTTCACAAGGGAGACAAAGCTAGATAGTAAAGGAATGTACTATATATAATACTAATATGTTTTTTTTTTAATTTTTAAATTTCAGAAAAAGTCTTAAGTGGTGGTAAGTTTAGGGTATTTACAAAATTCATAAATTATGCACATTCCTCTAATTTTGATGCAAAGTAATAACAAATTTCTTACGTTTATGTATATATATATATATATACCCCCATCCACCCACATACTCGCACGTGTGTGCATGCACACACACATACACACACACACACACACACACACACACACACACACACACACACACACAAATCAAGTAATGATTTTCCTACATTCTTTTTACTACACAGATTGAATTATTAAAATATTACTGGCTAACATTTTCTTTTCATTAACTGCAATGATAGCAGTATTGAATATTTCATTATCATTAAAAGAGTTGTAGAAGGGTAAACTTAAATATAGTTTGAAATATAGCTAACCATCAACCAACTATGTGCTGCAACTTTTTGTGGTATCTCAATATTTTTATTTTTATGACAGCTTCAAAGCCCTTTGATTGTAAAATATATAGTAATTTCATAATTTCAAAATTAACATCAAAGCACAAAAAGTATTTTTTAGCCCTGCACTTAAAATGTTGACTATGACCTCCTGGGAAGGTTGTATGAATAATTGTATAGTATGCCTATTACTTAAATAGTTGATGTTATTAATCAGCTACTTAGGACAAGCATGGCTTACTGAGTTCAAAAGAGTGTCTCCTAGTTTGTTAATGAAAGTAGTTTATGACAATTTTTGTCATACATTGAAAATTATAAAATTAAAAACATAAGTTGATTGTTGGTACAATTATAATTTTGAAATTATTTATTGCACTGTTTATCTCAAGAAAATAAACCTTTAGAAATATATAAACAGTATTTTTAATTTATTAACAATACATTTTTTTATAAATTATTTCAATATTTTTTGCAGCTTGGGATCAGTCTGATAAATTTGTAAAAATATTTGTCACTTTGAAAAATGTTCATACGTTACCTGCTGAGAATGTATTCACAACTTTTACAGAAAGGTAAATACCAGATTCATCAAAGTTTTTAATATATAATGTTTTGTCAGTAAAATTTGTAGGGTTCAGAAATGACAGAATTAAAGCATGTCCTGAGTGCTTAGTAAGCGAGTAAACATTTTTATCCTGAAAATAGTGATTTGAAGTTTTTGGAGTAATGCTAATTCTTAATTTTTTGTGGCCTTTTTTCTGACTTGTTTTGTGTTTAAATGTGCCATTGTATACAAAAGTGAATATGACTGCTTGAAATATAATTTGTATCCTGATTAGTGCAAATAAAGAGGCTGCAATAAAACTAAACAGTGTTCTAGGCAATTGGTATATATTCATAAGCTTTCTGCTGGTTTAAAAGTAAGGAAAACATTCTCTCATTAAATAATTTCCTCTAAAAATCTGGTTCAGGGGCTGTCAGCGAATTTTAACTTTCAAATATGATTTATCAGCTTTTGCTCGTTTAGTTATATACGAAGACCAGGGGACGCATGCGAAATTTTGTACTATGAAACTTTTAAATAAACTCAGCATTTTGAATAAGTATTTCATTTTGTTTAGATACAAACATGTTAGTTAATTTAGTTACCCTTCAAAAGGCTACATAGGATTGTCCGTGAGTAAAGACGGCATTTGGTAAATACAATCCTGATCTTTGAAGTGTTTGTCTCTGCAACTTGTTTATAGTGATAGCAAACACAATTTTAATATGTAACTTTTTTAATATGTCTTCTAGTCAATTGAAAAGGAATGCTTGATAACCTCTAACTATATTTTGACATTTTTATTGTACTTTGTGTTTTATGATGTCCGAAAAACAGTGTCCAAAACGTGTTTGGTATTCGAAATGTTTGTCCTGGCTTGTATGACTGGCACGGATAGGTGACTGTCAATAGGGCAACGTAACCAATAAATTTAATGACTTCTAAGTAAAATTGAAATTATTCTAAGCACATTATGCAAAAAAGAGGCATTTTCATGGGATTGTCTGATTTGTGATGCCGCGCTTGCACATCCAAAACGCCATTTTGCCTATAACAGTTACAAGTGTCTTTTACGTTAAAATTTTTTACAAACAGTAAGTTTTAGAGCAAAATCATTTTTTAATGTCAGAAGCTGGTTAAAAAATCTTTCTAGATACCTCATTTATGCCTGTACAAATAGTATGTGCTGTGAAAAAGGGATGTTGACTCGAGAAATAATATATATATATATATATATATATAGACTCAACAGATGTTGAAGATAGACAAGCATACAGGAGAAAGATGCTCGGTTGGAAGGTCCCAGAGAATGAAATCCCAAAGACAAAGAGAGCAGGGGTAAAATGGATGGAGGAGCAGAAGAGGATCCATGGGAACAGGATGAGGGAGGTGTGGAGGATTAGAAGGAACAAGACATGAGTCGGAGTGCTTTGCGTGATCCAACAGGGTCTATGCATTAATAATAATAATATATATATATATATATATATATATATATATATATATATATATATATATATATATGACTCAAAACTCAATTCCATGTATTTAATTTAAAATAAAATAAATTCACAGTTGTTTGAGAGTGAATCAGAAGTCCTGATGAACTAAAATTATATTTTAGTTTGTTTTTCTATTTATTTTATTTTAAAACTTAAAGTTTCTTTCATTTCAAATTTGCAATACTGGCTTGAGTTATGTATATTCATATATACACGTCCAAAATTTGAAAAAACTGCTCAATTTTAATACATAAAAATTTTAAAACACTCAGTTTTAATAAAATGTGCTAGCTTCTAAACCGAAGACACGTTTTGTATGGGAAGGCTATTGTACAGTAGTCAGCTCAGTTCAACTTCACTGTGTAGTGTATTCAGTTTATAGTGTATTCAATTTTTTTTGCCAACTTACAGTTACACTGTACAAAATAAAATAATATTGATTGGAAAGCGTAAACACTATTCGTTATTTTATTTATTTCCATTTATTCCTTCATGGTACAAAATTTTACACATGTATTGTGTACACGTTACTGTAGCCTACATATTTCTTTAAATCTGTTTTTAAAATATTTAGATAAATGTAATGTGTAAGAAAATTAATATATGTTTTTGATTTTTTCATAATAGATCTATGGAGTTAAATGCCAAAGGATTAGAGAACCGTAATTATATATTGCCAATTATGAACCTTCTCGAAACCATAGATGTTTCAGCCAGCCACTGGAAAGTTAAAACAGGTAAAATTAACTTGTGAATCGGCTTAATCTTTATCAACATGTTAAATTTATTGGTAAGAATCATTGTAAGGCATTGATAAGAATGATTTAAAGAATTTTATTTCATCACTAACATTATTTCTTTCTTTTAAAAATTAAATATTATTGTTTTTAATATATAAGTTAACATTTATCCATTCAATTATATAAATATGTTTACTATTAAAGATTTGTGTATTTTTTTAGATATGGTTGTTGTATTTTTGTCAAAAGTAAAACCGGGTTTAAAATGGTCACATCTCACGAGTGCAGAGAAAAAAGCAAAGGAACCCAAACTTACACCAAAAATGGACAATTCAGGTGATCCTTCTGCCGGCCTGATGGATATGATGAAGCAAATGTATGATGAAGGTGATGACGATATGAAGAGGACAATTGCTAAAGCTTGGACTGAAAGTCGTTCTAAGTCTGGGATGCCTGATATGCCTGGCTTCTAAATGGAGGTTTGGCTTTTGTGGTTTTGTCTGTATTATTACATATTAGGCTACAGTGGATGACTTGTATTTCAGAAACAAGTAGATCTGGTTTGATTCACTCAGTTATTGGCTGAGGAGAACAACTCGTACCGCAAAAAATTAACATTCCTTTTAAGCGTTTTCATGAATTCACTCCAATATATTGTATATTGTTTTTGTAAAATAATTTTTTAAAACTTTTCAGTTTAGGTTTATATTTGTGTAGTAGGAAATTTGAGAGGCAATAGAAATTTATAATAATCCATTGTTTTATTTCAATCTATTAAAACATGTCAAATAACTGACTTGAATAGTTTTATTTTTTTATTTGTTCATAACCTTCTTTTTTTCCATGCTATGTTCCCTGTAAACTCCTGATTTACTTTTTTGTATTTATACTCGTGTAGATGGGTTCTTTAGTGGTAAGTGGGGTGAAAAGGCAATGTTAGGATGGGCAGCAAGATATACTGAACTAAAAATAAAATTAATATATCAAGCAATGGACAAAAAAAAAATTACAAAATGTTTCCAATTAGTATAGTTTCATTAATATTGACAAACTGTTAAGAGTTGCATTTTATATCTTACAGTTTCTTTTTACAGTATTTAAGAAATTAACAACAGATGTAAATATTTTGTAATCGTAATCCTTACATTGACGTAAAATAGTTTTATTTTTACTTCTAGTAAATTTGTGATGTTTTGACTACATAAACGTTTTAGTTTTGACATAAGGCCATATATGTAGTTTTCGCAGACTGTCGTCTGAGTAAAACAATGCTGAAACTAAATGTTATTAATTTTTTTCTCTGCAGTGTATCTTAGATTTGGGCGACAAACTTATGGCAGTTTAAAATTGTGTAACTATATGTGTGTGTTTATGTTAAACCTTTTTTGATTGTGTAGGTATCCAGTGTTGTATCCAACTTTATTCACACAAGGATCCATATGCACTCTTTCCCTTAAAATAATTTTATGTTGGTAACAATATAAAGGTCAGCAATAATTTTTTGAAACAACAACTGGTATCTGAATTAAAGCTGTCCGACAAGTAAAATAATTCATTGTTGAAAAGTATGCCCTCAGTGGGGAAATATTTAGAAGAGTATGAAAGAATAATTGGTCGACCTAAGCTGGAAAAGTATGTAACCATATAATACTGTGCTCTGTACTTAGACAAATCTGTTTCACACTTACATCAATTTGTGGTGGTAATTTAAGTTGTTGATGTATCTTTAATATGCACTATAATGTATATAGTTTTTATTTGTGATTATTATTTATATGAGTAGTTAAGATTAACAATTTTTATAACTTGCAGTAATAGTTTATTATATACTTCATAATAAAATGACAATAATAAGGAAAATTGAATTTTATTTTTTATTTTAGGATTAAATTATATTTACATTTAACACATGATATTTGGTTTATTAATTTGATCATGTATAAACATGCATTAAGGTCTACCAAAAATAAAGATGAAGAAAAACAAATTAAGCAAGCTGACTATGAAATTATGGCAATATGTAAGTAGTATATTGGAACAAAATACAAAAAGAAGAGAAATAATGAAATTTTAATAAGTGATGAAATAAGCAATGATAACATTGTTAAAGCCAACTATTGTAATGAGTTTTTAGCACAATAGTCACAAATATCAATAGCAGTGTAAATCCACCCATACAGCACTACAAAATATCTAGAATTCCATTAAATCCACATTCACTTTACCTTATCCCAACAGATAAAATAGAAGTCATTAACACTATTTACAAACTAAAAAATAAAGTTAGTGGTTATGATGGAATTCATGCTTCTACTCTTAAAGTTGCTGCCCCATACATATCTACTGTTTTAGCTCAAATCATAAATAGTATATTCAACCAAAGTATATGTCCTCAGCAGTTTAAGAATACTGCTGGTATAAGTCCAGTATATAAGAGTGAAGATAACAAAATTATTGAACATCTATCGTTCGATAGCATTGATAACAAATCTTGTTAAAGTATTTGAAAAAATATTATATGTTAGACTATATAACTTTGTAATAAAATTTAATTTAGTAAGTTCCAGGCAATTTGGTTTCCTTAAAAAAATTAGGAACCAATGATGCAATTGTGTTATTAAGTAAAATAATATTTAAAAATTTATCAAAGAGTAATCCTATGGCAGTTATATTTCTTGACTATTTTAAAGCCTTTGTTACAGTCATCGATGAGAAACTGCTGTATAAACTGGATAGAATGGGAATAAGATGAACAGTTATTGCTCTAATAAAAAGGTATTTACAAGACAGAAAACAAGTAGTCAAAGTCAAATAAGTCAACATTTTCAAATGACAGTTGACAGTGTTCCTTTGGCTCTCAGTCCTATTGGTATGACAAGGCTCAATCCTTGGTCCACTGCTGTTCATCCTATATGTAAATGATCTACTTACCCTACACTCAAGACATAATTGCATACACAGATGATACAGTAGCACCAAATCATGGCAACACTTGGATTGAGTTGGCTGCTTGTATATGATATAAACTAGATAACATTTACTCCTGGCTATTACTAAATGTTAACAAGTCATACCTTATTACCTTTGGGAATTGCAGAGATTCAATACCTATAGAATTTATACAATTCTAACATTAATGAGCAACAATACAACATTAATGAGCAACAGCTTCAAAGAGTAAACAGCTGCAAATACCTAGGTATTACCTTTGATTGTAATTTGAAATGGGATGTTAGCAATATTGTTAAAAAATTTATATACCTGGTATATATATTTTACAAGCCAAAACATGTAATGTCTAAAAACCAACTTTTACAGATATATTATGGACTTTTTAATGGTGTTGCCGCCTACGGAATTATTGGATGGGGTGGACCAGCTATTATTGGATTCATGTATCTTTTGATCAGCTAAATAGGCTAAAAAAAATTAATCAATTAATTGGAATCTATGATCAAGATCCATGTAAGCCACTAGATTTTTGCAGTGAGATCAATAGTGTATTTATATAGTGAATTAAAAGCTGAATTTATAAACAAGCCAGTGATTAACAGATTTAGAAGTGTTTAATTACCGAAACATCATTTGTCAATAGGACAGAAAAACTGTGTATTATGCGAAAAAATACTATAATGAATTGCCGAATTACTTGAAAAATCTAAATATTAGTTCAAAAGTATTAACTAAAAAATTAAAAAAACAAATTAGAAATATCAGTATAGTGTACTTAAAAGTTTTCAATTATAAAATATATTCTGTTATATAAATTTATTTTGGTCATGCTCATCACATTATAAGTCTCTAATTTTATGATTTTGTTAATGTGACTTTAAACTAATGGACTTGAAACTATTGTAATTAGAGGTACGAAATGAGATAAAATATAAATGTTATAGGACCAACCTATTTACGGATATTTTTGTCCCCTATAGATGATATACCTATAGGTGTCTCCTTTTATATGATATACGAGGTGTGTTCAAAAAATAAGGTGACTAATTTTTTCAAAAATATTTATTTATTCATCAATATTTATTTTGTCCCCTTCAAAGTATTTCCTCCCAAATATAATACATTTGTACCAGCGCTTTTTCAAGTCTTCAAAGCACTTTTGAACTGTACTTTTTGGTTTGTCCATGAGTTCTTTCAGCTATGCAGTCTTTATTTACTCAAGGCAAACCTTCATCCTTTCTTGGGTAATTTGAGTTTTGGGAACAGAAAGAAGTTGCAGGGAGCCAAGTCCGGTGAATATGGTGGCATGATTGTTGGTAAATCGATGTTGGTTTTGGCCAAAAATCGGCTAACAAGCAATGATGTGTGAGCAGGTGCATTATTGTAATGCAAAAACCACAAATTGTCTTTCCACAAATTTGGGCATTATTTCCATATTGCTTCAGGCAAACGGTGCATACCTTCAAGGTAATACTTCTTATTAACCGTACAATCTTGTGGCAAGAACTCGTGATACACTATGCTGTTGTAATCGAAGAAAACGGTGAACAAAACTTTCACATTTGACCGAACTTTGCGTGCTTTTTTCGGTCTTAGCTCGTCTGACTGCTTCCATAGAGATGATTGGGCTTTGGTTTCAACAGCATAACCATGTTTCATCGCCAGTTATGACCCTTTCGAGCAACTCTGGCTCGTCATTAAGCATCTCCTAAGAGATGAACATGCAACTACTTTTTTGGTCAAAATTCAGCAGTTTTGGAACAAACTTTTCTAACAAACGTTTCATGCCCAAAATATCGGAAAAAATTTCATGCTAACATCTGCAGCATCTTCTCTGATAGTGATTCAGTGATTATTCAAAACCATTTCCTTTACTTCTTTAACATTTGCATCTGTTGTTGACGTGCTGGATCATTCAAGATGAGCTTCATCTTCATTTTCTCGGCCAAAGTTTGTACCACTTATAAACATTTTTTTTACTTAGAGTATGCTCACCATATGCTACTGTCAAAATTTCAAGCGTTTCAGAGCACTTAATTCCATTTTTTACACAGAATTTGATGCAAATTCTTTAATCCATTTTTTTTTTGACAATAACATATAGCTGACACACATAAAACAGTTCTAACCTTTATGTCTCTCACATACAAACAAAAAGTACTATATAGCTGAAACTGTGAACATATGTTCGGGACTAGTGTACCAACATAAGAAAATAAAAAAATTAAAAATTGAACGTACTTAACCCGTGAAATTTGAAGCTACCTTATTTTTGAACACACCTCATATAAATTATATATATATATATATATATATATATATATATATATATATATATATATATATATATTTATTATTGATTACAAACAAAATTTCACTATTTATCTGATTTATGGCTGATGTATGTTTTAGTCTTTATTTCTGTTGCATATATACAAAGTTAATGGATGATGTTTGCATTTGTGCTTTAATATCTTGGGTGGGTTT
The DNA here is from genome assembly GCA_022606455.1 of Callitettix versicolor. NCBI lineage: Eukaryota > Metazoa > Arthropoda > Insecta > Hemiptera > Cercopidae > Callitettix > Callitettix versicolor. The sequence goes on along the minus strand of CM040189.1, from coordinate 33,591,820 downwards.
ATCAAACCAACCTTGTTGAAGAACTGAATTAACAAAAAACAAATTACAATAAGAAAAGTATTTACTAAATGCTCTTAAGGAGGCTAAAATTTAAATTTAGGTAACACTTGGATGTTTAAAAAAAATATTTGAATTGTAAATTATTTTAGAAATGTTAATAATGTTCCAGCAACGGCTTTATATTCATTTGAAATTAAAAAAAAATTGTTTTACTGTTTGGAATAAACAGTCCTGAAGTTCACTTGATAAAATCATTGTTGGGTTAGGTGTCTGTAAAGATTATTTATAAAATCACTATATAATTGTTTTGATTTAATGATATCTTTGATTCTTCATTCAGTGTTGTTCCGTTCATTGGTTAATCTTTATTTTTTAAAATGACTAATTTAAAAAAAACTATTTTTAGCACTGGACAAGCATTCCTTCCCTTCAAGGTTCTAAACAACACTATCAAGGTCCCTTCCTTTTTGAAAACAACACTATCAGATGTATCCCTTTACTCTCATTATGCACTATTTGAGAATAATTTAGCCATCTTGGATTATCTTAAAATTTTTAATAAAATTATTCAAATATTCCATTTAATTCAGAAAATTCTAAAGTAACTTCTTCATTTAATAATAACATTATATACATGGAAATAAAGTAAGTATAAGCAAGTGATTACATTTTTTTTTGTGACTTTTTAAGCGTGTCAGTCTGTTTTTAGAAAATAGAGAAGCAAAACATACCTATAACACTAGTTATTTGTGTCATGGTCGAGGTTCGGCCGAGCGACCTCTTTGTATACATAACCAAAACAAAATCATATGTTGAGCTAATAAAAAGTAAAAATTTACAAGTGAGAACCATTAGTAAAGAATTATCTAACAATTTATTCATAATAGCATACTACTTATTAATACGATTATGTAGATTCTTTGATTTATTGTACATTTGCAAGATACAGAAATGGCATTTTGCTGTTTAAAAACTTTTAGCTGTTGCAATGTGGTGATTAAATAAATATAACTTACATGAATCTAGTTTCAATACTGGATAAACCAAACACTCAGTTTGTATATTTTGTATACAAGCCAGACAGAAAGCCATCCACAGGTTAAGCAATGGTATCACAGAGTGGACCCTGCCTCCAGAAATTATTACTCGGTATCTCAGTGCTTTAATTTTTATTTGTACTATGTCTTTTATTGTTAATGTAGGGATATTTAAATAAAAATTACACATTCAGATATTTTAATTTTTTTGTTATATGGCCCAACTTGTCACCACATAAACAGGATTTCAGAGTTTCACTGTAAACATAGTTCTTGATGCTAATTGAACATTAGTTTTCTGTTATTTCATGCTTGTAGAATCAAAAAGCATTCGTTTATTACTATTGATCATTTAATATTATTACTATTAATAGTATTGTTAATTATTTAGTCAGATCATTTATTTAGTTTATAAAATTTAGCTTACTGTTTCTTTAATGAAAAGCCTCTGATCTGCGTTTGTGTGGTACATGACTCACTTAAATACACTATTTACTTTGTATGAAAAATCTTTCATCTAAAACCAGTACGGCCCCATTGCCAACCACATAATCAAGTTTTTAGTATTATTTTAAATTATGTACAATTAGTTTTACGTCATAGGTAAGTTGAATGGCTGAATCAGTGGATAGAATGTTTCCAAACTGGATTTATTGGGGACAGGTAGGTAACCCCAGGCTGCTAATGTAACACTGCACTTTTTTTGGATTTCATTAACTTTGTCAAAAGTCAGTTTCTGCCGCCACTGAAGAGAAACGAGTGCTGAATCTCTATATGTTCCAAAAGCAAAAGATGTATTTTTCGTGGTATGTTCTTTAACAAACGTTTTAACTGTTGGCGCATAATAAAGTCCAAAAAATTTGAATAATTCAGGGATGACTTTTGTTGGATTTAGAGACATGTCTTCATATCGAACAATTCTGTAACAGAAAAAAATCAACAGTTGAAGATCCTTTACCACTAACAAAGATTTTGCTTTAGTCATACTGTATGTATTTGGCTTCTTATTTACCATTATTTGGTTTCAGATTTGTCAAAACTGTATATATTTATTTGTTCTTTATTCAAATACACACCCTTTGTCATAAAACACTAGAGTTTGCAGAGTAATTTAAGAAGACAAAAATATTATTGTTCATACAGTGTATGATATAAAAACTAATTCACAACCAGAATTGTTCTTGAGTTATTTTTCAAACAGTAGTAAGCAAAATGATACCTGAATTGCTTTGGATAAAGTTGCTTAAAACGTAGAGCTGCAGCATAGTCATCAATAAGATCTGCGCATAGTCCAGTAGTGTCACCGCAGTTAGGATTCTTCCTGCACCAGGGTTGAACCAAACGCGAGCGTAATGTTCCTCGTGGGTCACGCACGAGATAAACTACCTTGATATTCAATCTGTCAAAAAGTAACATTTTTTGTTAAATCGTCTAAATTTCATACTGAGCATGAATTGTGTGTCATTGTTCAAGTTGAATATTATAAATTATTAAAATTTTTACACTAAAAGTTAGGTTAGCTATTTTTTAAATCCTTTAACAACTATTCAAAAGTATGGAATACAGTAATTGATTTCTGATGTATAACAATCGTATAACCAAATATCTTACTCTGGATCCGTCATAAGTCTTTCAAGAAGGCGTAACCTAATATGTACGGTCTTCATGGAGATAAATGGAAAAAGTTTACACATCGGTGTTAGAAATTCAGGTAGAAAACATATTTTCTTATTTACCAAGCAGCTTTCCCACAGCCTTGTGTTCTGCATAAATAGACGAGCTTGTCTGGTTTTGCTGATCAATAAATATTTATCTGTTAGTGCAAAAAAAGTGCAAGTATCATTTCTCTAAAATCCAATATCTTATTTACACAGTAAAATATTATGTTTATATGAGTTAAGGTTAAGGAGGGTTTGTGTGAGTACAGACCCCAAAAAGTAATGGGATCATATTAGCATAACTGTCTAACATTAGTAAAATTAAGTTACTTAAATTAAATTATTAAAACATTTTTTCTGCAACATTTTCCTACTTTTCCTAGCTTTGTCAATTTTATATTATTTTTTTGTACAGTTTCAGATACCTCCATTAACGGGGTGCAGACTAGCTGCACCTATTGAGAGGGTTTAGACGTCCCTTGCGGTACCGGAGTAACACACAGTCACACTTACGACTTTAACACTTCACACTGACACTTACATTTATGGAGGCGATAATAGCCTCAATGTGCTTTTCACCTTAAAATAGCAACAAAAAAAATATTAAAAGTTATTGTAGTACCTCTTTTTGAGAGTAAAAGAGTCAGATTCGATAAAGAAACATTTTTTACAATATGTCTAAAAAAAAAATTATAAAATAGTTAATAGTAAAAAAATTCAAAAAAAGTACTTAACAATGTTTATAATTTCTGATTTTCTGTTGTTTTTTTTATACTGTATATAGTTTCCAAAACATTTTATAGAGAAAATTGGAAACAGATTTTGTTTGTTTGAGTAGGATGTATAATCTATTTAAATATAAATACAGGAATTATATTTGAGAAAGTTTGAGCAGTGTACGTGTTGTTATTTATTAACAAAACAAAAATTGCTTTGAGTTTTGTAAATTATTAAATTTAAAGTTATAAATACCTAATGCTTTAAAGTTACAATGCAGTAGGTTTTTAAGCACTGTAAGAGCTGGTGTTGCAAAAGGTTCTCCTCTGATTTGAACTGTCTTGAACTCAGTCAAAGGTTCTGAAAAGTGGTAAGTCCCAGGATGACTATCCAGCACACCACCAATAAATGTAGAGCCTGACCTCCAAGTTGTGACGACTATGCTTACTACAGGTCGACCCCCCTGCTCTGGGATTAGTTCTTTTAAACTCCTGCAGAATACAATCAGAACATTTATTAAAGTGTGAATACTGTCGATTTCTATGTGGGATGTTTTTGAAATTTGGGGACAAACTTCTGAGATCGGCTTTTTTACATTAAAAATAAAACGTCTTTAACCACTTTGTTTTAAAAAAACAATCCACTGTTTTACTTTTAAAGAATAACCATTTTGGAAGTACGAAAAAATATTGAGTTTAGATTTGGCATTTAGTTTTTATTTAATGTTTTAAAAGTATTGAAGAGTCAGACATTTTTGATTCTGCTACTTTTATTTCTAGTTTTGAAAGATATGGAGAGCAGTGAAGAGTCATACATTTATGATACTGCTGCTTTTATTTCTAGTTTTGAAAGATATGGAAAGCAGTGAAGAGTCATACATTTATGATACTGCTGCTTTTATTTCTAGTTTTGAAAGATAGGGAGATCATTGAAGAGTCATACATTCCTGATACTGCTACTTTTTTCTAGTTTTGAAAGATAGGGAGATCATTGAAGAGTCATACATTCATGATACTGCTGCTTTTATTTCTAGTTTTGAAAGATAGGGAGATCATTGAAGAATCATACATTCATGATACTGCTGCTTTTATTTCTAGTTTTGAAAGATAGGAAAAACATTGAAGAGTCATACATTCATGATACTGCTGCTTTTATTTCTAGTTTTGAAAGATAGGAAAAGCATTGAAGAGCCATACATTCCTGATACTGCTACTTTTATTTTTAGTTCTGAAAGATACTGTCAATGATACCTTACTTCTAATGTAAAATTATTAAGTGTGACCCAAGCTGACACTCAAAGAATCCATCAGTTGTCAAAACATTGCAAAAGTCAGAGGTGCTTTATCATCCTGTTTCATATTTCTTGTCAAATTGGCTTGTCAGTGGAAAAGATATGTAACTGTTGACTTGTATATAAAATGTTAATATTTTTTAACATAAATAACAAAAATGACCCAATGAAGCAGTTCTCCAATCATTGTAAAGGTGGTATATCCACAAAAATAAATGCAAATTAAATTATGAAGATGTTTATTCTAGGGACTTGAAAGAGAATGGATAAAACTGATGAACTGGTTCAAATCTCCCATACAAATGCATCATTAGTTCAGCTACTTTCATACATTCTAGTAATTGCTCAAGAAATAAAACAATCCTGTATCTACAGATGTAGTAGTTGAAAATTGAACTTTGTTTAAAATTAATGAGAATAATATTCCCTAGATTGTTGGCGTGCTTCCTAATCCGTACATCAAATGTAAAGCCAGTCACATATTTTATAAATTTCCATCGAATATTGAAGCATTTGCACAAGATCTAATGTGAAAGACATTGTTTTTGTTCAAGAAATTTACCAGCACAGATGTGTTTTAACAAACCTTACAAATGTCACAACAAATTAAGTAAACTAAAGTATTTTGATTAATAAATTCTCACTTTTGAGTTAAATTTGAGGAATATTTGTAGTTCTTCATCTCTTTCAGGATGCTTTGTCTCCGTTTATCGACAATTTCTTTCATTTCCTCTGTCATCGGTAAAAGTTTGGTTGTATTATCATCTTGAAACCAGTCTTGAACACAATGTTCCTGGAAAAATAACCTGTCCTTAGATCTCACAAAAAAACTTCACACTATTTAAAAACAATGGAATCTCAAATTTAACACTTGTTTGGGGGTCTGCAGTGTTTGGGAGTCCAACTAGAAAATTGTTTCATTGTTAAAATTTAACTGCACAGAAGCATTGATTTTGAAAAATTAAATGAATATAATTCACTTTCTCAGATTCAGTTGAATTATTGTGTGTTATTATATTTTCACAAAAATATCTGGATGCTCATGATTTTTCCCTGATGAAAAGCTTAAATTTTCGAAATCAATTGAGAAGATTTTGGCCATTTAAGAAGATCTAAGCTCAAGTAAGTGTATCAAATTTGAAATAAACAAAATGTATTGTTTGGAAATAAATTTGAAATATTTTTTGGTTAACCCCAATGAATTATTTTAATTTCTATTTTTTTACGTATACATGTATATGATACTAATGTTAGGACGTATATTAGCACTCTAGGGCTTGCAATTTTGGTTTGTTTTTATTTAAACTTAGCATGAAAATTGATTTAAGTAATATTTTGGACTTAATTAAAGTCCACTATTCAGCAAAATTTGTGGCCTTCAAAATCTACTAACTTTTTGTCATAACTTAATTTGAAAATCTGTTCTCACTGTAGTGTAATCTTGGTTAAAATCTATATCATTTTTTTAAATTTTCATATTCAAAGTTTACTATGAGACTTTAAAAAAAAGTGACAAAGGTTTTGAATGGCTGATTTTAATGGTGAAGTAAGAATTTCACAAAGGGTAAGATAAAGAAAATACTTTTGAAATTTTGCTTCTATCATATGAATGAGACAGCCTCATGCAGTGATTATTTAAAATCTGCATGTGTGGAAAGTCAAATCTCCACATATAACCAGTACTGTTATCCTGGTACAATCCTGATCACTGTATAATACATTTTCAAAAATTGTGCTTTAATAAATCTTGAAAATTAAAATACTTTTGTAGATTTAATTTTTTTAATATTTTAGATATAAATAAGACACACACACACACACACACACATATATATATATATATATATATATATATATATATATATGTGTGTGTGTGTGTGTATTATTTATATCTAAAATATTAAACACACACACACACATATATATATATACACACACACATAGATTTATTGACTCCTCAAAATACAGTTAGGATCAATTAGTTGATAAAATGAGCCTATACAACATTTTGAGAGAATAAATCAACTGTGTACTTCCAGTGCCAAACTTTCGCTTTGAATTTCAGAACGAAAGTTGCTCTTTATTTCTTGAAAAGGTGGTTTTTGTACAAATAAAAATAATCACAGCACTCAGCTATCTCGCTGACGTGATGGAAGTGAATTTTCAAAAAGTAACTCGTAATGCATGTTACTTTTTATCTGCAAAAATGTCATTATGACCATTCATTATTACAAATATATATATATATATATATAAAATTGAAAATCTTATTTCAACATCATAATTAGCATTAAAAGTAGCATAAATTAGCAGTTCGTAAATCAGAACCGGCATTCGTTTAGGCCCGTACGTTTTATCATTTTGGCCTCTTCCATGAAAATTCACTAATTATATAAACACTGCGTAGTTTATAATGTTTATAATCACACAATTACAGAAATTTAAGACAAATAATAATTTCTAGCTAACGAAAATTAATTATATTTAAACAGATTTCCAACTTACTTGTAATGAAAAATTCTCGTACGGCGATTCGAAATTTCGGCATCGCGTGAAAGAGAAGGGTTTTAGAAGAATCAGTCCTACAAATCCAATAAGTAAAACGAACGTTGCAATGCGCACCCTGGAAATATAACACACAGAATGTCTTGATAGAGGTATTAACAGTTTCATATTTCCTTTCATCACACTACCGGGCCTGAGAAAGATAGGGCCTACGTTTAGGTTAAGTACAGCCTAGGCCTGTACTTCTACACTAACTGACGCTGTAAAGCAATGAGCTGTTTTTTAAATTATCTCACGTACCAAACATTAAACCAAATATCACGACATCGTAAATATACAATTGAATGCAGTTTCGTTAATCTTCCCTGAAAAATCATCTACACGCTAAAACTTCGCGGCTCGCAGTTATCTCTCTAACGTCGATGGAAGAAGGTCTAACATTATTTATTATAATCTAATACTTGTTATCTTCTCCTTTTGGAAATTTTGATTTGACAGTTAAAATTTGCATAAATTAACATTTTAAATTGCAGTGAAAATATAAAAATGAACTTTTTAGTATTTTTAATGGAATTTAAAGGTGACTAAGAGAGTGGAATCGGATTTTCAAACAAATTACGATTTTATTTTAAAGATTTTGAATTCATCAAAAATCTCTTCAAAAGTTACTAAAGTTATCCATTTTCCTCAGTACAGGGGTCGCAAAAAATTTTTGAGAAACATTTACTGAATGTAGGATAGGCATACTGTACTGTACATAAAACACAGACAGTTCATGTCAGAAGGTTGTCATTTTCATTAATATTCCCTGAACGAGAGAAAATTACATAAATTATTGTTTTTTAGCTGACAGCTTCTTCCATAAGAAGCTGTTGTTTTTTATACTCTTCTTTTATAAGAGTATAAAAAAATATTATTAACTAAATAAAAAAAAAAATAAAACTAATGCACATAGGCATTCTTAAAATTTCTGAATAGCTGGATAAATTTCATTTTGAATGAGATAAATAAAATCCAAATTATCAACGATTTTTATCATTCTATTACATAGTGTTAACACAGCAGAAACTTTGAATTATACAGAATTTTGAACTGAAAAGGTACCAATTACGCTAATCAGGACTGGCTTACTGTACTGTATTTCAAAATTCCCTAAATTTTATCCTCTCACAAATCCAATTAGTATACTTTGAACAGAAATTCTCAGATGATTAAATAAATACATTTTTCTATATGCATTTTATAACTAAATTATATGGAACTGTGTCAGCTTTGATGGCTGTTTTTGTCATGTTACTCTCAAACCACTAAATTTGGTACACAAGTTTGGGTTAGATCATATTATATGTATGATATTCTGTATGCATTTTTCTGTGGAACTAACATGTTTTGGGAGTTCTAACCACTGTCCAATTATTTGGAAAATTAATGGTGTAATGAAATTTCATAAACTTTCTCACAAAATCTGGTTCAGTAGGAAAATTGGTCTAATTTCTCAAAATAAGTGAGTCAGATTTTAGTCATACGTAATCAGGTAATCAAACTTAAATAACAAAAAATTACAATTTAATTATTTTTTTTAACCTGGATTTTTGAGGCTATATGTTTTCTTATTGTACTTATAGACTAATTTGGCCTTGCAGGGGGGTATAGACTGGCTGCACATATTAAGAGGATTTAGACGTCCCTCGTGGTACCCAAGTCTAACAACCACTTACAACGCTAAATTTATGACTTTAAAACTTTACACTCAAACTTACATTTAGGGAGGCGATAATAGCCCCAATGTGCTTTTCGCCTTAAAAAAAACTAATTTGAGTAAAATTTTATAAAATCAGAGCTGATTTTGAATTACTAACAGTTTATTGGTTTATTACTAACAAAACGGTTTCAATTAACCTTTTTTGAAAAAAAAATAGTTTTGAGAAAAAATAGTTCTACATGCCTTCATGCCAAATTCCATCAAAATTCAGGTATAGTTCAGTTTTCAGAAATGTGCACATAAGCGAACTACGTTTTATTTTCGAAATAGTTGATGTTACCAACTAATTTAAACAAAACTATACAAACTCAGCTGATAGATGTAACAAAAACATATTTATTATAACTGTGGGCTATTTACTTGTAAAAATCTATTTGACTAATCTACTAGCTTATAATATAATATAATCACCAACAAACAAATAACTTTCAAATAGCTGTTCATTTATTATGTTAACTTCAAGGTAATAAATGGTTGCAATATTTATTAGACCCTGCTAATCATAATTTAGTGTTTAAAATGTAAAATTCCAAGGAAACCTGTTTAAAGATATAAAAGTAATAATACATCTCTGTTGATTGCACCAGTAGAGATTCAGTTTTTTTTTTTTACTTTACTTTCTAGTTGATTGAAATAAATTTTGATTGATTGGTGTATCTAATCAATACCTGTTGAACATGAATTTAATTCCTACCATAGTTTAATACCATATCACAGTCGTGCAGCTCAAATTTAGAAACATGTTGTTGAAAAGATTAAAATGATAATGAGAGAAGTGAACACATGTAGTTTTAATCATGATGTTTATGTGCTTGTCGACCACTTAGAATATTAGTCATACTTTATACGTTATTTATAGTGTTAAATCATGTTCAGAATAAATCATTACATCCTCCTTGTAAAAATTAGAATAATTTATGTTAATTTCTATTGAAAAATGACCTTTTGGAGCAATCATCGCAGTAAGACCCAGGACCTGGTACTTTGAAATAAGTGCCAATCTTGACTTCTGTAATACTTTTTTGAATGTTTATTAAATATTTTAAATGTGTTTATGTATACATTAGGTATATAGTCATCACAGTTTTTTTGTTTTTTTTTTAATTCTAATTTGGCATAAAAATCAAATTTCTTAATAGTTTTGACAAATTCTTTATTTAGTAAAATGTTCAATCATTTCAAAATGGAGGCCAGTCTAAATCTTAAAAAAATGCTTCATTGAAAATCTTTCACCATTATAATTGGTGTTAAAATCTGCATGAACTTGCATTTGAAATTTTCATTGCACATTTTAATGCTGATTATGATGATGAAATCAGATTTTCAAAAAAGTAAAATATAAAAAAACATATTGCTAAATCTCCACTTAATATGATGTTACTTTTTAGGGAATAGTAACAAATTTAGTTTAAAATATTGCCCATGTAAATTTAGTAAAATTCCCCTTATTTTTTTAAATCCACTAATTTCCTTTTACTAAAATAAAGAATGTTATTACGAAATGTTATTTTTCTTTTAAATATTAAAATATGTTAAGTTAAAATGTGATTTATAAATTAAATTTTATAAAACAAACTATTATCATCTGTTTGTTTTAATGTTTTGTTTGCGTTATAAAAAATTTAAATAAAACATTATATCATAATTGATGTTTTAAATACCTTGTAGATCTCATGGCACCATATAAGTGTAGGCTACTTCAATAGTGTTATCAAATAGAATTTACAGGTTGAACTGATTTATAGCACACGATAGGCCTACTATCAACAATTAATAATTGAACTAAAAATCCCAAAGTGACAGCATTAAGATAACACTTAGGTTTACACTGAGCATTGCACTGGATATATTTTCTGTTTTTTTATCAATTAATTTTTTTTTAAAACTGCTTTTAAATTGAATATAAAAACCAATTTTAACATTTTTTAAATCTTTTATTATTTTCTTTCATTTAAAAATAAATTGTAGATTTTCTGTTGGTAAATGAACTCTTACTGACTTTAGCTCTGCAGTGTGTGTGTGTGTGTGTGTGTGTGTGTGTGTGTGCGTGTGCGTGTGTCTAAATTTGTTTAAATAAACAATTGGAAAACTAATTTTTCCAATTTACTTCTTTAGCAATTTTTTTTATTTTAAAAATTCTACACTTATTGCAGTTATAAATTTTCATTTATGACCAAAATTTGAAAAAAACTAATTTTGGAAAATTATATAATTTCAATTTTTAAATTTTCTTTACAGTCAAAACAGTTTGGGGGAAATGGCAGTTTTGATACTTAAATGATTTATTAAATTCTCTTGTGAAAAAGTTTGTGCAATGTTTATGCACTATTTATTTTTAGATCGTATTTTTGTATGTGGTTTTAGTTGGCCCCACCCCATTGAATTATTACACACGTATTATAGTAAAAACTGTATTTCATTTTAATAATGTTATGTAACAATCACATTAGAATATGATCATACTGTATTAAAAAAACTTTGGTTTAATCATCTATCATGTTCAGATGTAATAATATCATACTGATGTATTTTACTGTACCATATATATATATATATATATATATATATATATATATATATATATATATATATATATATATATATATATATACATACACAAATAGTAATTAATGTAATTTTAAAATACAAATTAATCTGGAAACAACATGATGATTTACAGTTTGATAATACAAGTAAAGAACTGACTGATATACCATAGTCAAAACATTTAACTTAGATTATATAATGCTAACTTTTCATTCTCAGTTTGAAAGAATAATTCTTGGGATATATTTTTAGATCCTTACCTATGTTCTACATCAACTCTTGAAAGTCTTATTCCTCTTGTTGGTTGCTAACTCAATGATCTTTTTAATTAATGTAATTTTTATTATTTCTCTTGTATGGTCAGTGTTAATATTTTCTCTTACATCTTCCTGTGTCTATTCTACAAAAATCCATTTCACTTGTTCTTAAACATGTAAACAAGTTTGAATTTTTCTTATCAGGATTTTTCATACTTTTGTAACTTAAAAAAATATTCTAAGATGAATTACTAATGTATAGTTCACTAACATGTGACTGACAGTGGAAATGTGAAAGACATGGTTTCTTCCTATCTGTGCTAAATGTAAAAACTGTTTTCAATAAAGGCTTGTGGCACCTCCATTTTAAAATGCTAATGTATACAAATTTTAATGCTGACTGGTGAAATTAGATTTCAAAAAATATTGTTGAAAATTCACTTCCACCTCACCATACTGCAATTATTTCTAATGTTTTTGAGGCAATCTTATGCTTATGGTTTATTTATGCATTGTCTAATTATGAATGTGCTTTTGTGATGTAACAATTATTTTGATCAGGATTTGGCATAATAATTGATTTTTGTAATCATAAGAGAAATTCGTTACCTAGCAAAATATGGCCATTGCAATATTTTTTTCAAATGTATGATTTCTCCATCATTATAACTGCTTTAATTAGCTTATTCTATACATAAATATGGTAGGTAGGATACATTTTAATATTTTTTGTCAATATTCTAAGTAATATTTTTCACATTATTAATTAATAATGGTGAAATGGAAATTTGGAATGATAGTGTTGCTGGTTTTCCACAATATTTTATTATTTTCAAAGAATTTGTCTTTAACATTCAGGCATACTTTGTGTTACTTTACTTTTATTGTTATAGTAAATATAACAGTAAAACATTTTACTGCTTTTTAAGAAAATATTTTTTCATTCAACAGGAGATATGCATGCTCTTAGAATTGATTACTAAATTGATATACAACCAACATTTCCTTGAATAGGCTAGTAAAACAATGGTTCCTAAAGTTACTGAAGAAAAAATACTAAATTAATGCTTCAGCTACCGTAGCCATAGCTAAATAAAAGACAAGCTTTTTATCATTATGAAAACACAATTTGTAAAAGCTAAACATAGCCACTTTTAGATAACAGTTAACGTGAAATCATTTTATAAAAAAATTCTTTGTTAAATGCTTGATAAGCATGATTCTGATAAGTAGGTCTCTATGAAAGGCCTAAATTATATATATATATATATATATATATATATATATATATATATATATATATATTAACAAGAATGGAATAGCTGACTTCTGTATCATCTGCATTGCTGTGACATACACTGTATGACTTGTAACATATGATTAATGGGCTTCTTTTGAAACATATTTGATGCCTAGTATAAAAATGGCTTTTGAATCACTATACTTATTAATATTACCCCTACACTACAAAACATTGAGTGCAATAAAATACGCCTTTTAAAGTTTTTGATAAATTTTTCTAGACACTTTTGTTGTGGGTCCATAAATACAAAAATATGGTCAAAATTTTAAAAAATTCTGAAATAACTATTTTTTTTCTTATCCCTAAAAACATAGTTTTTTGAGATTTTTCTGACTTACATGTTAAAATTAGAAGGAAGGGACATGAAAACTTGAAATTTTTAAGTTTATCGACTACCCTATATAAAACTCTTCTATGTGCCAAAATTATGTACAGGCTGTAACAAAAATACTTAATGGCTATTCACTTTCAGATTCTTTATATCCAAACAAATATTTTTGTTTGTGCTATCACATTACCATGAATTAAAATTGATTAAATTGAATTAAAAACGATCAATCACTTTACGCCGAAAAACATACTTTTCCAGTTATCCTCCACTTTATTTTCTTAAATAAATAATTTATATCTACATAACAGTGATACCCGTTAAACTGAAACATGGTACAAGGGTTTATTATTAACAACCAAATTTGTGAAAAGTAATGAACTTGATCAAATGTTTATTTTCAAAATAAACATTTTTCTGTTTAAATTTTCTAAATGAAAATTACTTGTTTTTTTAAAAGAAATATAACAATACATTTTCTTAGCTCTTAATTTTTTATCAAATGGTATGCCAAAGTTGTAGTGGCACTTGATAGGGAAGAAATCATAGGTAATAAATTCATCAGTATTACATGTAAATGAAAAATGAACCGATAATAATAGTAAAATTACAAATTAAATATCAAAACTCTTAAAAAAAATATTAAAAAATGTTTAGTAAATGAAAATTTAATTGGCAGAAATACTATGATGTATTTTAGATTTGCACGTAATATCTATGACTTTATTACTAATGATTTCGTGTCTATCAAATTATTGAATGTTGTCTAATTTTATCCTTTCACCTTAAACTTTGACAGTAACACCATTTGGCAGAAAATTAAAAGATCTAAAAAAAATTATCTTTATATTTTTTTATAAAAAAATATGTTTACATTATTCAACGGATGCCATTTTGAAACAGAACATTTGATCAAGTTCGTTATTATTCACAAATTAGGTTCTTTATAAGCCCTTGTGCTAAATTTCAGTCCAACCAGTATTTACCATTATGGACATATAAACTATTTATAAAAAAAAACAAAATAATAAGTAGTTAACTGAAAAAGTACATTTTTCGGCATAATGTGATTGATCACTTTTAATTCATGGAAATGTGATTTAAAAAATAGCAGATAACAGGAAAAATATGTTTTTTGACATAACATCATTGAACATTTTTGTTTGTTTGTATATATAGAATATAACTCTGAATAGCTAGGTACATATTTTTGTTACACTCTATACATGGAACCAATATTACTTCATTTCAAATGATAACTGACACTACATAAATAAAAACACATCTGATCATTTCTTGGTCAGGCTATTAATTTACCTGGATTCAAGTAACTACAAAGACTAGGTCCAATTACTGTTAGTGCATTAATAACAGATGCACACAAATACTAATTTACATTTTATATGTCGATGGTTTTACTTGTGAATCCTAAAACAGTAACTGCTTCATTTTGGTAAAAGTCATGTTTTTCAAAATAAAGATATATTATTTAGTATGGTGCCACTTTAGTGGCTGTTTGATCTAGGTAGCATTTATGTTTCACCTGTCATAGGTTTGAATTCAGTTATCAAAGACACCTAAACAAGTATTAAATAGAGATCTAGTTTTTTGTTGACAGCATTTTAGTTTAGTGATACCACACTATATTTATCTAACTGATCTACTGTAGGCTGTTGTTTCATGGAGTTTTAAGTGAACTTACTTTTTCACAGGTGAACTAAATAAGGAACTTGATCTTTTTGTTTTTTTTTTAAATTTACACACTATATTTTTTGAATCCCTTTGAACATTGTTTTATTTTTTTTACCAAATGAGTCAACTGCCTAATGCATATCACAAGAATTTGAAAATGTAAAGACACCTTAAAATAATGAAAAACAGTTTTACCTTCTAGGGTTAACAAGAAGAAATACTTTGGTCTTTTTAATAAAATATCATTTATTTCAAACAATCTCTATTTAGAGCCTTTTGTAAGTAAATATTTACAGGCAAGAATGTCATAAGTTATCCCATTTCAAAATAAATGCCTCACTATAAAATTTATATTTTTTACATTTTTGTTTAAATAATAAGCTATTTTACAAAAATATCCAGAAAATAAGTTATGCTGGTTATACTAATGAAGATAGTGGACTTGAACCAGCATAAACATCAACATTGTTGTCAACTGTTGCTAGGTGACTTTTATGTGTTACTGTTGTAATAAATGCTGTTGTACTGTAGCTGATTCTTGAGCTACAGTATTGAACTGGTGTATAGTAAACCTCTATATATAACCTTCAGTCAAACAAACTGAACTTCTTATAATTAATGCATACAAAAACTTGTGATAGGTAATTAATACTTGAAAATTGTGGTACTAAAATATTGCATGAACATCAAATCAATCCAAACAATTTGTAATTATAATTATTTTTTTAGTATCCTAGGTCTTATAAAACTAATTTTCTGGATATTGCTGTATATATTAATTTCAAAATAATCTTGGAGTCAATTTTACCTTATAATCTATAATATCACATTTAGGTTAATTTTTCTAGAAATAATCATTATTTATAACTACGTGTACATATTTTACACAAAAATGGTTCTGGATGTATGTTAAGCTTATAATTTGCTCTGGTCAACAGTGTCATACAAATCAGTTCTCCTTTGTTTCAATATTGGAATTTGATCTCGAACTTTTTGATTTTCTGTGAAATCTAAAAATAAATAAAAATCATCAATTAGAAAATTCACTACTTATAATATAAATTTAAAAAATTTCTGTTATTGAACTAAAAATAAAAATCATGTATCATGTTTTCTCTCCCTTTTTTATTTTTATTACAATAATTTTTTCAAAAACAACAAATTAATGTAGTTAGTTTTTAACAACATAGCCTGAAACTTATTATAGCCTATCAGCTGATCTTTACGAATTAATATAAAACTACTGATCTTTTAATATAACTACCAAAATTAAATTAACAAGTCATTTCATATACATCAAATTGAATACATCAAATTTCTTCATAGTTTATGTAGTATAGTGGTTATCGCGTATGACTCACACACGGACCCTGGTTTGATCCCAGCAGAAACACAGAAATTTCTAATTACAGTAAATTTAATATGAGACTTGCAATGCACAAAATATACTCTTATATATATATATATATATATATATATATATATATATATATAAAACATGTTCCTTACATTATGCGTCCCTCAAAATCCAAAACCAAAACCAGCTCTAAAACATGATACATGTTAAAAAACTCCATTATAATCCCAGTTATTTAGTTATATGATTTTTTCTAATGTGCAGTGACTTTGTGTCAAGTGATATCTGTGATGCACGCTTGGAATCACTTCATTGTATTTAATTCTGGATGAATAAAATGAATGATTCCAACCAAGCTCCTTAGATTGAGATCATTACATGGTACAAAATCATTACATATTATTTTTCACAATTAAATTAAATCATTGGATATACTTTTTCATGATTCAATTTCATTAAAAGGGGCTCAATGAAGCACTTAAATGTATAAAGAAAATATAGGGTCACTATATTCTCAAAAATTCCTGTTGTAAGCTATACTTATTGAAAAAATATATCAAACTGAAGATTTGTGACTGTAGGCATTATAATAAATTTATGGTTCACTCAACAGTTGTCATTATTTCTAAACCACTATTACAAATTTAATACACTGAAAGGAATTAAACATTTTTTTTTTATTTTCAGGCTAAATTTAATCAGAGCACAACAGAAACTATTCATGTTCACTTGCCTAAATCTGCTATCACCGTGTCTTCATTAAACTCCAACTTTTTTAAAACTTTGCCCCATGGATCTACAACCATTGTGTGTCCAAAGGCAACATATTCTGAAGAAGTGTTTTGTGCAGGAGATATTCCAGCTACGAATACTTGTTCGTCTACAGCACGAGCTCTTAGCAAGAGTTCCCAATGCATCGGCCCAGTCTTCATGTTAAATGCCCCAGGGTACAGCAGCAAATCAACTCCTGTTAAAAAAAAAGATATGCATGCACAGTCAGCCTTCTAATTACTTTTTTTCTATCGTAAACTTCATACCTTCCAAACATGATTAACATTAATAACTTGAAAGTCAGTGGCCTATTCACTATTTTAACATGTTCTGTGCGTCTGTATTGCCAAGTGATTAAAGTATTTTTTAACAATTACTTTTTACAAGTTTAGTAGTAATACATTCAAAATATAATAAAATATTTATAGAAAAGTTATAAATGCTGCTGTCATATGCAATTAAAAAAAAATCCAACAACTGTTTCAAACCTCTTGAAATATAAATTAACAGCTTAATCCTTTGTGGGTTACAGCAAATTTACTTAGTGGTTGGGTTTTTTATTTTAAATGTTTTTTTTTAATAGTGTGTATAAAAATGTTTTTTTTTTTTTTTTTTTTTTGGTGTTTAACATCCGACTATTGTGCATACTTGGGCTAATGCAGACGATGGGATGATTTATAGCGTATGAAAATGCCAAGACCTGGCCAGGAATCGAACCCAGGTCCTCGGGGTGAAAGTCTAGTACGCTATCAACTAGGCCACCAAGGCGGCTTTAAAAAAAAAAAATGGTTTTTAGCATTGATCCACTAAACAGGTGATTCTATGCATATATAAACATAGAGACCTGCTAGAAAAGTTTTATTTATATAATTAGCCTACAGGTCAGAAGTAAAGGACTTTTTTGTAAATAGAATTGCATATTTTATTTACATTTATACAAAGTAATTGTATATAAAATAATATGAAATTTAAAATTCACATGAAATAAAAAATTCAACAATTACTTATTAAATAATAAAAAATAATATGAAATATGAATAATGAATTAGCAATTTTTATCGTCTGAAGCAATAAATAAATTCAGCATTAATTTAAAACAAATTTTATACTTTTGATGATACCAGAGCAATAAAATACTATATGATAATTTTTTACTATATGATAATTGCAAATTACTTAAACTTTAAAAGTGATAGTCAGTTGTGATTATTAGTTGACTATTAGTGATTATAGTTATTTATTATAAGTTGTGTTGATTTTTAATGTATTAAGTTATTACGGCATGTAACGACAATGAATATCTCCAACTTGGATTGCTCAGTTAGGTCTACCTTGCTTCCTGTAGAGCCTCGCTAATTCGCTGAATCTGATATCGTAACAAATGCCCAAGCCAACTTTTAACAAACCAATATTAAAAACTGACAACTTATTTCCTGGACTTAGAACTTCAGACTCTTTGAACGTTATCCCTCCAGGAATATCAATGTCAAACAAATGTATCTAGGAACAAAAATTAAAAATCACTCAGAGAGGACTGTTAAAACAACGTTACAACAGAATTTTGTATTTTAAAAGTTATTTTCACTATGAAATTATGAAGAACATACCAATAACATGTAAATGGTTGACATTTTGCGTAGGAGTCCCTCTCACAAGACAGTTGTGTCTCTAAACTGCGTACTTTAGATATAGTTCCTGCCATTCTTTTGCCCTTACTGTTAACACGGATTACTCATCCTCATTAATGGGAAATAAAGTATATATATTAAACAAAAGTATCTCACTTAAGAGATCTTTGGAAGCTCTAGGCAAGTTCATAAGTGGTTAAAAAGTGCAATCTAGTTGTTATGGTTTCATATAACAACTTTTTAATTTGCTTAAAGGCAAAAACAACTATAGTGAAATACCTTAAAAACACTTCTTAATATCGGACTCTTATTCATAACAGACATTCCCAGCTTAGAAAAACTTATAATAGCTGACATTTTCAAAAATAGACACAGACATTAAAATTAATGGTTTATGGGTTCATTGAAACTTTTTAATACTGGACAGTGGAGCATAATAGGTAAGCTTTTGTTTGGAAATTGTTTATGTACGGAACCAAACAAAACTGTACTGTTCAGTCTTTTCTTAGCAGATCACGTCCTAGAAACAATGAGTTTGGACAAAATACATATAATGGAAGGGAAGTGGCAATGATGCTATGTTGAATATATGAGTGGTGTGGAATGATGTTTATACGTCTTTTTTTACAACTGTCTGTCTTGTTTACCGTAAGTGTAATTGCTTTAAATACTTTCTGCGTAGTTTCAATATAATTCACATGAGGGCTTTGCATAATTCATAGTGGAGAGAAACAGATTAGCGCGCTTTGTTGACCCGTTACAGATGACAATTCAAGATGGGATCAATCTAAATAGACGTTTCTTTCCTTTTACACTTCTTTATACTGCACTGTGTTTAAACTGCCTCATGATCAGAATGGAACTGCCCACTTTCCTGGAACTGTCAATTTATGATTACTAACAGGCGCACGGCACCAAACAGTTGGACACACAGCTCATTTTGCCAAGGTAATTTATGAGGAACTGTACTGTATTGTAATTTAAATATTTGTTTATTGAACATTTGTTGATTCATTCCAGTAATACTATATGAGGTTTTATTAAATTCAAAATCCATTTATCCTACAATAATGTTTTTATCTAAAATCAGTATTATAAAAAAAAGGAACTACAGTGGTACCCTAGTTAACAGTCTTAATTTGTTCCAGAACTAAGACGGTTATCTGAGCAGACTGTTGTGCGAGTTGGCATTTACAACAGAGACTTAAGGAAAACATTTTAAATTGTTACATAGAAAAAAATAATTGATTACTCACATATTAATATGCAAAAGATGAAGAAAATTTATAAAACAGAAGTTACACTTTATTTTAAGTAAATTTATACAAATGTAATTATGTCACATATATACACACAGGACAAATCAATATTTTTAGTTCAATAGTCAAAGTTTTTCTTTTGCTTTCCACAAGCACTTCTTTTAGGATGCATTTAATTAATATTCACAAAAAAATAATCAAAAAACATGATTTAAACAACAATTTGAAACTAGCATACAAAGACACTTAATGTTTTGTTAAATTTAAAAATAAAAAGTATGTAATGGGCTACAGTATGTTTTTTTTAAATTAAACACACAGTAAAAGAATTGATGACACACTAAATAAAATTAGGTCTGACAACAGAAAAGCAAATAGGAGTGGGCATTCTGAGAACAGATAACTAAGAAATATTTTGTAAGTTATTGTCCTACAAAAACCGAACACCCATCAATCAAAGGCTTGTTTGTGGGCACAATGTTTATTTCTGTAGCATAGCACAATGTTATCTACATATGTACACATCTGCTTAGAAATAATTTAAACAAAATAAAAACATTGTTATAATATGTTCAGCCCTTTATCTGAAACCTATATAAAAAAAACAAACCTATAAGCGTGTCATTTTTATTGTGAATTAGATGGTTGTCCAGGTCGACTGTAAACGGCGGTTCACTATAGTACCATTTTTGTAGGCTTCCTACTTTTCCAGAACTGTTGCTTTATGGTGTTGGACAGGTGCAGTGCTAAACATTCTGATACGGTCTGTTAAATTTTTTTTTTTTTTTTTGTTATTTTACGGCGAAAAGCACATTAAGGCTATTATCGCTTCCATAAATATAAGTGTGAGTGTAAAGTGTTACTGTTGCAAGTGTGTGTTAGACTCGGGTACCACGAGGGACGTCTAAATCCTCTCAATAGGTGCAGCTAGTCTGCACCCCACTGCGAGGAACGGTCTGTTAAATGCTGGTCAGTTATTAATTGTTGTACTGTATTGTAATTTGAAAATTTGTTTATTAAACATTTGTTAATTCAGTGTAGATGAGGTTTTATAAAATTTGTAATCTATTTATCCTAAAAAAAAAAAATAATAAAAAAAATATATATGTTTTTATCTAAATTAGAGTTATGAAAAAGACACCAGTTCCATTTTTGTAGATTTATTATCTTAAAAAAAATTACAATGTCCATTTAACAGTTTGCCTTAGGTACTGTTCTAACTGTTTTCCTCCCCAACAGCTGACACTTCTCAGTAACAGATATTTTATTTGATCCAAGCAGTGTTCATTGTTGGGAAGTTTCATTGTATATGATATTTATCATTACCTGAAAATACTTTGGACACAGAGATACAGCCAATTTTTGTTTAAACAAAATATATAGACTTCAGAAAGACAAAGTTAATATCCAATCATAAAAACATAATATGACTTATTCTACTATGTACTAAGTTTATTAATTTACCTTTCTATGTTTGCAAATTAATTTTCCTTCAGGATTCCAAACAGTACTGGTGTTGTAGAACTTATTGTTTTCTTCTTCTGGTATTGAACCTCCAACTAAATATACTTTATTTTCTTTTGCGGCACTGGACAAAGCTTGTGCTGTTTGTCCATCTGGAATCTTTTCAGCATATTTTGGGAAATATTCTAAAAATAATTCAAATTTGTTTTGAACCAAACGAAAATATGAGATTAATAATAAAAGGTACAAAATTTAATAACTGAAGTTATTAGATATTTTTCAAGTAAACAATTTTTTTATAGAAAAGGATTAGATAAAATAAAATGGAATTAAACTTTAAGAACATTATGAAATTAAATCCTCAAAACACAGCATGTTAGCTTCTTTAGTATACCTATCTAAGCTATAATTTATAATTTGTGCACGTAAACCTATTTTTTTGGAATTTTGGTGTTTTATTCATTAAAAAAAACGCAATGCTTTCACATTTTCATGCCGGCGGAGGCAGCTAAAGTGAGCAGCTGATGGGCATAGCGACCCCACCATATCTCTAGCTCATTCTACTCATTCATTTACTCCACATACACACAACATACAAACCACATACACACACTCACACAAACACATATACACCCGCAGGGGGGTGCAGACTAGCTGCACCTATTGAGAGGACTTAGACAAGCCTCACGGCACCTGTGTCTAACACACACTTACACTCACAACACTACACTTACGATTTAAACACTTTATACTCACACGTACACTTAGGGATTTGCTGTTCTTGTTCCATTATGTCTGGGAGTGGCAATACTGCTTGGTTTCCTATGGCGGGGCCAAGTATGTGGAACCTGATGTGTGCCTAGCACTGCCGAGGACCGCTGATGGGACAAGTGCTGGGACCGAGCAGCCTATAGGCGCCTGGCAAGCACATGGGTGTTGAATTATGGGTGTCGGAGCCTATAATTGGGTCTATCATTACAAATGGTTGCATTCTGTGAGTACATAGAGGGCGGCTGCCAGCGGTACTTGTGTTTGGGGAACCGTAACGTTGTACCGGAACCCATTCCTAAGATTCTGGAGTGCTGAAGACATGTACTTCGGCTCCAGGATATTGGAGGTCCCCCCCAATTTATTGGGGATTCTCGCTTTAGTTCGAGTATCCTGGGCTACTGGTGACGTTTGGGTGCTCCCTGTACCATTTGTGCGAGATATCAACATTCGTGGAATCGCTCGGTAACGAAATTATGGAAACTAAATCAAAACAAAACGCCAAAAATTTGTTAAAGAGGCCTCGTTCAACTATGTCGAACAGGTCTGTTGATAGTAGTGGGAGCCGTGAAAATCTGGAGGAAATGGAGATGTGTACTGTACCTCTTCAGCTACCATCGCCAAGATTTTTAATATTTAAAAATTCTGAGGAAGGTTCGGACCTGTCTAAGGTGTTGCCCTTCCTCATTAACAAAGCTATAGTGGGAAGAGCAGGTCCCATAGCTTATATTAAGAAGCTGCAAAACGGGACGCTGTTAGTGGAGACAAGGCTGGTGATCACCACCTCTTTTATATGACTTGCACATATTGACGACCCCCAAGGACGAACAGTATTTTTAATTACCATCAATTTGTTACTGCTTGTAGCTGCCCATTAATTTTCCCACTGTAGAAGAATTAAATGTTTTACGTGACAAAGAAAGTCAGACAAGATTACACGTTGAATGCATGGCGGCAGAAAAGTTGCTTCCTTTGCCGCATTATTCGCTGCAGTGTTTCCAAATATTCCACAGTGACCAGGAATCCAGATAAATGATACTCTTGCACCTCATAGTTCAAGTCTATGGAGAGAGCACAGAATTTCTTGAACCAGAGGGTTTACCGAATACATATCCCGGATTGCCTGGAGGGCACTTTTGGAATCAGAACAAACTACGTAATGCAAACTATTGAATTCAATAGTGTTCAGAGCCTTTAAGATTGCAAAGAGTTCGGCTGTAAAGACACTACAAACTGAGAGTAATCCATACTTATACATTTCGTCCAGTGAGTAAAACGCGCAACCAACATTATCATTCATCTTAGAACCATCTGTGAAAATAAATTTAGCAGATGGATATGAATTAATCAGTCGAGAAAACTCACGTTGATACACAATGTTAGGAGTGTTGTCTTTCAGGTATATACACAAGGAGAAATCAAAGGTCAGCATATTGATTATCCATAGAGGGACAAGACAAAAGGACCTTTCAAACATTGGGGGTAGTTCAATACGCAAGTCTTCAAAAACACGGGTTGTTCTAATGCCAACAGGGGCTGTAGCGTACGGTCGGAATTCATAATGTTGGTGCAACTGATTATGGAAAACTGTATTATAAGCAGGATACCATGGTTTACATAATATATTACATACGTAACTTAATTGTAACTGCTGTCTCTGACGAGAGAGTGATGGTTCGCCAGCATTGGCGAGAATACTCACGACAGGACTTGAACGGAAAGCACCAGAAACAAGACGGATTGCAGAGTTATGGACGGGATCTAGTTTCTTTAAAATCGATGGTCTAGCAGATGAATATACAATGATGCCATAATCAATTATCGAATGAATTATGGCACAGTAAAACATCAGCATACAGGTCCTATCAGCGCCCCATCAAGACCCACTAAGAACCCTCAACATATTGAGGACTTTATTACATCGTAATTTTAAATCACGCACATGAGGGCTCCAGGAGAGCCTTTCATCGAATATTAGATCCAAGAATCGAACGGATGGAGAAGTCCAAAGCTGTATACCATCAAGATATAAAGACGGAGCCTGAATCTGTCGACGGCGAATGAACGCAATACACTGAGTTTTAGCAGTGGAGAATTTAAAGCCAGTAGTTCTCGTCCAGGTCTGCAAGCTATTTATTACCAGCTGAAGGGTTCTTTCAGTTGTTGCCATGTTTCTGGTGCTTATACGAGGGTTGATCAAATATATACGAGACTGATTTTTTAAAAAAATTATTGCTTACTTACAAATTATTCTTGATACAACTTATTTTTCTACATAGTCTCCCGCACGAGTAACACATTTTTCCCACGGATTGGAAGTTTTTAATTCCATCTTCGTAAAAAGTTCTCGGGCGTTCATTGAGCCATTGGAGCACGAAGGTCTCCACCGCAGAATCGTCTTCGAAACGCTAGCCTCCAAGCGCCTCTTTGAGTGGCCCAAACAGGTGATAGTCGCAGGGTGATAAGTCTGGACTGTATGGGGGATGTTCCATTGGTTCCCAGCCAATTTGATCGAGTTTAAGCCTCGTAGCGTTCGCCGCTTGTGGTCGGGCATTATCGTGAAGAAGAATGACGTTTCTCGCCGGTTTAGATTTCCTTTTCCTACGAAAAAGACTGTTTTATGCCTCTAAAACATCGCAATAATATTGTGCATTTATTGTGCGTCGTTGATGGAGGAAATCGACGTGAAAGGCGCCTTGATTGTCGAAAAATACAGTGGCCATTACCTTCCCGGCCGACGATCGTGATTTGGCCTTCAGGTTTTCTACTGCTTCCGCCTTCGCGAATTCCTTGTGCCAAGCAAAAACGCGAGCTCTTGACAGGGTCCTGTCCCCGTATTGAGCCGTCAATCTACTAAAGATTTCAGTCGGATTGACCCCCTCCTTGGCCAAAAACTTAATAATAATTCTCTGCTCCACGGAAACGTGCACTTCACTCTCACTCATTGTATAGTTTTATACTGAAGGGTCCGAACGAAAATGTTGCCCGTCTACGCCCGTCCCAAACCTCCCAGGCTACCTGAAACCCCACCCTTTAGAGTTCAATGTCCAACGGAAAAGTTTTTAGAAAGTCAGTCTCGTTTATATTTGATCAACCCTCGTATAAATAGCAAAATCGTCCACAAAGAGAAAACATCTGACTGGGGACCGTACATTAGACGTTATGCTATTGATTGCAATAGCAAACAGAGTAACACTAAGTACACTCCCCTGTGGAACACCATTCTCTAAGTGGAAGAGATCTGATAGTGTACTTCCAATATGAACCCTGAAATAAATATCATTAAGGAATTTTTTTATGAAAGCTAGTATTTTTCCTTGTATACCCCATGATTTTAATGTGTTTAGTATTCCTTGTCTCCAAGCCATATCATATGGCTTCTCTAGGTCGAAAAAAACAGCAACTAGCGTCTGACGCAAGAGGAAGTTATTCTGTATTGCAGACTCTAGCATTACCAACTGATCCACAGAAGATCGTGCTTGCCTGAAGCCACACTGTTCTTTGGAAAGCAGGTTGTTTGTTTCTATGTATCAGACTAGGCGACGATTTACCATTTTTTCTAACAGCTTGCAAAGGACGCTGTTCATAATAACATGCTATTCATTGTTATTATCAACATTAACTTTATCGGAATCCACAGATATTGAATCACTGCTGTGATTTAAGTCAGATTCCAATTAGTTTTGGTTTTAATGAAGTCGCCTTGGGAATGGTTCCATCTTTAGACTTTTTCCCTTGTTTATTTTTAGGTTTAACAGGTTAGTTACCTGTGTGCTTCGACCCAACTGTTGGTGGGCAAGTGCTAGCTTTTTTTAGGAAAAAAGATAATCCAGACGGAACGTTCTTAGACGAAGGCTTTAACACTTGCGACTTAGTCCTTAAGCCTAGATTGGAAGAAGATGGATTTGCTTCCGGAATTGCAGGCCTCGGATTCTTTGTCACAAGGGTTTTAGTAGTGTCTTTTGAAAGGTGAATATCCTTTCCTTTTGAAGACACTTCAGAAGAAGACGTTTCAGATGATTTAGATAGCGAATCAGGAGTGGAACCCGCAGAAATCAGAGTTAGCAATTGAGCTAACTTCTGATAATGCTTTTACCGTTTTAGTTAGCCCTTCGCAATTAGCACATGACGATTTACTAGTAGAAGTGGCAGCAGCAAACGATTTACCTTCAATTATTGATTTTGAGCTTTTGAAAACCTTCCTTGCTTCTGAAAAAGATATCTTATCCTTGGTCATGATAGAAAGAATGGCTTTCTCGTTCTTAAACTTAGGGCAGTCAAAGGAACGAGCGGGATGGTCTCCACCACAATTCGAACACTTTGGAACATTTTTACATTGCTCACTATCATGACCATTACCACTACAATTACCGCATTTCTGATTCTTCCGGCATGTGGAGCTCACGTATCCAAAAAAATGGCATTTAAAACACCGTCTCGGGTTTGGAACGTATGGCTTTACCGAAAGGCGCTGGTATCCAGCATAGATGTGGTCTGGGACAGTTGGCTTACCAAAAGTCAAAATCAATGAGGCAGTAGGTACTTCTTGCCCCTTACTGTTTCGCGTAATACGGCACACATCTACAACAGCTTGATTTGCTAACTCTGATTTAATCTCTTCCAAGTCTACATAGAGGAGATCTTTACAAGTTATCACTCCCTTTGCTGAGTTCAAGGTTCTGTGGGGCTCCACAGAAACCTTGACCATTTCAAAGAACGATGTCATTTTTAACAGCGATAGGCTCTGCTTATCGCTGTTAGTCTGAACCAGTAAAGTCCCGTTCTGCAGCTTCTTAATTGAAGCTACGGGACCTGCTCTTCCAACAATCGCCTAATTTATGAGGAAAGGGGACACTTTTGACAAGTCGGCCCCTTCCACCGACTTGTCCATCTAAAAATTTAAAATTTTACAGATGGCAGTTGTAGAGTTACAGCTTGCGTCTCCTCATTTCTGGATTTATCTCACTTTCATTGCTAACAACAGACCCGTTTGAAGCTGAACGAGGCCTCTTTAACACTCCTTTGGGGTTTTTGGTTAAGTTATCCATACTTTAGTTTGCCGAGCGATTCATGAATGAAGATTTTTCGAACAAGTGGCACAGGGTGCACCCAAACGACCACCAGCAGCCCAGGATACTCAAACTAAAGCGAGAATCCCCAATAAATTGGGGAGGACCTCCAATATCCTGGAGCCGAAATACATGTCTGTCAGCACTCCAGAACTTTAGGAATGGGTTCCGGTACAAAGTTACGGTTCCCCAAACCTAAGTACCACTGGCAGCCGCCCTCTATGTACTCACAGAATACAACCATTTGTTTCGATAGACTCAGCTATGGGCTCCAACACCCATAACTCAACATTCATGTGCTTGCCAAGCGCCTATAGGCTGCTCGGTTCCAGATCTTGTCCCATCAGAGATCCTTGGCAGTGCTAGGCACACATCAGTTCCACATACTTGGCCTTGCCAAAGGAAACCAAGCAGAATCGCCACTCCCAGACATAATGGAACAAGAACAGCAAATCCCTAAATGTATGTGTAAGTGTGAAGTGTTTACATCGTAAGTGTAGTGCTGCAAGTGTAAGTGTGTGTTCAACTCGGGTGCCGCAAGGTTCGTTTAGGTCCTCTCACTAGGTGTAGCTAGTCTGCACCCCCTGCGGGTGTGTATGTGTTTGTGTGTGTGTGTGTGTGTGAGAGAGAGTGTGTGTGTGTGTGTGTGTGTGTGTGTGTGTGTGTATGTGGAGTAAATGAGTGAGAGTAGAATGAGCTAGAGGTATGGTGGGGTCGCTAAGCCCATCAGCTGCCTCCGCCGGCCAAGTGAGGGAAATACTGGACAATTGAATAAAAGTGAGGAAAATACCAGAAAAAAGGAAAAAATACCTCCATTACCTAAACCATTATTGTACAAAAGTTACTAACATATTTTTTTTCCTCGAAATCACTTTATTTAATGTGTATAAGTAATTTAAAAGAATTATAAATTAAATAATATTTTAAAAACTACTTTACCTACATTAAAAAAATACTTTAAAAAATAACATAACCAATATCATTACATGAAAGTTACTAACTTTGTAATTTCATAAAGCAGCCACTATTAGCATATTAACTCATGCATAATTACATGCAGTGTAAATGTACAAGGCAATATCATCATCGAATAGTTTTAACTTACTTGTTCCATAAGGTGAATTCCAGCATTCTGGAAGAACCACCAGAGATGAGCATTGATTGATTGCTGCATCTTTTATTAATTTCAGAGCCCGAGTTATATTCTCTCCTTTATCTTCACATACTTTTAGTTGAATTAACGCGATTCGTAAACCTAAACGTAAAAATTTTGTAGACATATGTATGTTACAAGACATAAATACTTACTTAGACATAAATACTTTACTTGAAGTATTTATGATACACATAGGCCTACTGAAATATAAGCTAGGTTATAGTGTACAACATTAAAAGGATATTGCACAGAAGAAATTACCAATGTGAATTTTAGTGTACCTAGAAAAGCCAAAAATACCAAAAAAGCCATCTTATACATCACATAGATATTTCATATCTTATACATCACACTGGTATTTCTGCACTCTGTGCCTCATGCCAAAGTAGGGTAAATATGCAGTGTAGAATGTTTTCAAATTTTCAGTAATTTTTTTGCTAAAGTGCTTTATTACATGCCCAAAAGCAGTAATCAAAAATATATAAGCACAGAAAGCATGGGAAGTATGACAGAAATTGAAAATAAATGTGATACACATAACCTCAAAATTAGGTAAGGTGTTTTTGATTGCTAAGACAATAAAAAGCCTTTATTTTGTTTTAATAATGACCTAACTGACAGAGATGTTGGGTGAAAATGCTCTTTAATTAATGTGTTTTAATTACTAAAAGGACAAAAAAAAATGTTTAAGAAAAAAATTACCCCTGATACAGTTGTTGTGCAGTGAGCCAAATCACAAAATTTACAAATATGGGATGCCATTTTAACAATGTTTTCATTACAAGAATGAACCAACATGAGAAAGCAATAAACCATAACATTTATTAATTGCTGTCATAATGTGTAATGCACATGAGCAGTTAAGTACATGTAGTTAATTATGTGAATGACCAAAATCTGTGTACGAAATTTAATATGTTTAATGCAATGTAAACAGCAATGATGTCACAATATGTACCTAAAGTAGATGTGTAGAGATTTCCTACTTTTATCAATTTTAAATTTGTTTACAGATATAGAATGCAAACAAATATAAACTTGACAAATCTAGGAAAGATCAAAAAAAAATATATTCAACACAATTTAGACATTCTTAGCAGAAATAAAGAAAGAAATTTTAAGTCACATAGTTAACCCATCAGCTCGGAGAAATGTGTATAATATAGTAAACTAATAGATTTCATAAATATCGTCTATTTAATTCTTGTTTAAAGATTATTCTCCATAAAATGTTATCTTTCACTGTGGTAATAATACATGTATAACAGGATAAATACATCATTTTTTGTTTAAACACCATAAAGGGTGCATACTATCTAATCTATCTGACACTATCTGATTGTAGTGTTTGCAAAAATGATTGCAACATATTTTAAACTTACCATTGGGTAGTGTATTTGAAATCATGTTTTTGAAAGCCTAGTATTTCAAAAATGCTTTTACTACTCATACACTGAGTCAAATCTTTTATATTTAATTAAGCAGGAACAACTCTTTTACAAAAAATTAAAACTGAAAAAAACTATATGATTAACTATATAATACGTTAGAATTTAATGTTCAATTTCTAAACTGTAAACTTTAAAAAATAGTATTTGCAAATCGCAAAAAAGTTATATAAATAAATTTAGAAAGGTTATCTGACAGTGACATTTGACAACTGTTACTGATAAGGTGAACACTGATCACTGCAATGTCTCCACCCGTGGGAAAATATCTTGTACTAAATTTCCCTCGAAAGTATACTAGATCAAATAAAAGTACTAGCTTAGATTTTTTTTTAGAGTAAGTAGAATGAAAACCTATTAATAATATGCTTAAAATACTATATTTAGCATTAGTTTAAAAAGCAACTATTAAAAATCTTATGTATATTTTTCAGGATGTCATTTCAGTCAAAAATGTAATGTAGGATTAGTTAAAATTAAACTCCACTGTTTTTCCACTGTATTTGTTTTAACTGAATTTTTATTATTTATGTTCACTGTATCATTTTTTTAAATTTTTGTTTATAAGCCTTTTTAGTTTTTTAGTGGAAGATGAGGTGAATCATCACTGTTGTCACTATCAAACTTACCACAATCGTATTTTTTATCGCACTGTAGTGTTAACTCTGTACTATCCTACGAGTTTCGAGTTTGAAGGCAAGTTCGGACATTCAAAAAACTTGAAGAAGGCCGGCAGTTAAACTTTCAGAAATACTTACAGTTTGAAGAAAATTGGCTTTGAATGCAAACTGTTATAATCTTGTTTGATACATTTTCATAATTATAATGGTATTCAAACTAAATTAATTTTTGTACTAACTTGGACAAATTCGTTATCTAGAAAGATCTGTGAAAAAGTTCAAAACGGTAGTCTTGTGAACTTAAGAGTGCTCACACACACACACACACACACACACACACACACACACACACACAAACACACACACAATTATTTATTACTAGGAATTTTTTCACGATATCTTAAAATTGGGGAAATGTTAAGTAGCTGGGGGAACAACATTTATATAGCATCTGGCAACTCTGTTACTTGGATAGTAACCGTTTGTCGTATAATCTATGGTAATTGTATTATTGGTATTACTGTAACCTTGTAGGGGTGGGCGTTTCTGCTATTTTTACAAAATATCAACAAACTGTTTGTTGAGAAAAAACTGCTTTTTAAAACAGTTGGAAAAAAAAGGTTTAGAAAACAAACTCGAAGTTGTATTAGCAGCTAAAACATAAAGCACAAACGTTCAGTTTTCTAAGACTACTTTTTCATTCCCATTATCACCAACTGTTTTTGGGTGTAAAGCATTCAGAAAAAAGTAATCCTTATAAGTGTAGTAATAATTAAATTACATTCTCAAAACGTAATGTATATGTATGCCATTTTATATTTACAAAATACAATGAATTTGTAATAGAAGCATTCTTTTTTTTTACTTAAAAATTAAATAGTCCTTTGCATATTTACTGAAATGCAAACAATTTAGAATATTTTTAGTTGATTAAAAAATATTGATGATTGATAATAAATATAAAAAATATGTTTAAATAAAATTAGGTTATGTATTTACAAAATGTGAGATGTTATTGTCATATTTTTATTTGGGAGAAAGTAGGTTTTCACTTTTAAACACTGAAAAAAGTAACCTTAATAACTACAATATAGTAATAAGAACATAGGCCAAATGTGTTTAAATAAAATTAGCTCTATGTAGTTACAAAATTATAGGTTATTAACATTAGGTTATTATAAATGTCCTTTCAAATTAGTCACACTGGATTTATAAGATAAGGCTTGTTTACATATATTGCAAAAAGCCTTTTCATTCTCAGCCTTAGAAAAATAGTTCTAAATTATACTTCTTTGACGGTTAGCCATAATTTTAAAACATATGACACTAAAAGATTTTATTATGTTCAATGTAGCCTATATTTCGCAAAATTTTAGAAAAAGTACTAAAATAACCTAAAATTATTCAAGATATATAAAAGAGTAGATATTGTGAATTTTAAAAAGTCCACACATCCAATAAATAATTAAAAACTATGCATTTAATTCTAAAAACATAAAAAAAGTAAAAGAAAACTTTCAAAATTGTCCACTAAATATTTTTAAATTTCTAAACACGAAGTAAACTACGGAGAAAAACTAATATAAAACACAATTATAGCTGATTTTATAGTTAAAAAAATGTTTGAACAATACATTTTACATTTAAAACTTTCAAACAACTCGTTTGAAAAATAGAGATAAACGTTGACAACGCCCAAACAGTTCTTACTTCACTACAAGCAACAAGAAACTTTGAAATAAAGGGAAAAAGCATAAAAGCAGGTTGAAGAAAAGCAGCAGGAAAACAGTTAGCAGGAAAATAGCAGGAAAAAAGTTTTAGCGCTTGCGGCAACGTTCGAATAGAACTTGGGTGGTGGGGAAGTCCCAACAGCTGTTCCTTGTTTAACCAATCACGAACCAGTCCAAATCAAACTGCTTATTTCCGTTTGGAAAAGCAGTTGGTTTGTCGTATATAGAAAAGCAGTTTTTTAAAAACAATTTGGTGTTTTCTTACCCACCTCTAACTCAGTCTTGGCTTAGCAGCCGTTAATAATGTAGTAGTTATTTATACCTTCCGCCAGGTGCGAATTACGCTCTGTGATTCGTTTTTTGTTTGCAAAAAACACTGCGCCGGTGGACATTCATTCCCAACTGTGTGAAGTCTACGTAGAAAAATGATGAAGAGACGTTCATGATGAACAGCGTTCAGGACGGCCATTTGTTTCGGACGAAACGATTGCAAAGCTGAAAGATCAGAGGGTGACTGTTCGGGAGCTCTTCGAAATGATCCCTGATGTGAGTAAGACCTGCATTATCAATATTTTGACAGACCATTTAGGGTCTAGCAAGATTTATGCAAATTGGTCCCAAGACAGCTTACAGCAGACCACAAACGGCCATGGATTG
Organism: Callitettix versicolor; assembly: GCA_022606455.1. NCBI lineage: Eukaryota > Metazoa > Arthropoda > Insecta > Hemiptera > Cercopidae > Callitettix > Callitettix versicolor. The sequence continues at coordinate 33,558,796 of CM040189.1, read as the reverse complement.
ATGCGGCCCGCGAATTTCGTCAGGTTTACGAAACCGATGGCGAGAAATTCTTGGACTCCATTGTCACTGGGGATGAGACCTGGGTACATTATATGACAGTGGAAACGAAAGATCAATCATATCAGTGGAAACTTCCAGAGTTGCCGAAGCCGCGGAAGTTCAAACCTCTGTCTGCCGGCAAAGTCATGACGAGCGTGTTTTGGGACATGAAGGGGTTATTATTGTGCGAATTCATGGATACCTGCACAATGCTGATTGCTACTGTGAGACGTTACGTAACCTCGCGATTCAAAACAAGAGGCGAGGCATGCTCACGAAGGGAGTTTCTTTCGATCAAGACAACGCTTGTCCGCACACCGCCCGTGTAACCAATCTCATCAACCAATTTGGATGGGATACTGTCACACATCCGCCCTACATCCCGGACTTAGCCCCAAGTGACCATCTCTTCTCTAATTTGAAGAAACACTTAGGTGGGACGCATTTCAGTACCGGAGAGCAGCTGAAAAAGTTTTAAGCTACCTTCGCTGCGCGGCGGGAGAATTTTTCGACTCAGACATACAAAAGATGGTTCATCGTATGCAAAAATGAATCGATCTCAACGGCGATTTTCGAAAAAAGCGTAAGCTTTCCAAAAATGTATTATTCAATGAAAATAAACATGTTTTTCATTGTGAAAAATTATTGGGAACTTATTTTACGGACAACCCTCGTATAAGAGTAATCTAATTTTGATTATTTTATTAGGATTCTTGCAGTCCATTGCTTCAAGATTATGATAAAGATTATATAGGTCTAATTTACTGTGTACACAACAGGATGTATACTCTAGCCAGTCATATCAACTTTTAAATTTGGCGTAAAACGTGTTTACAATCAATAGGTTAGCATAAAGTTTCACTATTTCGAGTACAATATAGTACTTGTAACCACACGCCATTACAATACTTGCACAGGCCCAAAATCAATATAAAGTATTTACTCTCTGCATTATCATCCGATCGCCAAGAAATTTTCGACCGGCAAAAATAATTGAAACCACTAAATAAATATTTAGTAGTTTATCTATGGAACTGATTCAATACATTTTTTTATAATTGTTTTGTGATCGAGGTTAATTTGTTAGAAAACAGAAAAAATAATCCAGAAGGTAGTCAATATTAAGTTTGGTTAGGGAATTGGAAAAACCCAACCAGACAGAGGTCAAGGTTTATTCATTCAATGCCTACTATTCGTCCACGCTCTCCTATGTATATATTTTATTCAAATTTGCAATCGTTAATATAAATACTTTCTTATCATCCCTTTAAGTTCAAATAATTTTTTTTAAACTTGTAGTGGATGACACTTGATGTTAATACAGTTTTTTAAAATATTAATATTGCTAATTTGTCCAAACTATATGATAGGATTTGATTTAAATAACACTTATGTTCTAAGTGTTATATAACAAATGAATTTATGAAGGATTTTGTTTTATGATTTGATTTTTATTGTTTGAATTTATGATTTTTACGAGCACTGTCTTGAAGTTTCAGTCCTTTAGATTTTTAATAGTGTTATTGTCCACATTTAATCAAAATCAGGCATAAAAAACGGTATTTCTTAAATGTTCAAGCTCATAAAATTACAAATTTTGAAGATTGGATATAAAAATATCACTATTTTATTATTTTAATTTTCGACAGACATCTATAGGACTAGACAAAGTATACGCACTAAACAAAGTACACTTAAACACCTCTTGAGCTGTTCTGGCAAAATAAATTTTATTTTTTGGCCAACTAAAAAAATAAGAATATTTATATTTCTGACATTTCGTAAATCAAAACATTTCACAATCTTGTCCTCTATGTTTTGTACAAGTAGATAGGGTAAATTACTTCAATTACATAGTCTAATCTTTACTATTTGTTATATATATATATATATATATATATATATATATATATATATATATATATATATATATATATATATATATATATATATATATATATATATATATATATATATATATATATATATTATCTTGAAACTAAGTAGCCTGTGAACAGTCATATTTGAATTATGCCTACCAATATTTTTACTTAAAGAATTTGCTATTTGTTTGATTGGTTTATTTTTCATGATACTTATTTTAAGTTTTTAAAGTTTTAAGTTTTAAGTTTAAGGTTTTAAAGTTTTTTTTATTAACTATTTTTTTAATTAAGTGATATTAATAAATGGAACATTAATTTCTTATAATAAGTTATACTTCAATGCAATCCCTACCAATAATTTGTTCCATTTAAAACCTTAGTAACTTTAACAAACTTTATTGGTTAGGTTATGTAGGTAGTTTTTTCCTTTTTTCGGCCTTCCATTAATTTTTTAATTTGTATATTTCTGCATATTACATGCAGGAACTGAATTCAAGTATTTTCGCTGAAAAAACCTGAAACTAATTAAACTTTAACATTAGGAACTTTTAAGCAATGTTATTATATATGTTATGGAACATTGTTTTGTTAACTTAATATTTTTTAGAAATTTTGAAAACTTTAGCGGAGCTGAGCGTTTGTAATATTATATATATATATATATGACAGAACAGATTAATAAAATTAGCATACCAGCAGTAATCAAACCAAACTATTGCTAGAATGACACTTAACCTAGCATTTTTAACATAAAGTACAAGTAGGTATATTCACTGTATTATAATTTAAAACGAATACTAACATAAAATATTTATTAATGAAATAAAAAAACAAAGAACTTTTTACATCAATGTCCATAACAATGTTAAACAACTTTCTTAATCTGGTAAATAATAATATACAGTTTTATATTTTTTACGAAATACACGATTTACAAGGTTAGAGTTATTTTAGTACAAACTCAAATTAATTTGAAGGATTTTTCCGAAATTTCGTGCGATTTTATAAATTATCAGCCCTTAAATATGTCCAGGTTGACAAACTGTGTATTTTGTACAAAAATCAAACATGGCGGAAACAGTCAGCCTTCTCGTACAACGAAGATTTTCGGCAATTTGGTGCACTCTATTGGTGCATCAACCCCCCGTGAATTCGTTGCAGTTGAGCAGTATTTGGTTAACTAGGACGATGCAATTAGGCAATACATCATCCTGAGTACGTTACCTCTTAGGCGAAAAGTAGCTATATTGAACGACTTAAAAACAGTATATACAATGGTATATTGTAGTTAACCATAGTATATAGTAGCTTATCTATGACCTCAATTAATGGAAGTATAGATATAATTGGTCTTGCACTAATCTATGTTTTCACAAGGCTTTTTTTAGTTTGTTTTTCTATAATATTCCATAAATTTTACTAGTATTTAATCTAACAGTTGTGGTTGATTATTGTGGTTTGTAAATTTTTGTAAATTTTTAATTCGAAGGTACTATAGTTAGTGCACTATAGTATCAATCAGAAAGTGAGTATCTTAATCAGCAAGTGTTTGATTGTTTATGTTGAAATAGTCGATAAATGCCACGAGTCGAAAAATTTCGCGTTGGTCAGTTTTATAAGAATAAATGGAATGAATTATTTTCATGAATGACAAAAATCTAATATTTTGCCAAAGTGTGTCTGTAAATTGTAACATTTCTACATATTTAACACTAAAAACACCGTAATGATATTTAATTGCCTGGTGGCACTAGTATTCTGTAAATTTTACTTGTATTTTGCCTAACTGTTGTGGTTGATTAGTTGTGGTTTATAAGATTTTTTTAAATTTTTAATTCGAAGGTGCTATAGTTAGTTATTTGCACGAAAGTAATTAATCAGAATGTGGGAATCTAAATCAGGAATGTAATTATTATTTCCTAAAAAAAATCTGGCTAAAAAGTTGTAGAAAAAATAAATAGTGCAAAAACATTATGAAATTTTTCTCACATTAATTAGTTCTTCAAAAAACGGGCAATGAAGCAAAAAATTACCCACCTTCTCAAAATTGTGTCAGTTTTTGTAAGACTTTGGTCACTGGTAAATTAATGAAAAAATAAAACTAATCTGATGGTGGTCATGTTTGTTATTTGATTTTCAATTTACTATCAAACTGTAAATTTATTTTGTTTAAGGTTTGGTGTAATGACTAAAGATATAGCCACAATTAGAAGAAAAAACAGGCAGGCACGTATGCATGCGCGCGCACACATACACACACACACACACACACACACACACACACACACACACACACACACACACACACACACACACAGACACACACAGACACACTACAGACACACACACACAGACACACACACACACACACACACACACACACACACACACACACACACACACACACACACACACACACACACACACACACACACACACACACACACACACACACACACACACACACACACACACACACACACACACACACACACACACACACACACACACACACACACACACACACACACACACACACACACACACACACACACACACACACACACACACACACACACACACACACACACACACACACACACACACACACACACACTTTAGAGGTGCACAAAGAAAAGATTTTCAAAATTTCACCCCTATTTTGTAAAGTAAAAGTAAAAGTATTCAACAAATTAACTTTATACTTTTTTCGTATTTTTAGATGTTAAGGGTAAGTAGTATACTGCTAAACTATAGGAGCAATGTTTGAAGCTAGCCCAGGAATGTATTGTACAGTATATTAAGTGGAGATTCAATCTCAGCATGTGTACATCACACATTAGAGGAAGGACTTAACCATTAGGACATTCTAATACTATCAATTAGCTAAGCTGCAATAAAAGCTCTCAGTTCACTAGAAATCTCATCCTAACTGGTATGGGATTCTCTTTTTTCTCATTGCAGGATTGAGCAAAATGAGAGAACAGACCTGATGGCCAAGAAATATACTTTGAGTGCAAGGCCATGGAGTCCAAAAAAAAAGGAGACTGTGTAACTTCAGCAACCAGATGAGGATTTTGATAAGGAAACCCAACATAAGATTCTAAAAGTTGTTAGAGGCACTGGAATTGGGTTAAGGAAAGGAGTATGGAAACAGAATAATCTGTAACCTCAGTAATAAAATCCTCCCTAAAAGTAAGCTTAGTTGCATTCGAACTCAAAAAACTGTGCCTACTTCTGTAATTAACATGTTGTATTTTCATATTAATTATTCATACTGCAGATTTCTTTGACTCTTATGTTGTCTTTTTATAAATACAAAAGTATAAGAATGCTATTGCTTGTACTGATATTATGATTAATGATGCTAGTTTGTTATAGATAAGTCATTGTTTTTATATGCTTGTGATTAATGTTTATGATAACAATCAGAACCAGACTTGATTTCAAAGGGTCTGCTGTATCTGTAGAATTGTGACAAAAATTAGCAGTAAAAATTTTGTGGTTTACAAATAATAATTTTAAAATTGCTTCTTGATTTTATTTCAGGTTGATAGAGAAAAATTGACATGGATGATGTTTATGAAAAACTTACAAAAACTACTACTAAATATAATAAAGTTAATTTAGAAGATGATATGAAGAAAATTACCGAAAATGTAAAAAAAAATAAGAGCAAATTATTTAAAATATTGGGGCGTCCTACTTTGTCTTGTGAAGAGAAAAAAAGGTAAGTTCCTGAATCCATAATTTTCATTCTGTTTATTTGGACTTCCATCTAATTTTAGTATAGACAATAATAATACATATTTTATTATATATTATTATTTTTCTATCTAAAATCTTTTATAAACTGGAAAGGTCTTTTATTTAACAGAATAAACTTGAAAGTTTAGTTAAAATATTCCATATAATGTTGACAACATGTTGCATGTTTTTATTTACCATACTACTTGTTTTGAATAGTACGGTCTGTAATAATATTAATAAAATTATTACTATTTCCAATTTATTATCAAAATTGTTCTCAATTTTTAGACTTGATTATTGGGATATATTGAAAGACCTCCCAATTCATAATACATACTTGGAATTAGATTCAACCTTTGAAGTGCCCTTAGAAGATCAACTATACTCTCACCTGGCTGAAATTGATCTAACAAAAATAGAAGAATCTAAACTTACAGTTCTGAAGTCTCTTAATATCACTAGGCCAAATTACAAATACAGTAAAAAAACTTTCTGGTATAAGGTAATGTATGCCATGTTATTTATATCTTTATAAATGATTTTAAAAATTCAATTTTATAGTTTTGCTTCTGTAATTATGAATAATAAAATCTTAATAATAACTAGAATTGTTCAGGTTAGGTTTTTCAGGTAAACTATTCTTGAGCTTGCTCCAAGTAGTGCATTCTGAAACCAATGCAAACCTCATAGCAAAGCTTTATTTTTAACACATTGAGAAATTCAATAGAAATCTTGATTATTTAAACTTTCAAAAGTATTTTGTGTTGACTTAAATTTATAACTCAATTATTGTGTTAGGCCTAAGCATTCATATTAAGAGGTATACCTTTTAAAGTAGATAAACTCATTTCTTCATATGAGGTTTCCTAAGGAACAGTTGTTGGCCCAGTTTAGTTTTAAATTTATATAAATGATCTGTTTTTATCAGTATTCGTTAACAGAATTACTCAATTTGTTGATGAAACCATATTGAGTTTTTAATAAATATCTACTAACCTTTTAAAGCAAAAGACATTTTACAAAGCAATGCTGTAAGCCAATATTTTACTGTAAATATTTAATTTCCTGGTAATTGTAATTTACTGCAAATAATTTACTGTTAAATACGTGTTAAGTAAAAATATATGTTTTAATGTAAACTTTCCTCTAATCACACATTTGATGTCATAATGGGAGAAACAAAATGCATACAATTTCTTAAATGTTGATAATTTGATAATGTAAAAGCATGAATGGATTTAGAAGAGGTATTTTAGGGAGAATGAATTTCAGTGTGGAATCTGTTATGTTGGAGAGGGAGAAAGGAATAACTTCCAGCAAAAAGGTATGTCTACCTCTAGAAAATTTTTGAAAATTTGACACTAAAAAATTAGACTAATTTTTTTTATACCTATGAAACAAATTAAGTTTTTTGTTTGTTTAGAACATGATTTTTAATAATATAAACAACATTATGAGTACGTTATGAAATTTCTTTTTATAATAACAAATAATAAAATATTCTTATTGCATTTTATAATATATTTTTTTTAATTATTGATAATGCAAAATTAGTCTTAATTAGTACAATTAGTCTTAATATTAATGTGATAATATTAATGTTATTTATTATGTGATATATTAAATAGTTTAAAAGGTATTAAATGTAATAAGAAAGTTATATTAGTTATTATTATTATAAAAAGACAACTATTATAAGGTAATCATAACTTCATTACAGTTATTATGTAAAAGTCATGTTTTAGAACATGTCCCGTCCATAACATAGCATTGTTTTCATTTCATTGTTTTACTTCACATTGGTTAAGTTAGATTGAAACAAAGAAATATTTAAACAAAACTACTTCATTTTTTCTAAAATTTATTTATAAATTGGCCCAGACATGAAAGAATCACATAAACAGTAAATATTACAGTATTAACGCTAAAATTTGTTCTAGGATCTTTATTCTATGAAAATTAGTCTTATTTTAGTATAGCAATTCTTTTAATGATATACTGTGGTTTGGTTACCCATATTTGAAGTATGGAATTCTGCTTTGATATAACTCATTACTAAAAAATGTAAAACAATCAACATGGCGGACTTAGTAAAACGTATTTCTGTTTTGTACCTTGTCTGGATATGTTATATTTGACCTATTGATTTAAGTATAAATGTAAACATATCTAGAATAATGATAGTCATTGTTCGTGCTTAAAATAAATATACCTTCCATTACCTATCATAATTGCTCAATTAAATTGACTACTGGGAGCTGCTGCTATCTGGTGACAAAAAAAAGAAACAGCACTTCTAGCCAGCTCTCTATATTCAACTGATAAGTCAGTCCTATGTCAAAAATCGCTACCGCCGCTTTACAGTCCCGGCTTTGTGATTCCTTTGTGCGACACTGCAGACTCAAAAAGACTTGGCTAAGGGGGAAATCTAACAAGAGGAAGAAGTAAGGTGAGCAATTTCCTTATCCTTTCTATTTCGAATTATTCCTAACCTAAGTACGTACTTCGTTATTGCCTTTTAGCTACCAGAGGTGATAGGCACATACATAACGAGCATTTGGTCCTCCGGGCCGGATATAACGAGACTTCGGCCCTATAGGCTGAATATTCAATTTTTGGGGTTACAATTCAATTTGTTGAATTTATATACAAAAATTATTAATTTAATAATTTTATTATTTAGTGTTTTGATATTAGAAATTGTATTTAATATCATATTTACTTGTACTTGGCAAAATAAGAAGTGGATGTAATTTTAAAAATGAATATTTTTATTTTTGTAAAAAAAATATTTTTTAAAGAAAATCTTATTGAGAGAGGGTTGGATCAGGCTCAAGGTCATCATATTAGGAAGGATTTCTACAGAAAAACCTCTTTCCGTCTTACCCAACTATGGACCTCTCCCCTGTGTGGCTGTCTCACCACTACCAACACAGTAGCTGTGTATGTGTGTCTTCGTGTTCTCTTGTTTACCTTTATCAGTTATCAGTCAACTGGATTTATTTATTTCATTTAACTTCCGTTTAAAAATAATTTTAATTTATTTTTCTTTGCTAATTGTAAAGTTTATAAGTTGTGGAGGTACAAATTTATGTGTTAAATTTTGTAAAATTTATTAATTTGAAATGTCTCATAAAAATCCAAAAATTAAAACTTTATTATTTAGGCTAGAAAAATTATTTTTGCGCATACAGCAGTTGTATGATGTTTCCCAATTACTTCGAACTGACAAGTCTAAAATCCTAGAGTTTCATACACGTTTAGCTAAGTTAGAAGAAACTTTTCTTAGTTATGAAAATACTATTGATGATATTATAGAAATCTTAGTTACTGATCATCCGACAGAAAGTGTTGATACTTATCAACAAAAATTACAAGCAGCTGAAACCTTGTACATCGAGATAATGAACGTTTCTTCGAAGTTTAAGGTCCCTACTGTACCTACTTCTTCAAAAAAGGTTTCCGTAAACTTACCGAAAATTTCTTTGAAAACTTTCGATGGTACTAACCTTTCTGAATGGCAGAGTTTTTCAGATAATTTCGTATCATTAATTCATAGTAATGCCGATCTGGATGATGTGACTAAATTGCAGTATTTAATTTCAGTATTAGATGGAACTCCCTTGTCAATTGCTAGGACTTTGCCCGTTACAGAGGCAAATTACGCTGTTATTTGGAAGTTATTGACTGATAAATATGATGATAAAAGATTGATTGCTTCATATCTTTTAGATTTAATTTGTGATTTCACTCCCTTGAATGTGGAAAATTCAGAGAATTTAAATAAATTCTTATCTACATTTTATGAAACCACTTCCGCTCTTAGGAATCTCAAGATCGCAGATTTAGCGGATTTTATTTTTTTGTATCTAGCTTTAAAGGTACTCCCAGTTTCAACAAGGAAACAATTTGAGAGTAAATTTTTGACAACAAATATACCAACTGTTGAAAATTTACTTGAGTTCATAAGAGAACACATTAGAGTTTTAGAAACATTGAAGTCCAAGTCAAGTAATAATAATACGACAGGATCTTTATCCTCATCCAAAAACCTTGGAATTTTGCATCCAAGTACTCCCAAGCGATTTATGGGAAAAAAGAAAAGTGCCAATTTGGCTGCTTATACTTAGACAAGCAAGGTTAACTGTTCCTTTTGTGCAAGATCGCACACCTTGTTTTCGTGTGCCACCTTTCTTAAACTGAATGCTTTACAAAGAAAGGACTGGGTACTCAAAAATAAGCGCTGCTTTAATTGTTTAAAAAGCAACCATTTTAGTTTTAATTGTTCTGTCAAAGGTGTATGTCGCCACTGTAAAAAGAGACATCACACTTTATTGTGCTTTCAAAGTGAGACTCCTATTGCACAGAAAGAGACTTTTAAAACAGAAAACGTTAATGATTCCGCTAATTATACGGATAATGACGAACCTGAGCGTTCTAATTCGAAGGAACAGCAAACTGCATGTACCTCTTTGGAACATTCCAGTACTGCGGTATTGTTAGGCACAGCTGTTGTGCTAGTAAAAGATAGTTCATGTATCTATCAGCCCGTCAGGTCGCCTATTGATTCTGGATCAATGACTCCGTTCATCACAACTTCTTGTTTGCGATGATTAGGTCTCAAAAGAAGAAAGTATCATTGCTCAGTAGCAGGTTTGGGTGATCAGAAGTTGTCCAATATTAAAGGTGTTGTGACTTGTGAGATTAAGTCAGTATTTGGAAGCCAGACTTTTATTACGGAAAGTGTGGTTGTCAACAGAATAACTTCAGATTTGCCGATGGCGGATATCAACATTGCTGAAAATTCTAAATTTTCACATTTAAAATTAGCGGATCCAGAATTTAATAAAACTGGAAAAATTGACTTACTGGAGCCGATTTATTTTCGTTGTTGTTTGACGGCGAAAAAATTTATGATAAAAAAAGTGGGCTCACTGCTTTGAGCTCCGCGTTTGGTTGGATTGTAACAGGAAAGGTTCACATTCATGGGCCAAACAAACATAATAGTTTGGCCTCATTGCCTACAATGCTGAAGCCCTCTTTGGAAGAGGCACTTATAAAGTTTTGGGAGTGTGAACAGCCCATTGTAGATTGTCTTCATGTTAATCCTGAAGATGTTACCTGTGAAGAGAATTTAAAAAATAATTATTTTCGCCTTGAGAATGGACGTTATGTGGTCCCATTGCTCTTTAATGCAGACCCTTCTTTGTTAGGTCAGTCTTTTCACAAGCTCTCTCGTTTACATTCTTTGGAGAGGCGCCTGGCATAATCCAGACCTTAAAAGAATTATATTGACTTCATGCGTGAATATCAAGCTTTAGGACACATGAGAGAGGTGAAAAAAGGTGAAGGAAAGTATTTTTTACCTCACCACCCTGTTATTAAAGAGTCTAGTAGCACGACAAAAATTAGAGCACGGGAAAATCTTTGAATGATTTATTATTTAAAGGGCCAAAACTACATCAGGAGATTGTGGACATGTTACTTAAATTTATATTATATCCGTTTGTATTTACCGCGGATGTACGTAAGATGTTCCGCCAGATAATGGTTAAGAGTGAAGATTGCGCTTTTCAGCATATTCTATGGCGGGAGTCTACTCAAGAGCCGGTGAGAGAGTTTGAACTTCTTACGGTGACTTATGGTGTTAAATCTTCTCCCTTTTTATCTAATAGGATGCTATTTCAATTAAGTGAAGATGAAAAAGAGAGATTTCCTCTTGCTTCAGAGATAGTAAAGAATAGTACGTATGTGGATAACATAGTTCAAGGGTTTTTTGATGGAGAGGTTGCTCTTTTAGCAAGATATCAGCTTGTAAACCTGATGAAAATGGCACAACTTGAGTTGCATAAGTTTGCCAGTAATGATCCCTCTATTCTAGAGGGATTGCCTGCTGATCATTGTGAGTTCAGTATGGACTTCGGAGAAATAAGTGAACAACCTATTAGTATGTTAGGTATTCAATGGCAGCCAAGGCTTGATTGTCTGTTTTACAAGGTTCTTCCGGCGAGGAAAGAATTCACAAAAAGAGGAATTTTGAGTTTGATTGCTGGTATTTATGACCCGCTTGGTCTTTTATCACCAGTTGTATTTACTGCAAAGTGCTTTATTCAGGAATTGTGGCTTGTAGGCATGGATTGGGATGCTGAATTGCCTGATGCATTGTGTGTTCGCTGGCAAAAATTTCTTGCTCAGCTTCAGGAATTAAATTAAATTAAGGTCCCAAGATTTGTAAATAGTGACCGGCCACAGAAAATATTTTGATTGGTTTTTGTGATGCTAGCCAGCGTGGCTATAGTGCAGCAATTTATTTGAAAAATAAGAACACAAATAAGGTTTTTTAATGTTTTGCCAAATCCAAAGTGGCTCCATTAAAAACTTTGTCAATTCCTCGTCTCGAATTAAATGGTGCAGTACTTCTTTCAAGCTTACTGAAACATTTTATTTCTCTATCAAATTCCATTATTAAGATTTCAGAAGTTTATGCTTTCACAGACTCCACAACAGTACTTAGCTGTTTGAAAACACCACCTTATTTGTTAAAAACGTTTGTAGCAAACAGAGTTGTTGAGATATTGAACAACTCAAGCCCTGAATGGTGGGGCTATGTGTCTACTGCCCACAATCCCTCAGATCTTTCAAGCAGAGGCTTATATCCAGCGGATCTCGTGGATAACGTTAAGTGGTTTGAAGGACCTGATTGGTTATCATTAGATTCTGGTGATTGACCAAAAAAGACACCTTCTCTCCTGCAGAAGGTTCCAGAAACAAAGGAGCCCTCCTATGTTTCACTTGTGAGTTCAACGAATCCTTTTTTGGACGACTTTATTAATCGTTTTTCTTCTCTTCTTAAGCTGCAACGTTCTACAGCTTATGTACTTCGTTTTGTACATAATTTGAGAGTACCTCAGACCTCCTGGAAAAGAGGATCCATTACAGTTTTAGAACTGCAGAATTCCATGGAATTTTTAGTTAAAAGTGTACAAAAACAGGAATTTCATTCTGAGATGAATGCATTATTGAACAAAAAATCCTGTTCAAAATACTTATCATCCTTAACCCCTTTTATTGACGATCGGGGTGTGTTGAGGGTGGGGGGCAGGTTACATCACTCTGACCTCCCTACTCTTTCTAAACATCCTGTTTTGTTGCCTAAAAAACATCATTTGGTGAATTTAATAGTGGATTATTTTCACAACTGCTGTCTTCATGCAGGACCCCGTGCACTGCAATCGCTAGTGACACGTAGATTTTGGATTCTAGGAATTAGAAATGTGATCAGAACAAGAATAAAAAAATGTTTGGTGTGTGTAAAATTAAAGCACAGTCCTTTCAACCTATTATGGGTGACTTGCCCGATGTGAGAGTGAAATTGGAACGTCCCTTCTTAAACTGTGGAGTGGGTTTAGGTGGACCTTTCTACATAAAAGAAAGTAAAAGAAGGAATGCAAAAATTCACAAGTGCTACCTTGCTTTATTTATATGTTTAGCTACGAAAGCAGTGCACTTAGAAATTTTTTCTGATTTAACAAGCAGCTCATTTTTAGCTGCACTGGATAGGTTGATGGGCAGAAGAGGGTACTGCCAAAAAATTTATTCTGATCAAGGAACGAATTTTCTTGGAGCAAATAGATATCTGACAGGACTCTACAAATCTTTGAAGGAGATTACCTCAGAAGAAAGTTTTTTGGACGCCTGCTCTACACGGGGTGTGACATGGTCTTTCAGTCCCCCCGCGGGTCCCACATTTGGAGGATTTTGGGAGAGAGGTATACGCTCCTGCAAACAGCATTTGCGGAGTGTAATTGGAGAGCAGGTTCTTACCTGGGAAGAGCTAGAGACTCTATTTATTAAAGTGGAGGCTATGTTAAACTCTAGACCAATGTGTGCATTGTCTACAGATCCTCAAGAATTCGACGCTTTAACTCCCGGTCATTTCTTAGTGGGGAGCCCCATAGTGGGTCTGCTGGAAGAAAACTTATTAGATATTCCTCAAAATAGACTTGATCGCTGGAGATTGGTTAAAAAAATGAGTCAACATATGTGGAAGAGATGGAGTCAGGAGTACCTTCATGCTCTTCTTCCTAGATCAAAGTGGACTCAGCAGTCTAACAATTTAAAGTGTGGAGACTTGGTATTAATAAAAGAAGCTAACTCAACGCCACTTCGCTGGAAGTTAGGAAGAATTATTGAAACCTTTCCTATGGAATTATTGAAACCAATACACGATGGAATTGTAAGGGTCACTTCCATTCGTACTGCTGCTGGTACACTTCGGAGACCAGTGTCTAAGTTGGTTCCTTTACCAACAAAGTAGTGTTTTTTGTTCTCATTTTTTAAGAACTTTAAGTTTAGTTTTAAGTTTTGTACCTCCACTTAGGTTTTTTGTGTTAGTTGCTAAGTAGACACCCCTTATGGGTTGACAATTATGTTTGTACTGCCAAGTACAAGTAAACATTTTCATTTTTCTTTTGATGTGTTGGGTATCATCATTCAGTTCAAGGTAACCTTTTAGTTTTTTTGTTTTTCGATACTTAACACTTATAACTTAAATAACTTCTTTATTTAGGTGGGGGGTATGTTCGTGCTTAAAATTAATATACCTTCCATTACCTATCCTAATTGCTCAATTAAATTGATTACTGGGAGCTGGTGCTATCTGGTGACAAAAAGAAGAAACAGCACTTCAAGCCAGCTCTCTATATTCAACTGATAAGTCAGTCCTATGTCAAACATCGCTACCGCTGCTTTACAGTCCCGGCTTTGTGATTCCTTTGTGCGACACTGCAGACTCAAAAAGACTTAGCTAAGGGGGAAAAATGTAACAAAAGGAAGAAGTAAGGTGAGCAATTTCCTTATCCTTTCTATTTAGAATTATTCCTAACCTAAGCACGTACTTCGTTATTGCCTTTTAGCTACCAGAGGTGACAGGCACATACAGTCATACTTTTAGCACTACTGGAGCACCAAACTAAACAGCACAAGATGAGAAAATTTAACAATTCATCTTCTCATATTCTGAGTAAAATTAACCATTTAATTGCTGGGTTTAAAAATGTCCTACTCATGAAACTTGGCACTGGGCAGTTAATTATATTGTCACAAACTTTATTGTACAACGGAATGCCAACAGTAAATACAAAATAAAACAAGTAATGAAATCTTACAGTAAAAAAGGAATTTAAAATTCCAGTTGGTACTTAGATAACAAACTCACACTGGCAAAAGAACACATGTCACCACTGTTAGAATTCTAATGTACATTTTTTTTTTTAATGCCCATACTTTATGCCAGTTAGACTAATAAGGACGAGAAATGAGCATTAACGGTAAGGAAAACACAACTGGAATAACTGCGGCTAGAATTCAGAACCTTAAGATGCACAATTCAGAGATGCAGCAGACTGACCAGTGCTTTAGCCACAAAGACAACCAAGTCCCCTTTAATGTACACAGGCAAGGCATTGTTATTATAACCTTATCACATTTAGGAATAATCAAAATAACATCAACAAAATGTTTATATAAAAGTAAGTTTATTAATAATAAACACTAAGAGTGATTATGTCAACTGTCAGAGTGATAAGCAAGCCCTTTGAGAGGCTTGCTGGGCCCATACCCCTTCCTCAGTATTACCAACTGTTAATTTCCCTACTTAATCTGTAGTACCCTGTAATGTTGAACAAAGTCATTTATTGTGATATTGCATTACCACAAAGGCGAAAGCATGAAATAAAAAATGAAGACATCTTAGTAGTAAATGTATTATAAAATTGTTTATATAAGGTTTAATGAAGCTTATTGTTGATTGGTTTCATTAAAAGTGAATGTGTGTACCAGTATTCATAAACATCAAGTACAATAAAATGTATATAACTGGTCATGTGATGTAAAAAATTAATTTTAAATACTTTATTCTCTTGCCTAGCCTCCCTAAGCTGTGAAACCCGTATACTTTTCCCCTTTCTTCATGGAGGCCCTGGTTATAAATTTATAAACAGCCAGCCACCTGCAACTGTTAGAGTTCCATTTAGAAGGGCATATATAGGAGAAATAAAATTTCTTGGGAGTAAGGGCATACAGCGAGATATCTTTTTTTTTTACAATATTTATAAATATGAATGACCAAGCTTCCTGCAAGAAAAACAAATTTGGTCCAGTTTAAGAACATCCTGATGCTGTTATTACTTTTCACATCTTTTGATTCCATTAGATGAGTTTCTGTGTCATTTGTATACGTCAATAGAATCAGTACAGTCTTTTGCTTCTTTTTGTGCTTTGGAGTGTTGTTTGGTTATCTTTGAATATTGGGTTTATGTTGAATGTTATTCTACTTTCTAGTCATTATTTAATGTTGTATAAGATTTTTGCATGTATTTTTCATGTTATATATTTCAAAAAAGTAAGAATTGTCTGAAAATTAAAAATAATTATAATAATAAACTGTGATAAGTATGTTTGAACACTGTCTCTTTGTATGCTTTCACTTTCAGGGTTATATTTTGCATTAATTAATTTTCATGTATTATGCTTAATAATAATCAATAAAAAGATTTAATTTTTGTATATTGCTTAATAAAGTTATTATTTTTGATATTTCCATTAAGGATCTGTTCCCTTTCAGCCATATTGAATCTATTATGTATACTACCAATGTTAATTAATAATACATATTACTTTGCTCTTTGTTAAGTTAAAACCATGTTTGATATCTCATTTTAAAAGGTCTTGTACATGGTAATGTGAAACTTTAAATTTTAAATATATTTTGTTTTTCAAGATACAGATGCAGTCAAAGCGAAAATTATTTTAATAAATGTAAAAATCTTACCACATTCCTACATGTTAGACCTTTATAATAAGTTATCAAGTATAACTTTACCTTAACTAATAGTAGAGTAAGCTGTATTGTTAATTAACATTAGTAGCATAGGGAATAGATTCAATATGACTGACAGGTACCACAGATTCTCAATAATTAATTATAGCCACCTTCAGAGGTCCAGTCAATTGATAATATAATACAACCATAGTCTTAAATTAGTTCTTTTGCAGTAGTTCTGTTTCTTGTAGAAATAAATTGATATAAAATTATAAAATGTAATATTTTTTCCAGAAAATGCAGTGTTCTCAAGAATTTGAAGAAAAACAAATGAAAGGAATTAAAAATACTGGCAAAACTAAAACTTCTGGAGTGAGCAACTGTGATAAACCATCAAAAGCAAAGAAAAAATCTGATAAAAAGAAGAGGGCTGACTTGAATAACACAAAAACTATTTATTTGCAATTAGTAAATCGCAATTCTGATCAAGTTGAAAGAGAGGAAAATTTTGGACGACAAGTAGCAAATGCAACTCCCATTGAAAAAACAACTGATTGTTTTGTTGGTTTTGAACCACTAAGGGGAAATAAAACTGCTAATGAGAGTACTAGAGAAGCACCTGCATGTATTGAATCACCAATAGGAAATAAAAGTTGTGGTGATAATTTTGCTGTAGGACCACCAGTAGAAAATAAAACTCTTGAATTGTTAAAAAAATTGCCTGTCTTTGTAAAGTCTGAAAATGAACAAACAAACAAAATGTCTATTATAGGACCAAAAAAAAAAGAGATAGTAAGCGAAAATGTAAGAGAAGTATCTGAAAATCCTGAACCTCAGTTGGCAAATAAAGCATCTACTGAAGTTATAAATGATACTCCTGTAGGTTTTGAACCACCAAGTGGAAATAAATCTTGTAATGAAACAATAGAAATTGCTATGGAACCGTTACTGAAAGACAAAATGTTCATTGAGTTGCTACAGACATTATCAACTGTCCTTGTACCACCAGAAAATAAACCAACAAATAAGAAGATAAGGGAAATATCTATTGTTCTTAGACCACCAAAAGAAAGTAAACCTGATAACGAAAAAATAAGTGAAGTAGACGTTAAACAACCACAAATAGGAAATACAAATTTCAGAGAAAAGAAAAGATCAATTAATGAAACATCTAGGGATACTAAATCATCACATCCACAGAAAAAACGTGATACAAAAAACATAGATTTAATACCTGAAAAATCTTATTTAGTGTACTTTAAAGTGTATCAGGCAAATTCAATATATAAAAAAGGGATTAAAAATAGACCAAAATCAAAATTTGGTCAAGGTGTTATATTAAGTGGCAATAATACTTTGGCAGATCTTAAAGATTCAATCCTTTGTGAATTAGATTATTGTCAGAGTTCAGTTCCTCCATTTAAAATTAGCAAGGTAAGCATAATATTTTATTTATATTGCACATATGCATACTTTTACTTATCTTTTACATGATGACCTCTGAATTGCTTTGTGATATTAAATATTAAACACAATTATTGCCTAAAGCAGATCAACTTTCCACAAGAGCAAGATAAACAAAAGCATGAACGCACTATCAAAAATGTATAAAAAAGACAGGTGTATCAACTTTAGATGCATCTCTGTACAACTTATTGATTGTTCTTATCAGATAATGAGTGGTTGACTTTATGGTATAATATGTTGGAGCAAAGTTATCGAAAATCTTAAGCAATGGCTATATACGAGGGCTATTCAGAAAGTAGATTACGTTTTTGGATAAAAAAAAAACTAAGTACAGGAAAAAAATTTTATTATATACATTTGAAAGAGGAACTAAAATACTATTTTTCGACATAATCGCCAAACAAATTTAGACATTTGTCATATCGGTGAACTAGCTTTGAAATTCCTGTGTCGTAGAATTCCGCCGCCTGTGACGCCAGCTAGTCAGTCACGCCCGCGCGGAGATCTGCGTCGTCATCGAAGCGCTGTGTTGCAAGCCAAGTCTTCATCTTCGGAATAAGTGGAAATCACTAGGTGCCAGGTCCGGACTGTAGGGTGGATGAGGAAAATCTCCCACTTGAAGGCCGTCAAGGCGTCTTTTGTTCGATTTGCCGTGTGAGGGCGGGCATTGTCGTGCAAAAACAACACTTTTGCACTCAGTTTTCCTCTCCGCTTGTTCTGGATAGCTCGTCTTAAAAAGGTATTGCCAAACATTACGAAACTTAAGACGAGCTATCCAGAACAAGCGGAGAGGAAAACTGAGTGCAAAAGTGTTGTTTTAGGACAATGCCCGCCTCAAAATCGAACAAAAGACGCCTTGACGGCCTTCAAGTCCCACCCTGTTATTCCGAAGATGAAGACTTGGCTTGCAACACAGCGCCGATGACGACGCAGATCTCTCGCGTGACTGACTGGCTGGCGCCACAGCGGCGGAATTCTACGACACGGGAATTTCAGAGCTAGTTCACCGATATGACAAATGTCTAAATTTGTTTGGCGATTATGTCAAAAATAGTATTTTAGTTCCTCTTTCAAATGTATATAATAAAATTTTTTTCCTGTACTTAGTTTTTTTTTTATCCAAAAATGTAATCTACTTTCTGAATAGCCCTCGTATATGTAATAATAAATGTGAGTAGCAGTGTTTTTAGATAATAAAGTACAGTGTTAGCAGGCAGAATCCAACTGCACAGCTATGTTCTGGCATCAGTACATATTACTTGTAAATTTATTTATTGCTTCTGATAGTACAATTATTGCATCACAAATGCCACAGTAAAAATTGTTAGAAGTAAAAAATAATAATCAGTTGATAATTTTTGGAAAAGTACAAAATGAAATAATTTACATAATATGCACAACCATTTAAAATCTTTACTGTTTTTACAACCAATTATTATTGGCAATATCTAACATTATCATTTAACGTAAAAAAATGATTTAAAACTATTTCTTAAAATGACCAGGCCATGCAAAGGAAGCAACGTACCATTATTCACGATTTACATGTGATGAACTCCTCTGACAATGAATAGCTGATGAATAGCGTGAAATAGACAATAAAAGCTGTATTAAACTTTTTTTATAACTGTTACACTCTTCAGTATTTTTTGTTTTAACTAGGAGTTTATTCAATAATGGCACCCCGGTTTAGAGAGTAGTTTTATGGCTTTCAAAGTCTGTGTTGGCCTAATCATAAGTGGTCTTCATATCAGGTACTGTAATCTTGTACATCCATATTCAAAGTAGCATGACACTTACATTTGATATGTAAGATTATTTCTGTAATATATATATATATATATATATATATATATATATATATATATATATATATATATATATATATATATATATACTAGGTAATGTCAATACTTCCAGCTGTCTAAAAACATTTCTGCACGTCTCCAACTTGTTTATGCTATCTTTATCTTAATTAAAGTAAAGATGGCCACGTTATTCTGTCAACTTTAACTCTACCATAATGTCAGGGAGATATAAAATAAATCATGTTGCTATTAATTTATACTTTTGATTTCCATAATATCATTTAATTAACAATTTATAATTATTTATAATATATATACATACACACACACACACACACACACACACACATACATATATATATATATATATATATATATATATATATATATATATATATATATATATTATATATAAAAAAAGTAATAAACTGGTGATTATATATAATAACCGGTAATTATGCATAATCACCACTAAATTTGGTAAATATGATAGATTTTTAAAAATTTATTAAATTAACCGGTTTGTTTGCATAATTCCCAACTCGTCATGGTAAATGTAATAAATATGATGACTGATTGGGCCAGTAGAATAGAGTGCAGTTTTTTTGAGTAGTTAATACTTAGAAAGATTTTTTCGTTGGACACTATGATGTAAGAGACCACAGATTACAATATTTTATATTTTACAGTTAAAAAGTCAATAAATGGTTATTATTAATTCACTTACATTTATTTAGCGTGAAAGAAATTAGAATAAGGGATTGACATGAAATGAAAAAAATACAATTTACATGAACTTGTACAAAAAAGTTGCACTTAAAAAAACAAACTGCAGTTACATATAAAAACCAAACTAAGCCCATATTCTAGAGGAAAAAACTTTTTTTCAAATAATGTTAAATGCTATTACTACAAACTACTAAATATTTTAAGTTTACTTATTTAAGCATATTAGACTGTTATGACATTTAAAATTACAAAGTTTGCCAGATTTTTTATATTTGCACTTATCAGACTCGCATTCTCCCTTACATACACATTGCTGATATCCCTGACCTCCAGAAAGTGATGTCTTTCTAAAGCATTCTCGAAGTGATATTGCTAGATCTAAAACGTCATCAAGCAAAATAATTTTTTTTTCACAAATTGTGAATTGATTTCTAGTATACAACTGTGAAAGTCTTCATTGTTTTGCTCCTAACTGATAAAACTCTTCATTTTGAACTTCTAATATAACCGCTAATAAATTTCGTGGATCACTTTTTGTTATGTCAACTTGTGGTATTTGTAGTTTCACTGTGACCAACTTTACCAGCAGGAAATTTAATATTTGAACCCTTCAACATTTTCTTTGCTTGTAATTCTAAACCTTCTTTAGCACTCATTCTAGGTTTTCTTTATATCTTGCTATATCCTGCATAAAATATCTGTATGGATTAGAGCGACCACTGTTTCATTCTCTTTCTGAGTCTTAGAATTAACTTCAGATGGAAGTAGTAATAAAATGTCGGTTCTGGCTCACCCCGCCCATTTCCCCCTCCACGTAGGCCACGCCCACTTGACCACCAATTAACCCACTTGACCTCAATTAAACCCAATTTATCGCCTAATAAGGCGATTTAAAGCCTGCTTGACCACCGATAACCCCTGATTAGACCAATTAAACGCCCACTTGACCACCGATAATCCCTCTACGGTCGCGTGCCGGGGCGTGGCTTCGTAAGCCTGTCGCGTGCCGGGGACGTGGCTTTGTAGGAATCGTCTTCGCGATGATCCGTCTTTGGGAATCGTCTTTTCGTACTTTCCGTTTTACGACTCGTCTTTGGAATCGTCTTTTCGACTTTCGGTTTTTTACTTTCGATTTCGAGGCGTAATTTTCGACCAGTATAAATTTCAACTTCTTCATTTTACGAGAGTACCTCGTCCGGCCAGGACTTCAACAGCGTTGAACTAATGTCATCTCCACTAAGTTTATTTGACTTGTGATCAAAAGAAGTTTGTGCGTGTGTTAGAAAAATTGAAGACATCGAAAAATTGGAGTTACCATTATCAGTGAAAAACTTTTAAAAAAATATTTTTAAATCAACTTGGATGATCTTAAAATGCGATATCAAAGATTTTGATTATTCTCTTGTGAATTTTAATAATATTACTCATTTGGATTTTTTGATGATTATGAGCAATCCGAAAAATGTGATCGATTTTTCAAAAGCGCCAAAACAAATAATATTTAGAAAGTTTACATATATAGGTCAACCTGGGCTTTTGTATTATGAATGTAAAATTGTGTACAAAGAAGACTTTGACTTTTGGAAAGTTGGACTCGATTTTCATCATGATTTAATTACAAATACAGATTCGTTTTCAAAAATAATAAAAGAACATAATAATTGGTGTGATAAGTGTGTTATATCGCCTTTGTTCCAGATTTTTGATGTAATTAAACCAGGTGGATATATTTCCATATTAGAACTTTGTTATACACAAGTTTGTAAAGAATATTTAAGGACTAAACAGAAATTAAGAAAAACAAGAGGAATATGTCAGTAATACTTTTTTTATTTTGAATACATTGTTGAAATTAACTTTCAAAGACACATTGCGCAAGAGACATGCAGTTATAACATTAACCTTCACACGTGCTGTGCAGTTATCAATAACAGGCGCGTGTATGAATATTGCATATTTTTTCTGGGTAATTAGTCAAGGAAAATGCAACTAGCAAGTGATGTGTATTTAATCTTTCCTCGTGTCATGATAGCGCATGGTTCTTTCCGTGTAAAGTACAAGGACAATGTAATTACAAACGCGTGTGTTTCTAATCTCTTCTCGTGGCTATTGACGTCAATGGATAGATAGTATATATACTTGCTCATTTAGGTTTGAAGATTATCATTTGCCAATTTAGCTTTGCTAGTGTTCAACTCGTCTTCAAACTTGTTTTCTGCTCTTCTTCAACTCTTCAAATTACTCGCTAAGTGTTATAAGTTTTAAAGCAATTTAAAAAGAACAATTTTCCAAAAATTTAAGAAAATAAAATTTTTTTTTCTTGTTGCAGTTTTTACATACAACTTCTAGACGTTCGGTCATATTCTACATTTTTCATTCAATCTGGGAATAATATATCAGGTAATTCAGAATTTTTTAAAAACATTTTAATAATAATTTCCTATAAATTTTTAATTTAAATATTTTTATTTATTTCTTACAGATTTCAAAAATCAAACACTTCAGCTTTGTCGATATTACATATTCAAAGAGAACTCACTTAAATTTTGAGGTAATTCGATTTTTAAAATGAGTTTAAATAATTAGAAACTTTGTTTTATGAAACTAACTAGTAACGCCTATTCTCCAGTAAAAATGTCAAGTTCAGCTGCTGGATATGATTTGTTTAGTGCATATGACGCTGTTGTTCCTAAACATAATAAGCAATTGATAAAAACAGACATAGTATTAGTTGTTCCTCATGATTGTTATGGGAGAATAGCTCCTCGTTCAGGTTTAGCATTAAATTATTTTATTGATGTAGTTGCTGGGTTAATTGATAAGGATTATCGTGGTAATGTCCAAATTTTACTTTTTAATCATTCAGACACTGATTTTGTTGTTAAAAAAGGAGATAGAGTAGCTCAATTAATATGTGAAAAAATTTCCTATCCAGAACTTGAAGAAATTCAAAATGTAGATATAACACAAAGAAATATTAGTGGTTTTGGTTCAACAGGAAAATAAGATTTGTAAAATATAATAATATTTTAAAATTATTCTGCTAATTAAATTTATCTTATTTAATTTTTTTATTTTACAGATTTCCTCAAGTATATTTATAATAACAAATAATGAATATTTTAAAAACTGTTATAGATGCTTTTGTAGTCGAATTAAGAACTGAAAAATATAATGTTTCTGAGCTAGTAACATAATTTCTAAATCAAAATATTTTTAATGTTTTAATTTCTAGTAGACCTATTTCTTACGGAATTATTAAATATAAGAAAACATTTATTGCTAGACATGATAGTAAAAGTAGATGTTTTATAGAAGAAAAACCCGATATTAATTTTTTTACAAAATATGTTAGATATGCAAATAGAAAACTTAAACCTTTTGTAAATAGTTTGTATGATGAACATGATTTGCCAAAAATGTTGCTTGGAAAATTAAAAAGAATGCTTTTTTTAAATTATGTATTGTTTATAATGCTAATAAATTTAATGTATATGAAGAAAACATTCAACTACTGTTTCAGTTGCAGAAAAGTAACTAAGTGTAATTTTGCATTTAGCATTGTAACATCATGCGAAATCATGTTCAGGAGTTTTAATAGCACATTTTTAAAATTTGAAAAATACCATGATCATTTTTGGCTTGTGTTTATTTGGTTTATATTTAGAGGTATGCCATTACCACAACCTCTTTTTGAAATGAATTTTAATGAACTTTTGTTCGGTGATGATAATGTACTTACTGAGTTTTGGATTATAGTTGCAATGGCTATGAAAGATCCAGTAATCAATTGTCAAGATGATGAAAATGATGATGTTTTATCAGTTACTATGTTTATGGATTTAATGTGGTTATTACGATATAATCAATATTCTTATTGGAAAAATAAATCAAAAATTCATGTTAGACATTGGCTCTGAATTATTGACTAATGGCGAAATAGTTTTAAAGAATTATAGTGATAAATGTTTTACAACAATTAAAGATTCAAGACTAGTTATAATTCGAAGAAATTATAGTCAATTTACCATAATTCAAAGTATGTGTCTAAATATTTTAATTAAACTTTATTCAGTTCGTAACGATATAAATATAACTGATTTAACAGATAGATCTGCTGCGCCAGTTGTATTAAAAATTCGTAATAATGAATTGAATAATCACCTAATATTATCAATAATGGGAATAGAATCCATCCGTTGGGTAGATACATAAATTAATAGTGCTTTCTTTTTTCTTTTTAGTAATGGATTCGAAAAACTAAATCAGAAGACCGAAAGCTCAAAAAGATTTGGGTTAACCATGCTAATAGAAACTATAGTCATATTTGGAATTAATATTTTACAATTTTGGGAAAGTCTGGTTAATGAATTAGATATTTATATTAAGAAACAAAAAGATGACGATATAGTATCAAGTTGCAATTGTATAGACCTTATTTATGATAATATAAAATCATCTGAAACATTTACTAATATAAATAAAAAAGATAAAATTACATGTGACTTAATTATAAAAACACTTAATTCATTAGAGGCCAGTGAATTGCTAAATAAAACATTTTCAGCTGACAGTTTTGGCACAGTCATGCAATTTATTAAAACTCTAGATTTTGAACAAAATAAAAAACAAAATAAACGTAAACGAATGGTTTCTTCCTCTGACGATTCTGATGCCAGTAGTATTGGTTCTGATAATGATTTTGAAAGTATATTTTCAACAAAACAGAAAAAAATTCAGAAAAAGAAAAATTCGAAAGTTACTATTAAACAAATTGTTCAATCCAATACTGATAGAAAGAAACAAATAATGAAATCTCCAGGAGAAACTGGCACCCACTTAATTAAAATATAAGTGACAGATTTAGATGACTTAAGAAATGTTCCAGAAAAACAATACTGGACTAAAGTTTCAAAGAAAGCATATTTTGTTTTAGACTGTGATAATAAAGATGACGAAAAACTTTTAACTTCTATTAATGATACTTTATGTAAAATTGGTAATCGAGTTTCTAATATAGAAAATGTTGAAATAACAATTCAAAAACCTGATGCAAAAACGTCTAAACTATTTAATAATTTTCAATGGTAAATTAACTATGTTAATATTGTGTAATATATTAGTAATAGCAAAATAATTATTTCAGATGGATTATAAAATGGAAGACACCTGTTTTAAATGTTTTTCAAATATTTTGATTAGTGATGAAATTATTAAGTATTTGAAAGATGACTTTTTATCTGTATTTTCTTTTCTATCAATTTTTCAAAAAGATAACCCATTTTATGTCTATTCTAAAATTAAAATGATGTTTGATATTTTCAATAATAGTTTGCCAACACATTTTAGACTTATATTTATTCAGAATATTAAAAATGCTGATTTACTTTTTCCTGCAAAAACTAATTGTTTTAATGAGGTATTTGATGACGGTATGTTATTTTTTTATTTTCTTAAAGAATTTTCATTTTATTTTGAACTAGATATAAATTATTTGATAAAACGTCAAAGAGATATTATTCAAAAAACTGATAATTTTTTGTATATAGCAGCACAAGCAGAAAGAAAACATTTTGTTTTTTTGCATGATGAGGCCATTTGTCAAAAATACATTGATTTTTTACAATTTACTTTCAAATGCTTAATATTTAGAGACGGAGTTAAATTAGTTAGCGTTATTATAAAAGAAGAAAAAGATTTGATAGTTAAATTTCCCGAATTTGTCATATTGTGTTTAAGTAATGTAAATAAATAAGTAAATAAAATACATTTTTGAGTACTACATATAGTTTGTCATTATTTTCAGATTTAAAAATGGATAGTAGGGTTAGAAAACGAAATCATAATGATGACGAATTGCCATCATCTCCGCCAATCACTTTAATATAGTAGAGAATATTTCAGGAGATCGATTAAACAGAAAACGTGCTAGATTAAGTATTATTACAGATACCGATAACTTTTATGAACTGGAAAACGCGTTTAAAGGAAATATAAAAACATTTAAAAAAAAATAATTGTGATGAAATTAAGGATGTTTGCATCTTATTAACGCATAGTATGGACAAAATGTTAAATGTGTTAAATGCGCGTTTAAATGTGTACAACACAACAAAATTTAATCTCGTTGTAGAGTGTACTTACGTGAAACCAATGATTGGCGAATTTCAAGACAGAACATTTAAAACAAAAAATGTAACTATTTTTAGGTCGTCAAATATCAGTAACATTTTACGTGACAGTATAAGAAAAATTTGTCGAGAAGAGTCCGAATCAACCGATAAAGGTAGTGGTTGGTCCTTATACACTGTGGATGGTCTATTATTACGTGTTAGCAAGTATAAACCTCTTAGAGGTAGTTCATTTTTACCATTACCTGTTGAAATTCAACAAAAAAAAGCTGTAATTAATGTTCAAAACTATAATGATAATTTCTGTTTCAAGTGGGCATTATTGAGTAGATATGTAGAGACAAAGAACGCCTCGCGTTTAAATAAATCATATTATAGCCTAGAAAACAAATTTAATTTTACCGGAATTAATTTTCCCACTCCTCTTAAGGATATTAACAAATTTGAAAAAAATAATGATGGAGTATCTATAAATGTGTACGGGCTTGATGATAAAAATGTTGTATACCGGCTAAAGGTGTGTAAATATGAAATGACAAATCATTTTGATTTGTTATTAATTACAAATAACGATGTAAGTCACTACTGTTATATAAAAAATTTATCCAGATTAATTAGCTCTCAAATAAATAAATATGATCATGCAAAAATGTTTTGTAAACGATGTTTTACTCACTATCAGGGTAAATAAAGATGATCAGAAAAAATTAGAAAAGCATATTGAATCTTGTATTCCAAATAAACCAGTAAGAGCCGAAATGCCTAAAGAAATAGAAGATTGTCCTCCTATAATGAAATTTAATCATTTTAACTACAGTTTACGTGTTCCAATTGTTATTTATGCTGATTTTGAATGTTTATTGAAACCGATAAACGAAAGACAAACTAGATCTACATATTTACATGATATTCACATATAAATGAGTTTTTGTGTTTACGTAGTAGCTGATGATAATCTTCTACCTAAAGAAATAGTTGATACGTTACCAAAAGAACCATTCTTGTATAGAGGTGAAAATGCGCCAGAAAAGTTTATGACCTATTTAATCAATTTAAGTAATTTAATTGGTGAATTGTCTAAAGATAAAAAATCTGTTTTACCACTTACTGATGAAGAGAAATATAGATATAAGAATACTAATTTTTGTGACTTATGCTATAGAAAATTTACAGCATTTTGTAGGCCTGTGCGAGATCATTGTCATTTAACAGGTAGGTTTCGTTCTGTGTTGTGCAATGATTGTAACTTAAAAAGGCAAAATCAAAAATATTTACCGGTATTCATTCATGGTAGTTCAAATTATGATACGCATTTTATAATAAAACAATTAGGGTGTGATTCAGAAAGAATTAACATTATACCTAATAGTAAAGAAAAATACATTTCTTTTTCTAAAAAAGCCAGAAATGGATTAATTATGAAATTTGTTGACAATTTTAGATTTTTAAATGACAGTTTAAGTTCGCTAGCAAGTCATTTAACTGAAGACCAATTTGTTCATACTAAAAAAATGTTTGGTACTGAAGATTTAAAATTTGTAACAAGAAAAGGAATATATCCTTATGAATATACCGATTCTTGGAACAAATTAAATGATAAACGATGATAGTTTTTTCAATAGATAGTTTTCTCCTAAAGATAGTTTTTTCAATAGTTTACTTAATTGTGATATTTCTGAAGAAGACTATGGATTTGCAAAAGATTTTTGGGACCATTTTCAATGTATCACTTTAGGCGATTATAGCGATTTATATTTAAAAATTGATGTGTTACTTTTAAGCGATGTATTTGAAAATTTTAGAACATTATGTATTGATTCCTATAAATTAGATTCTGCACATTATTTAACATTACCAGGTTTCACTTTTGATGCTATGTTGAAATTCACAAATGGTGAATTAGAATTATTTTCAGATTATGATAAGTATTTATTTATTGAGAAAGGGATAAGAGGTGGAATAGCTTCTTCTGTAAAAAGGTATGCAAAAGCAAATAATCCTTATTTGAGAAATGATTACAATGATAAATTACCTAATTCATATTTATTATATATTGACTGTAACAATCTCTATGGATATGCTATGTCAAAACCAATGCCAAAAAATGGGTTCAAATGAAAAAGGAATTTAGAAAATTTTGATGTGTTGTCTATATCAGATGATTCAGATAAAGGTTATATTTTGGAAGTTGATACTGAATACCCTCAAAATTATCATGATCTTCATAATGAATTACCATTTCTTCCAGAAAATAAATGTCCGCCAAATGAAAAACAAAAAAAATTGTTAACAACTTTGGAAACAGAAACTAATTATGTTGTTCACTATCACAATTTAAAACAGGCTTTGCAAAATGGGTTAGTTTTATGTAAAATACATAAGATTCTTGAATTTAATCAAGAGGCCTGGTTGAAACCATATATATTATTTAATACTGAAAATCGTAAAAATTCAAAAACTTCTTTTGAAAAAGAATTTTATAAACTTTTAAATAATGCAATGTTTGGAAAAACTATAGAAAATATAAGAAAGAGACAATCAATAGAATTAGTAAATAATGGGAAAAGACTTAATAAATTGATTTGTAAACCTACATACTTAGAATCTATTATTTATGGTGAAAATCTTTGTGCTGTAAGAAGTGCTAAGGAATCTGTATTGTTTAATAAACCAATTTATATAGGATTTAGTGTGTTGGAATTAAGTAAGAGATTGATGTATGATTTTTTTTACAACGTTTTAAGGAAAAGGTATGATGTTAACGTAATGAATTTGGTTTACTTTGACACTGATAGCTTTTTTTTAGAAATTATGACAGACGACATTTATAAAGACATGATGGGCGATGACATAAAAGATTTTCTAGATACAGCAGATTATCCAGAAAATCATTTTTGCCATTTTACGCATAATAAAAAAGTATTAGGCAAATTTAAAGACGAGTGTAACGGTTTACCAATTATTGAATTTGTTGGATTTCGAGCAAAATTGTATAGTTTTAAATGCAAAACTAATGATGACAATGTGACAGAAAATAAAAAAGCTAAAGGTGTAACGAAATCTGTTGTAAAAAATAGTTTAAATTTTCAAGATTATAAAAATTGTTTATTATGTCATGACGAAATAAAAAGGGAATGCAGAATGATTAGATCTACTAATCATTGCGTGCAAACAATAACTGTCAATAAACTTGCTCTAAGTGCAAATGATGATAAAAGAATTATTTGTGATCATGGTATTAATACTGTCGCCTATGGTCATTATTTGTTACAATAATGTAATATAAGAAAAATTATATGAAAATAAATTATTTATTGATATTTTTTCCAGCTTTATTTATTTATTTCTTAAAAATCTGATTACAGAAAATGGCGCCACATTCATGTACCGCAGACAATACCCTCGTCCGATGCATGCTTGTCTGGACATACATTTTTCAAGATTTAAGCGAGCCAGTGAAAAATTACTTCAAATCTAAAATTGATGCTTTGATACAATTAAGAGATGATGTGAACACGTGTAATTTGGACATGAATCCGATAGTTTTAACTTATAATAAATTTGGCCCTCAATTTAAATTTCACCAATATCTTTTTAAATTAGAAATACATTTTTGTGATCACGAGTGGATTGCTATTTCAAAATTTGTAAAAATTCCTGAAAGTTTTGTAAACGTTGTGTTGCCTACTTATTATGATTGTTTGTATAATTCGCTTAAAGCTAAGTTGGCCTCTTCTCTATTTATAAATCAAATATATTCCAACATATTTGTATCATCTTTTTACTATAGGTACATGCGCTATATAAATTGGGCCGACTTAATCAGTAGACCCGATTTAATGCAAGTATTAGCAAATTGTCCTTTAGATTTAAGAAGAATGCTGCAATATGATGTGCTGACAGAATTTATAATAGAGATTAAAAAACTTGTAACAAGGGATTGTTGCAAAAGGCCTCTTTGACGATCATCATGGGTTATGTAAATATATTGCTGAAAATGAGGAGGTGAATAGTGAGGACATTATAAAATATAAATTAATTGAATTAACCCCATTGTTTATTTATTAATAAACATTTAATGTCTGGAATTAGTGTGACCGATATTGCCAAGTATGTGAAAATATTGACGGATGGAAATCCTCATTTATATTTCACAGAAAAACAATATCGCTGGTTTTCTCTTTTGTCTAATAAATATACAAGGCAAGGACGATTTCAAAATTTATTGACAAAAATGGCCTACCTTTTATATATCGTCCTCCAAACACATTTGAAAACTGTCCGTCACCTTCTCGGATATACCTGCGATGTTTGGAAGAGTTTACAGCTTTAAGCGTTCTATAATTTATTTAATTTTGCATTATCAATTAATTGTGTCAAAGCTCAATTAAATTTTTAAATCAATATTTTGGGATATAAATAAAAAAAAATTTTGAAAAATAAATTTTATTTTAAAAAATTACAAATACAAATTATTTAAAATATTTTGCGTACAATACCAGAAAGAGGTGTATATTCCACTAACGCATCCTGAATTATCAAACAGTGGCTGCAGTGTTGCAAAAATTCAAGACGTAGTTTTCTCCGGCTATATATTGCCAGCTTTCGCATAGCACATGTATCAGTCAACTACAACTACAGCTACCATGTGCTTCCTGCAATCCAACATTGTGCCGGATGTTGAAGATATACAAATGGCAGAAGACCAGGATCTTTTCTATGAAGAGGAGGTAGAGGAGGAAGAAGAAGAAGAAGAAGAAGCGCCTTCAAAATGGGCAGGGCTCATTCCTCCCCCGCTAGATTTCGAGGAGGATTGGGATGCCCCATCAACATCGGCAGGGCTACCATCAACATCGGCGGATCTACTATCTTCTCAAAATCCTGCAAAATATAATTATCAGGATTTTATAATGTTGATGACGCAGACAGTACGCGATGTGTACAATTTAACAAAAGCAGTCGAAGCTGCTGAAAAAACTTTCGAAAATCTAACTGACATGATTGAAAAAATTGAAGGCAAGAAGAATCCGGAGGAGAACGCAACGGACACGAGTGCAGAACAAACCATGTTCGAGAAGGCTTTGGCGGAGGCGGAGGCCTTGGTGGAAGCACAGGCGTTAGAGGCGGTGGAGGCGTTAGAGGCGGCGGGGGCGGTAAAGACAGCGGAGAAAGCCATGGAGACGGATTTATAAAAAAAAAAAAAAATTTTAATATGTAAATATTTATTTAAAATAAAAATATATATTGTTTATCTCTTTGTTTTATTTTACTCACACACATACAAAACCTGATTTACATAATAATGAGTATCAATGAAATAACAGTGTGTATTACGTAATAATTTTAGTATTTAAGACCGGTTGTTGGAAAGGTTTTGAACTAGTTTGTTTTGGGGTTTAACATAGACAGTTCAACTGAATGCGCGATTGTGCATATATATACGTTGGTGTAATTTAATATTTTATTATGGAGTTTATATTAGATTTTCAAGGTTTCAAAGATTCTACCAATGAATATATAGTTAAAGAACTGGCTCTTCTATCAAGCAATGAACAAGTATACGACTTACAATTATTTCAACCCCCAATGATATTTACACAATTACCACCGAATTTGAAAAAACAATTAATTTGGTTGGAGAAACACTATCACGGTCTGGCATGGAATTCAGGTATTAGACCTTACACGGATTTGAATGAAATATTTAACGGTATAAGCTTAAGTGGTACAGTGTACGTTAAAGGTCTTGAAAAACAAAAATTTATTTCAAATTTGTTGAAAAAATTTGACGTTACAGTTTTAAAATTTGATGATTTTTACTGTCCGAATTTAAGTGTGTTGAGAAAACAATTTTGGAATGAAATAACAACAAAACCATGTATTTATAATCATAGTTCTTTAAAAAATTGTGCTTACGTAAATGCAGTAGTTTTATTACAGTGGTGGAAATTAGAAAAGTTAGTTAAAGACAGACTCGAGACTGTTAATTTAGCGATAAAAGAAGCCTATTGTAAAGGATATAAAAACATGCAGGAAGAACTAATTAAGTTTCTGCCTAAAGAGTTTCTAATAAATCATTGCGAAGATGTGGAAAATGTTTACGACAAACTACCGCCATATTTAAAGAACGATACTGATAATCAAAACAGTTTTCTTTGTGAAGAGCACAAGTCTCTTAATATTTATAATAGGACCGTCCAATTACGCAAGAACGGGTGTTTTTATTGCAACACAAAGTTTATTAACTCCAGTAGTCAAGATGCCGATGAGTGGGGAAGATGAACGCTGTCCTATATTTAATTGTACGAGAAAAGATTTGGTGAAGTCAGGATTTTTCTGTACTAAAAACTATAATAGTGTGGTGTGTTGTGGTTGCGGCTGGTCATCGGAAAATAAATCGTTTTCAATAAAATTAATAAACAATTTACATAAACTAATAAATCCGGACTGTGTACTTAGTAAGCTTACGCCGGGTGATGTGATTAATTATGCAGACAATAAAGTGAACGTTTGCGAAGTGGAAGAAATATTGCGTGATTCCTTTATAAATTGGCCGAAATCATCACCCAAAGCAGAGGATTTGGCATCAACAGGATTCTACTACACAGGTGAGCTGGACAACGTTGTTTGCATTGAATGCGGTGTTACGATTGGTGACTGGCAGAAGGAAGATCGTCCCGAAATAGAACACAGACGTTATGCACCATATTGTAAACTAACTAAACTGTTACAATAAATATACTTTACTGGGTAAATTGTTTTCTTTTTATTTCTAGTGTTCACCTTGAAAATGAATGTCAGAAGTGAAATAGCTAAGGAATTACATAAACAGGTTCGTAGGAATTTTCCTAGTCGACATATAGAAATGAAAGGTTTATTTGATCTATATCAAGCCGATATTGTAGAGATGATACCGTTTGCTAAAATCAATAAAGGATATAAATATATATTAGTTTTAATTAACTGTTTCAGTAAATTCGCTATAGCAGCTCCTGTAAAATCAAAGTCGGCAAATGATATAGAAAAAGTTTTGAAACCTATTTTAGATAAATACCCAATGAAAAATTTGCAAACCGATGAAGGTAAAGAATTTTATAATTCAAAAATAAAAGCTCTGTTAAGTAAATATGATATTAATCATTATTCCAGTTTTTCCGAGAAAAAAGCGTCTATTGTTGAAAGATTGAACAGAACTTTAAAAGGAAAAATGTGGCAAAAATTTAGCGAACAAGGCAATTATAAATGGTTAAGTTTACTTCCGGTTATAATTGATCAATACAACAATACCGTGCATAGAACAATAAATATAAAAAAACCTGTTGACGTAAATAAGAATAACGAGAGATTGGTGTTAGCAAGAATAATAAATAGTAGAAACCAACAACAACAACGACAGAATATTAAGTTTAAGACAGGCGACAAAGTTAGAATCAGTAGGTATAAGAAACCCTTTACAAAAGGTTATTTACCAAATTGGAGTAACGAGGTGTATACTGTGTGGCAAATTAAACAATCGAATCCTGTTACTTATATTTTAAAAGATGAAAGAGATAATATCATACAAGGACGTTTCTATCAAGAGGAATTAAGTAAGACGAAGTACGGAAATACGTATTTAATTGAAAAAGTATTACGTAGAAAAGGAAATAAATTGCTTGTTCGCTGGCTTGGGTTCAACAAATCGAGAGACACCTGGATTGATAGAAAAGATCTGATATGAAATTGTTAAAACAAAAATTAAAATTACCAATGTTAAATTTTGATAATATAATTTTTTCATCAAACACGGAAAATAAATCAAAAACCCACGGAGATTTATTACCAAATAATATTAGGTGTATAATATGTGGACCCAGTAGTTCTGGAAAAACCAATTTAATGATTAATTTATTGGTTTCACCGAAAGGACTGTATTTTAAAAATGTTTATTTATTTTCAAAATCTTTAAATCAACCGAAATATAAATTTTTAGATTGTGTTTTAAGTGGTGTGCCAGAAATAGGTTATTTTCCATTTTCAGAAAATAACGAAGTTCCAAATTTGGAAGAAATTAAATTAAATTCTATAGTCATCTTTGATGACGTATCATGCAAAACAAAATAATATTCGAAATTATTTTACAATGGGAAGACATTATAAAATAGATATTTTCTACTTATGCCAAACCTACAGTTATATCCCGAAACAATTAATTCGTGACAATACGAATTTCATTATAATATTTAAACAGGACGATAAAAACTTGCACCATATCTATACAGATCACGTGGGTTCGGATATGCCGTTTGAAGTATTTAAACGTTTGTGTTCCGAAGGCTGGAACAGAAATACTCACGCTTTTGTTGTAATCGACAAAGAACGGCCTAAACAGAAAGGAAGATATATATTTGGATTCGATATATTTGTGCAAATTTAGGAGGAAAAATGATATTTATTTTGGAAGGTAATATTGGAGCAGACAAGAGTACGTTCGCTTCGTTATTACAAAACAGATTGAAATTACACGATTGTAGAGTGAAATATATTAAGGAGCCTGTAGACCAATGGACTAATTTTTATGGTGAAAACATCTTGAGCATGTTCTACAACAAGCCGAAAAGGTGGGCGTTTACTTTTCAAACAACTGCGTTAATGGACAATGTTCTTAATGAACTTGAAGCAAGAAAATATCTGCAAGAAGGTTATACAGTTATTTTGGAAAGGTCAACATTTTCAGTAACCGAATTGTTTTTTCCTTTACTTCAAGAACAGAATATAGTTAACGGAACCGAAGCCAATGTGTTTAAATTACTACAACATATGATGCCAAAACATTTTGATAATCTGTGTAATAATTTGTGTACAATTTATATAAAAACTGAACCCGAAGTTTTTTACGAACGAATAAATAAAAGGAATCGCCAGGAGGAAATCAACAATATTGAATTGGACTATATTGAAAAACTGCATATATTACACGAAGAGAAAGTGACTAAAACAAATTTGAACCACAAACTCGTTATTATTGATGGGACGAACGTATCTGAAGAGAACTTTTTGCAAACAAATATTTTATGTAATTCTAGTGAAAACATTTCAGATTATATATTTTCCGAACTTGCACATTGTAACAAAGTTTGTATGCAATAATAAATTATAGTGTTGGTGGTGATGATACAAGACTTGTAGTGATTACCTAGGCGGATGCAGGGTGTGGTAATACGCGCTTGACAACTTGTTTTCCTTGTTCTACTGACGTCAACTGTAATTTACTTTCACAACAGATTGTGTATATAAATAGAATGAGATTCAGGCATCATTATAACTACTACTACAACGGTTTGTTAGTTGTATTACCAGCAGCAGCTTCTTCTTCTTCAACATACAGCTCTTTTTTTGAGTGTTTCAACGTTTTATCTTTGTGAATTCAATGTAAGTATAATATAAGTTTTTTATTTCAAAATCTCGATAAAAATCAAAATTGTTGAAACTTTTATTCAAAAATTAAATTAATTTTTCTATTCTAAGACTTTGACAAAATATTCGTTGATTTTTTTATTTAGTGAAATGGAAAGACAATCAGCCGCTGTAGACCTTACCATAGATATGGATGAGGGACTACAGAATTTTGAGAATATGGCCGGCCCTAGCAATCGGATGGATATGGAGCAGACCTCTATAAACCAGAACAACGGTATGAGAAACATGTTAAGATTTATTCATGTGTTTGAGGCGTTGTTTACGTTAGGCTTAAAATCCTACGATAAACTAGATTTGTTAGTTAACGGATTAAGAAACCACATAGACGTCATGCGAAATCCTACGTTTATCTTAATATTGGGAATATTACAGGACATGTTGACTGTATATTCCCAAACTCTTTATAATAACACCGAACTTCTTAGTCAGGACAAACTGTTTTCGTTGAAAAGTGAGGAAAAATCTTTGCAAGAACTCTATATAATCTTCAATTCAATTTTCAAAAAGAAGGCTATAAAAGATAAACTCTTTCCAAATTCAGTTCTTCAAAATTTATATTGTATTGTAAACCAAATATTTGAAGCTGCTGGCTCATTACAAACCGGAAAAAGGAAGAATAACAGTAACAGTAAATCATCACAAAAAGTTAAAAAAATTAAAGTTTCGGAAAATATGTTTGAAAATTTTGGTTCTGAGAATTCTGACAGTTGTGATAGCGGTAGTGATGATAGTGACGGATTTGAAGAGGACGACTCATTTTTACGTTTATTTAACAAATCCGATAAAAAACTTCCGTTTGTAATCAGCCAACAGTTTCAAATTATGAGGGGGGATAACCGTAAAAGAATAACAACACCTGGGGAGGAGGGATCGCACTTGATTAAAATTGAAATTTCGGATGTGAAAGATTTGAAACGATGTAAAAGTGAGAAAAATTTTGGCAATGTGTGTCACGAAAAGGCTACTTTCTCTTATATGTCAAAGACTCTGATGATAGAAAATCTTTAAACGAGATATCATGTATTTTAAGTAGGGCTTTAGAAAAAGCATTAAAAGTTAAAAATGTAAAAAAAGAATCTTTTACAGTTGAAAAGAAAAAGTAACTTTTTCTGATACAAATTAGAAAATATATTAATATTATTATTATTTATAAATGATTTCAGTATCGGACAACTGTCGGCTGGGTTATTTAAAATTAACCAATTACGGCTATCCCCCCGAACGTTTTACAGAACAATCTGCCGGGTATGATCTACGCAGCGCTTATTCTTTAGTAGTACCAAAATTTGGAAAAGCATTAGTTAAAACCGACATAGCATTAGATTTACCTCAAAATTCATATGGTAGAATAGCTCATAGATCAGGATTAGCGAATAAATATTACAAAAGCTTTGGAGGAGGTGTTATTGATAGAGATTATACAGGGAACGTTTGTGTAATATTATTCAATCATTCTGATCAGGATTTTATTGTGAATAGAGGCGATAGAATTGCCCAATTAATTTGCGAAAAATGTTTCTATCCCCAGGTGTTTGAACTTGATAGTCTACCTGAAAATACAGGTAGAAACGTAAATGGTTTTGGTTCAACCGTAGTGAATTGATTTTTTTCTCTTTCAGCTATGAAAAGAAATCGTGGTGTAAATACATCAGCCGTCGACCGGTCGCAGACAGGTCTAAGACATAAACGGCGAAGAATAGCGCTTGACATTCCTGAAAACGAATTTATAGAGTTAGAAAATGCATTTGGCGGAATTTTAAAAACATTTTTTCTAAAACATAACAACAATGATTTAAAAGATATTTGTCCGGTTTTGATTAGTAATAAAGAAAAAATGAAAACTCTAATTCAAAATCTACTACAAAAATATGATTTATTAAAATTTAACATTGTTGTCGAGTTCACGTTTGTGAAACCGACAACCAATGTAACGCAGAGTAGAGCTTTCAAAACGTAAAATGTTGCTGTTTTCAGAGAGAGTTTATTAGACAGTATTTTACTGGAAATGATTGAGAAGATCTGTGCAGAAGAGCACGAGTATCAGGGCAAGGGAAGCGGCTGGACTTTATTATCCGTAGATGGTGTTCTTTTGAGGTTCAGCGTTACGCGGTAGAACCAACCGTTACGCGGTAGTTCTTATTTACCTCTACCGCAAAAAATTATAAATAAAAAAGCTGTAATTAATCCTAAAAACTTGAATGACAAAAAATGTTTCAAATGGGCAATTCTATCACGCTATATTACAGGACCGCATGTTGAAAGGGTTAATTTTAGATACACTGATTTAGAAAATAAATTTAATTTTAAAGGAATAAGTTTTCCTACACCGTTGAAACAAATGAAATTATTTGAGAAATTAAATGACTGTGTTAGCATCAATGTATACGGGCTTAACGATAAAAATGAAATATATCCGCTAAGAGTATGCGCTATAGATAAGAGTAACCATTTTGATTTCTTGTTAATTTCCAATGCGAATGGCGATTATCATTATTGTTATATATCTAATTTTTCTAGATTAATAGGCAGTCAAGTCACAAAAAATGATCACAAAAAAATATTTTGTAAACGTTGTTTTGCTTTTTATCAGGGAAAGGACCGTTATGAAAAATTGGATAATCACAAGAAAGATTGTAATTTGAAAAAACCGGCAAAAATTGTAATGCCCGAAAATATTGATGAGTCGGCTCCGATCTCGAAATTTACAAATTTTCAATACAAATTTCGAATTCCGATTGTAGCGTATTGCGATTTCGAATGTATTCTAAAAAAAGTTGACAAAAAAGCTTCAAAATTTACAAACCTTATCGATCAACATATACCCATGAGTTTTTGTGTTTATCTGGTTATAGACAATAACAGCGTTCCAGAATCTATTAGATCAAAATTACCTACGAAACCGTATCTCTATAGGGGCGAGGATGCTGCCAAGAAATTTATGGAATATTTAATTTCAATCGCGAATAAAATTGGTGATTTAATGAAAATCAATAAACAAATGACTGTTCTAACCGATGAAGAGCAAAACAAGGTAAAAAATGCCACGCATTACGAATGTTGTAATTTAGAATTTTCAATGATTCAATCACCTGTTTTAGATCATTGTCATTTAACTGGAAAATTTAGGAGTGTGTTATGTAATAGCTGTAATTTAAAAAGACAAAATCAAAAATACCTGCCTGTATTCATACACGGCAGTTCTAATTATGACAGTCATTTTATTGTAAGACAGTTGGACTGTGACCGAGAAAAAATATCTGTTACTCCAAATACTAGCGAAAAATACATTACTTTCACAAAAAACACTTCCAACAACATCAAATTACGGTTTTTAGACAGCTTTAGGTTTTTGAGCGCGAGTTTAAGTCAGCTTGCAAATAATCTCCCAAAAGACAAATTTTTTCACACAAGTTTATTTTATTCGGAAAACGATATGCCGTTGGTAACTAGAAAGGACGTATATCCTTATGAGTACACAGATACATGGGCTAAATTGGATGAGACACAGTTACCAAATAGAGAACACTTTTTCAACAACATAACAAACGAAGATATCAGTTTAGAAGATTTTGAACATGCAAAAAACGTTTGGTTGCAGTTTAACTGTCGAACACTGGGTGAATATAGCGATTTGTATTTACATACAGATGTACTACTATTAACGGATATATTTGAAAATTTTCGTACAATTTGTTTGGAAAATTATGATTTAGATCCGGCTTACTATGTGTCGGTTCTTAGTTTAACGTTTGACGCTATGTTAAAATATACAAATGTAGAATTGGAATTATTTGACGACTATGATAAATATTTGTTTATAGAGAAAGGGATTAGAGGTGGTATTACAACATGTGTTAAAAGACACGCTATCGCCAATAATCCTGAAATTGGGACCTCATATGACAGCGAAAAATCAAATTCATATTTAATATAGTTTCATACACATTAGTTTCGAGTAAAATATTTTTGTACGCAACTAAATCTTCTTCTGAATAGATAAAAGAATCGGGATTGCTCATAATAATCAACTCGTATAGACCCTCCGTCCCTATATAACGCGTACCGTTAATAATTAAATCATTTTCTATTAATTCGATAACTTTATCGCCTAATTTAAAATTATTTCCTTCTATGCGTATTCCGAATGTTTTATCGATTTTTCTGCCGCCTTTTATAAATCTTGTAAAATAATATCTGGATATGTGACCGGAAAGACTTTTTTTAAGTTTTTTTGTAATTCTGTGACGGCCTTCAGGCGTTTTCATTAGATCTTCGCCGCTTTCGGTCGATTCATAAACATCTTCATTTATCTGTTCTAAGGGTAGAACAGAAGGAGGTATATCCATTATTTCTGGGGGTGGTGGTAAGGAGGAGGGTTGTTCTGTAGTATCTGCTTCCATTTCGTTGTCGGAAACGTCTTCATCGTCCATTGACCTTTCGTAATTTAACATAGGACGTTTTCTACTCTCTGTTCTAGCCGTATCCTCATAATCATAATCCTCGTACTCGTCGGCATAAAGATCCGGGTTTGTATTTTCTAATTTTTTTCTTTTATCACCTTGAGGGGGATTAGGCGTTATCCGTTTTCTGGCTTTATTTTCGGGATCTAAATGCTCTTCCAAACTTGTTTTAGCCAGCGTTTTTCTTTTGTCGCCTTGATCGTAATTGGGTGCTTTTCGTTTTATGAAACCCGAAAAACTTTCATCTTCATCTTCTTCATCGCTCGTCTCATATCTATTACGTTTTATAGGCGTGCTTACTCTTACCCCTGGTTTGTAAATTTTGTAAATATTAGGGATTATATTTTTTACATCACCACCACCACCGTCATCGTTACCTGTTAACATTTTTAAAGGTTTAACAATAGGTGAAAATTTTTTTTCCAAAAACTTTTCAGATTCGACAATATTACGCGTTAAAGCTAAATGTTTTGCTTTAATACTTTTTCTTAACTTATTAATTTTTAAAATTATTTCCTCCGGCGTTGTCGCAAGACTATTATCACTTTCACTCTCCATAATGTCAAGGTTTTAATTTGAACTCTAGTTTGATACTGAACAGGTTTCTCTTTTCTCTCTATACACTTTAAGAAGAACTCGGGATATTGAAAGTAAAACAAAAAGATGAAATACATGTTTTTATTATTATTATTATACAATCAAATACATTTAATTTCCATACATTTTATATTGAAGTTGTTTCATCCAATAAAGTCGAGCAGCCGGGCAGGTACAATTTTCCTCGGTGTTGTACGGGCAGATTGAGTGGTCCTCGGGGTTCGGTGTGCAGGATCCCTCCAACATGGCGAGGTATCTGGCAGCAGGCCCGCAAAAACCGTAATTATAGTAACGATCTAATTTATTTCTTTGCCACGACCTTTCCTTGCAATCGTCTGATAACTTTATAATTACATCTCTTTTGTACACATAATAACAATGTTTAAGCCCGTAATACCAAAACACTGATCCCGTATTAATAGGTTGATCTTTCATTACATAAGAACTATAGTCTTCCACATCGGGTGCAGCTAAAGCCCCTCCAGGAAACAACTGTTCAAGAGATTCTATTGTGTTGAACTCGGGCGTGTTCGGTCGAGATGAAGTTGAACTGTCCATGTTAACTCCCAAAACACACTAGTTCAAAACCTTTCCAACAACCGGTCTTAAATATTGAAATTATTACGTAATACACATACACACGCAGCCGTTCTAATAAACCGAAAAAATATTTGTTTGTAAATCTATAAAAGCCAGCGTCGCCGGCGGCGGTGGTGATGTAATCGGCGAACACCTGCAAGACTCACGTCATAATTGAACGCTTGCCAGGTGATGTAATCATTGGACGGATGCCAGAGATTACGTAACACTTGGCCGGGGGCCAAGTGGCCCGCGACCATGGCCCGTTACCTTGACCCCCACGAAAATGGAGTCATGACTTTGACCTTGACCTTTGATCTTTACCCATGACCTTGACCTTTGACCTTGACCCATGACCTTGACACATGACCTTGACCTTTGACCTTGTCCGGGAACCGACATTTCCTTACTACTGATATTTATTTTGGAAGTTAATATTGGAGCAGGCAAGAGTACTTTCGCTTCGTTATTACAAAACAGATTGAAATTACACGGTAGTAGAGTGTAATATTAAGGAACCTGTAGACTAATGGACTAATTTTTATGGTGAAAATATCTTGAGCATGTTCTACAACTAGCCGAAAAGGTGGGCGTTTACTTTTCAAACGACAGCGTTAATGGACAATGTTCTTAATCAACTTGAAGCAAGAAAATATCTGCAAGAAGGTTATACAGTTATTTTGGAAAGGTCAACATTTTCAGTAACCGAATTGTTTTTTCCTTTACTTCAAGAACAGAATATAGTTAACGGAACCGAAGCCAATGTGTTTAAATTACT
Source organism: Callitettix versicolor (assembly GCA_022606455.1). Classification (NCBI taxonomy): domain Eukaryota; kingdom Metazoa; phylum Arthropoda; class Insecta; order Hemiptera; family Cercopidae; genus Callitettix; species Callitettix versicolor. The sequence continues at coordinate 33,516,294 of CM040189.1, read as the reverse complement.
ACAACATATGATGCCAAAACATTTTGATAATCTGTGTAATAATTTGTGTACAATTTATATAAAAACTGAACCCGAAGTTTTTTACGAACGAATAAATAAAAGGAATCGCCAGGAGGAAATCAACAATATTGAATTGGACTATATTGAAAAACTGCATATATTACACGAAGAGAAAGTGACTAAAACAAATTTGAACCACAAACTCGTTATTATTGATGGGACGAACGTGTCTGAAGAGAACTTTTTGCAAACAAATATTTTATATAATTCTAATGAAAACATTTCAGATTATATATTTTCCGAACTTGCACATTGTAACAAAATCTGTATGCAATAATAAAATATAGTGTTGGTGGTGATGATGCAAGACTTGTAGTGCTTATTAAACAAATAGGCGGATGCAGGGTGTGGTAGTGCGCGCGTGACAACTTGTTTTCCTTGTTCTACTGACGTCAACTGTTGAGACTAGTAATTTACTTTCACAACAGATTGTGTATATAAAGAGATTGAGATTCAGGTATCATTATTACTACTACAACGGTTTGTTACTTGTATTAGCAGCAGCAGCAGCTTCTTCTTCAACATACAGCCCTTTTTTTTTACTGTTTCAACGTTTCATCTTTGTGAATTCAATGTAAGTATAATAGAAATTTTTTATTTCAAAATCTCGCTAAAATCAAAATTGTTGAAACTTTTATTCAAAAAATTAAATTAATTTTTCTGTTCTAAGACTTTGACAAAATATACGTTGATTTTTTTATTTAGTGAAAAATTGTTGAAACTTTCATTCAAAAAATTAAATTAATTTTTCTTTTCTAAGACTTTGACAAAATATTCGTTGATTTTTTTCTTTAGTGAAATGGAAAGACAATCAGCGCCTGTAGACCTTACCGTAGATATGGATGAGGGACTACAGAATTTTGAGAATGTGGCTGGCCCGAGCAATCGGCTGGATGTGGAGCAGGCGTCTATTAACCAAAACAACGGTATGAGAAATATGTTACGGTTTATTCATGTGTTTGAAGCGCTGTTTACGTTAGGTTTAAAATCTTATGATAAACTGGATTTGCTGGTAAACGGTTTAAGAAATCATGTGGACGTTATGAGAAATCCTACTCTTATTTTAATATTGGGAATATTACAGGACATGCTGACTGTATATTCCCAAACACTTTACAATAATACCGATCTTCTGAGTCAGGATAAACTGTTTTCATTGAAAAGTGAGGAGAAATCTTTGCAAGAACTGTATACAATCTTCAATTCCATTTTCAAAAAGAAGGCTATAAAAGATAAACTCTTTCCAAATTCTATTCTTCAAAATTTATATAGTATTGTAAACCAAATATTTGATGCTGCTGGCTCATTACAAAGCGGGAAAAGGAAGAATAACAGTAAATCATCGCAAAAAGATAAAAAAATTAAAGTTTCGGAAAATATGTTCGAAAATTTTGGTTCTGAGAATTCTGACATTTGTGATAGTGGTAGTGATGATAGTGACGGATTTGAAGAGGACGACTCATTTTTACGTTTATTTAACAAATCCGATAAAAAAACTTCCGTTTAAATTTAATTTAACTTTATTTAATTTTAACTTAAAACAAGAGAAAAAATAATTTGAAAAGCGTGAGAAGGAAAAACAGCAAATAAACGCTAAGAAACGACTCATCCTTCAATCTAACGACCAGCCAGGTAGAGCATTTTCAAAACTAGATATGATATGAAAAAAATATCATATCTGGACTATCATATGTTTTATTGACTTCAATCGTGATGCATTCAAATTAGATTGCACCGCAGGGGGATGCAGACTAGCTGAACTATATTAAAAGGATTTAGACGTTCCTCCCTGTACCCGAGTCTAACCACACACACACACACACACACACACACACACACACACACACACACACACACACACACACACACACACACACACACACACACACACACACACACACACACACACACACACACACACACACACACACACACACACACACACACACACACACACACACACACACACACACACACACACACACACACACACACACACACACACACACACACACACACACACACACACACACACACACACACACACACACACACACACACACTTATACTTACGACTTTAACACATTACACTCACACTTACATTTAGGGAGGCGATAATAGAATCAATGTCCTTTTCGCCTTAAAAAAAATCAATTATAGATTGTTCAAAAACTCATAATATAACCACAATGAGACTTAAATCAGTATTCTGAATTTATTATTTTTTTTAAAGCTAAGAAAATTGTTTCAACCCACTAAATGTTGGCCTATTTTGAAATTCTTTCTACATGAGTACCTACTAATTTACATTATAGATGATTAATAGTAGGTGTGCCTTCTCATAACAACCATCTCATATTTTTAATGATGAAATATAGGCTATATTTTATTATTTGAACTAAAGAATATTTTTTTTTAAATTGCAAACATTTATACATTTCTTACACAACTTGAGGGTGTGATTTCTGAAAAATGCTGAAATTTATGTGTAATTATTTGTGTTACTGATTTTTTGTTGTTTCAAGAAAATATGATAAAAACATATTTTTCCAAGTTCAAACTTTTGTACCTACTTTTCACCCCTTTAGGGGTTTAATTTTGTAAAATTCTGAATGAAATATGTGTTTTTTTACTATATTTATTTTATATTAATTGTCAAAAAATTTGGAAGTAAAAAATATGTTTTCCCAATCCTACACTCTATACCTTGTTTTCACTCTTTTGGGGTATTAATTCTCGAAAATGCTGAGATATTTGTTCCTTATAGTTTTTTGTTAAGTTTCATGAAAATCTGTTTAAAAAATATATTTTTGCTAATGCAAATATTTATACACCCATTCACCTCTTTAGAAAATGAGATATGGAAAATTCTAAAATATAAGTGTTTCATTATTTGTGTTTTAGAGTATTTTCGTTAAATTTCCAATGAATGTGTTCAAACATATTTATCCGAAGTAAAAGAATATTTGCCATGTAGGTTATGAATTTTGAAAAATACTGCCAAGTGTGTTATTTTAATTTAATTTTATGGTAATTTTATTTTTAATCCAAATTGAAACATGTTTAATTATATGTTTTAAACAAAAATAATTATTTTTTTCCATTGCAAACTTTTATACCTTGTTTTTACCCATTTAGGGGTGAGTTCAGGAAAATGTTGAAATTCATTTAATTATTTTTGTGTTTTAGTTTATGATTCTTGAGAAAATCAAATTAAAACGTTTTTTCAATACACAATTTTATACACCTTATTACCCTTTTTTGCCTCTTTAGGTGATGAGTTATGAAAAATTCTGAAATATGTGTGTCATAATATTTGTGTTTTAGAATATTTTTGTTAAGTTCAAATACAATAAAAAATATTTTTCCTTAATGCAAGCATTTATATACTCTGTTTTTACATTTTTACCCCTTTAGAGGATGAATTCAGAAAATGCTGAAATATATATTTCATAATTTGTGTTTTAAAATACTTATATTAAGTTTCAAAAAATCTGACCAAAAACACAATTTCATACAAAAATATTTATATCCTATTTTTACCTTTTTAGAGGTTGAATTTTATAACATTCTTTCATAGTGCATGCTCAAATAATAATATGAAAATATTTTCAAAATTTCAAGTCTTTAGCTATAATAGTTTTCGCTGTATGTTGCTTTTATGCCAGTCAGGACAAATTTACTCCTTTATGGGACAAATTATGGAAAATGTTGAAATATGTGTCTCATAATTGGTGATTTGGAATATTTTTTTTCAAGTTTAAAGAAAACCTGATAAAAAATATTTATCTCTAATGCAAACATTTATACTTTTTTTTACCCCTTTAGAGGATGAATTGAACAAAAAATGCTGGAACACATGTTTTATTATTTTTGTCTTAAAGTATTTATGCACACTTTTTATCCAATTTTACTTTTTTAGGGGGTGAATTATGGAAAATAATGGAACAGCTGTTTCATAATTTGTGTTTTAAAATATTTTCTTCAATTTTAAGAAAATTTAGTATAAAAGTATTTTTCTCTAATGCTTTTTCACGTCTTTTTTACATTTTTACAACTTTAGGGGATGAATTTGGAAAAATGCTAAAATACATGTTTTAATATTTGTGTTTTAGAATATTTATGTTTAGTTTTAAGAAAATGTGATAAAAATATTTTTGTCCAATACAAACATGTACACCTCTTTTTTCACTTTTGTTCTTTTAGGTGATGAAATCAGAGTATTTATCTAGTATATATAACCAAAAAAATATTTTATTTCAATGCAAAGTTATACATTTTGTAATATTTTCTACAAGTCTTAAATCTTTTAAAGGGTAATTGTAAAAAATTGAGGAAAATATATTTATTACTTGTGTTTAAGAACAATTTTGTTAAGTTTCAAGAAGATCCGGCAATTAATATATTTTTCCTAATAAAATGGTTATACATCCCTTTATGGGTATAAATATTACCCCTTTAGGGGTTGAATATTGGAAAATCATATTTCATAATCATATGAACCCTTAGTGCATTCATATATGGTGATAATAAGGTACCCTGAAAATATCAAGTCACTAGCTATCATAGTTTTACCTGTACGTTGATTATGAATCAGTCAATCAGTCCGGACATTGCTTTTTATACGAGGCATGTCTGGAAAGTAAGTACGATTTAAAAAAAATACATTTTTTTTCAAAATAAAATTTGCTTATACATGAAAAACTATTTTCAAACTAAACTGTCTCTTAAACTATTTTCTTCGTAATTGCCACAATTGCAAATTGAAGAAATTGCAATTGCAAATTGTCATAGTGAGGAAGCAGTTTTTTATACTCTCTTCATAAAAAATTGCTACCACTGAGGATAGCCACTGCCAAACACTGTTTTTTTGCATCATCATTCCTGTTAAAGTGTAGTCCTCCAAAATCATGCTTCAAGTTTTGAAACAAGTGAAAATGAGAAGAAGCAAGATCGAGCCTGTATGGCAGATGATAAAACTGCTCCCAACCAAATTTTTGAATAAGGTTTTGAGTGACACTAGCAGAATGGGGATGTGCATTATCATGGATCAACACAATGCTACAACTAAGAATTCCATGTCTTTTGTTCAGAATTGCATACCATAGTTTCCCCAATGTTGCACAATATCGTTTCGTATTGATGATTTCAACAAGCAGATCAACAAGCATAAAATCAACAGGCAGATTGCCCTATCTGCCCCAAAACACAGTGCGCATTATTTTTTGTGCTGACAACATAGTTTTGAATTTTTGTTTTTTAGGAAATTGTGAGTGCCTACACTCTATCAACTGTTGTTTAGACTCTGGAGTGACATGACAAACCAAAGTGTCATTACCTTTCACTATTATTTTTAAGAATTCATCTCCCTCATCAATGTATCGGGTAAGAAAAGTCATGCACTGCCAAGTAACTTCTTTTTGTGGTCATCTGTAAGCATTTTTAGAATCCAATGGGAACACAATTTGTGCTAATTTAGGTGATTTGTGACAATTTTATGAAAAACAGTTTTTAAAATGTGTGCAAACTCATCCAAAAGCATTCTTATTGTAAAACATATGTTCTTACAAAGTTAAGGGTCCCAATGGAGAAATTTAAGTTTCATGAAGACCAACAACATTCTTAATGATTGTGAACAAATATCTCTTTTTGTTTTGATTATATTATTGAATTAAGAAAAATAGTGGTTATGGTGTAGGGGGTTGTGAAGTGTTTGTCCTTTGACCCTAAACACATTGTATAATTTTTTTGTGAATATCTCAAAATATGAAATTCTGTATTTGGAAAAACAACAAACAAGCAAACAAATACACACACACACACACACACACACACACACACACCTCTTTGGCTGTGTAGGTTAAGGGAGAGGGAGTTATTTACCATCTTGAAATGATGGCAATCATACTTATAGTGGGTAAACCACACCCACTTAGAGTGGAAAAAACTCACTTTTAGTAGGAAAATGTCATCATACATTACTTCATATCTATTATATCACCACTACATGACAAAATGTTCTATAATGTAACCCATTCACCTAATTCAATTTGTTCTGTGCAGCATATAGTACCATTGATAGTCATAGTACCAATTGATCATGAGCAGCCAGATGATCTTAATGATTTTCAGGAAAGTAGAAACATGAACAAAATTGTTCATAAAATGAAGGACAATATTGTGAATATAAATCAAAAGTTGAAAGCAGAGATATTTTCATAGTTCTATTTCTTTACATATGGCAACAATGGCTTGAATAAAGAGTGCCAGACAAAAATTATGTCATTCGAATATTTCCAGCAGCAAATTTTAGGCTGGGATACTCGTTTTCAAAGAAGAATATTTGTTTTATGCACTCTCAATGTTTGAATATTTTCAAGTGCAATCAACAATTAATGCATGTGGCAGAGCTATAAGAGGACAAGAACGTATTGTCGTGGACCTTCATTTAAAGAATCTAAGAGGATCAATGTCATATTGGTGAACAGCTCTCAATGAATAGATTGCATTTATTTGTTGTCTTGATCCTCCAACCTGGTTTATTACTTTCAGTTATAATGATATGAATTGCTTTGATAAGAGCAAAACATGTTTGACTGCAAAACGAAATAATATCGTGAATATAATCTTTAAATAAATTGAAAACTCTTCAGGTTTACTATTTTTGAACTAGTAACTTTATTATACTAACTTTAAAAGCACTTGAAATGCAACCAGCTACATACATATTCATCGAGACATGTTTATTTGCGGTCACCAACAAACTTGTATTGCTCCGATGAGTTCAGACAAGTTCATTTGAAATGGAGAAAGATTCTGAACTTTAAGACGCCGTGGACCAGTAATTATAACTCTCTTTCTGGCGTCAATTTGGACAAACAACTGCGACAACTAATCTATTGCCACAAGTGGATGCCAACTAGCGTAAATAATGGTGTTGCAATACAAATACCTATATACTACATTTCTCTGTGAGAGCTACATTAATTCGTCACCGTAGCGGCACGCCGTATTATATCATATAAAAATTCTCATTAAAATTTTTATTTATTTATTATAAATATAAAAATGAATATATAAAAAATGTAAAAATATTAAAGATTTAATTTGTTCGGTTTTGAAATGTTCCGTTTGGGTCTTTCGTTAACATTAAGAGTTATTGGAAAAGTCTTTTTCACTACTGCACTAGCTGGTCGTGGTTTATCAATCATATCATCACCCGCACTTATCGATACATGTTCAGTCACTGACGAGCTATCACTTTGCACAACTAACTTTTCATCGCGGCGCGATTCGTTATCTGAGCCACTTGTATCAATAACATTTGGAACACTTTCTTGTCGAACAGCTGACTCGGTTTCTTGGATAAACTTCGGTACGTGTAGATCATTGGGCACAGGTATTTCACTCTTCTTGGCAGGTCCCATCAGTTCTCTTGCAAATCCATCGAAGAAGGTGCCTACTTCAATGATCTGATCTAAATGTCGTTTCCAAACCAGTCGTGGATCATCCAAAACTTTGCAGAGGTAATTTCGTGGACCAAGGACTTCTACGATCTCGGCTTTTCTCCACCCTGGTTTATTTGGCACTCTATAGTCGCGAACATAAACTAATTGATTTGGTTTGAAAATTAGATCTCGATTGCCTTTATAATATTCTATTTGCTTTGCAGCTTTATCAGGTGACATGTTTTCTCTGAGCAGATCTAATCTCGTTCTTAGTTCTCTTCCCATCATGAGTTTTGCTGGAGTTTGGTTCGTCGTACAGTGTGGAGTTGTTCTATACATCATTAAATATCTTGAAATTAGAGTTTCTTTACTTATACCCTGGTTCACGGGATCTAGAAGCATTTTCTTCATGCCGCTCTTGAAGGATCTGACTGCGTTTTCTGCCGCGCCGTTCGTCGACGGATGCGCTGGTGCCGTTCTCGCATGTCGTATACCATTTTTCTTCAAAAAAAAAAAGTAAATTCTTCGGATGTAAACTGCGCTCCGTTGTCCGAAACTACGGTCTTTGGCAAGCCAAAACGCGAGCAGAAGTCTCGACATTTTTCAATCGTCGATGCCGCGTCACATCTTCCCATTGTATAGACTTCGGGCCATTTAGAGTAGGCATCTGTTAAAATTAGGTAGGTTTTTCCTTCGAATGGCCCCAAGAAGTCTATATGGACTCTTTCGAGTGGCTTACTACAATTTTCGTATTTGATCAGCTTGGCCTTTTCGGGGTTATCTGCAACCCGTCTGCAGATGTCGCAACTCTTTGCGAAATTTTCTATTTGGCTATCCATGCCCGGCCACCAGAAAATTGCCGTGCAAGCGATTTCATCTTGCTGGAGCCCATATGAGTTGCATGGATTTCTTCCAACAGCTCCAGTTGGCATTTTTCGGGTATGATGACTCGGTAACCCCACAATATTAGGCCGCTTTCAATACTTAGTTCTTCTTTGCGGAGGTGGTAGGGCTTCAAGCTGTCTTCTACTTTGCCAGGCCACTCTGTCATCGTGTAAAGCATGACCTTGTTCAAGATTGCATCGCTCTTGATGCTTTGCCTGAGCTTTTCGGCACTTACTGGTGTTCTCTCTTCTATATGGAACACGAAGTAATCGCGTGACTCGTCAGTTTCTTTCTCATTATGCTCCATCGGCAACCTTGACAGTCCATCCGCTCCTCCGTTGTTTTGACCTTTGACGTACTTCAAATTGTACTGTAGGCCGCTGAGGTACCAGGCCCATCTTTGCAACCTGCCCGCAGCCATTAGAGGGAATCCCTTCTCCTCCCCAAAGAGAGCCAGTAAAGGTCGATGATCAGACTCGATTGTAAATTTTCTGCCCAATAGGTACTGCTGGAATTTTTTGGCACCCCAATATATAGCGAGCGCTTCCAAGTGGATCGTAGCGTAGTTTTTCTCTGCTCTCGTTAGCGTTCGGGACGCAAACGATATCGGACGCTCGGAGCCGTCAGGATACACATGTAGCAGCACTGCTCCGATCCCCTCCTTGGAAGCGTCACAGGCAAGCTTGACTGGCAGCTGCGCATCGAAGTGAGCCAAACTTCTTTCGGACATTAACTCGCTCTTCACGTTTTTAAAACTTTCTTTGCATTTTTTTGTCCACTTAAATTCCGCACCTTTTTTTAACAGCTCATACATCGGCGCTAATTTATTTGCCAAATTTGGTATAAAACGCGCATAATAATTAATCATGCCAATAAAGGCTTTCACTTGTGTCACGTCTTTGGGTTCGGGTAACTTGGCAATGGCCTCGACTTTCTGAGGATTTTTGTGGAGGCCTGTGCGGTCGATAACGTGCCCTAAATACTCAATTTTCTCTTGGAAAAAAGCACATTTTTTTCTATTCAACTTTAGACCTTTTTCCCGTAACCGTTGTTAACACTTTTTTAAAATTTTTACATGTTCCGCAGTCCCGTTTCCCGTCACGACTATATCGTCAACAAAGTTTTTCACACCATCTAAACCTTGCAACACTTTTTCAATTTCATGTTGAAAAGTTTCAACTGCCGGCTTGGTGCCAAACGGTAAACGGTTCATTGCGTACATGCCGCGGTGTGTGCTCCACGCCAACAAATATCGCGTTTCTTCCGACACTTCCAGCTGATTATACGCCCATAGCAAATCCAGCTTTGTAAACGTATCTCCCCTTGGAGAGCTGCGAAGAGCTCTTCGATACGCGGAATCGGGTGTTTGAAATCTTCAAGATATTTATTTACGGTCATTTTATAATCTGCGCACACACGCACTTCACCATTTGATTTCAGCACCGGTACGAGTGGCGTACCCCACTCTGCATTATCGATCTTTGAAATTACACCATCGCGTTCGAGACGATCGATCTCTTTATCGATATCACTTTTAAAAGCGAATGGCATAGGGCGAGGACTCAAAAACACTGGCTTGACACTTTCTTTCAATTTTAAATGCACTTTACGCCCTTTGAGTTTGCCAAGTTTACCGTCGAACAGATCTGCGTACTCAGTCAAAATATTATCAACAAGTCTCTTATCAACCGCTATATGATTCACTTCAGTTACTCGAAAACCTAGCATGTACATTATATCGCGCCCCATCAGAGCTTTATTGTCCTGTTTCTTAACAATGACAATAGTATCTACACACTTCCTTTTTCGGTATTGGAGCTCGACAGTAATCTTCCCTATTGGCAAAATCGAGCTTCCGTCGTAGAAACTGAGCACTCTGTTTGATGTTTCTAATTTACAATGACTCAGCTCTCTTCTATATAGAGCTTCTGGGATAACCGACACAGTAGCATCACTGTCGATTTCCATTGTCACTTCTTTCCCGGCAATTTTCACTCGAGCCCACACGGGTGGTAGTGAGGTGGCGCCGCCGTCGGACATTGCATATAGCGCCTCGGACCCCTCTTCCTCTCCTTCCAAGAAATTGGTGTCTCTGCCTCTGCTTCTATTTTTCTGAGAATTGTTTGTCGTCTCAGCGTTCTTGTTCTTTTGAAAACAGACTTTGCTGAGGTGCCCTATTTTATGGCACCTGCTGAGGTGCCCTACGGTTGGCACGTATCGCACTCATACTTTTTATATTTACAGTCAGCCGACGTGTGATTATCATTACCGCAGCGCCGGCAACTTTGACCCGTTGCAGACCTATTCTTGGAAGACTCCTGTTTCTTCTTATGACCTGCGCGAGTATTTTTGTTTTGGCTTTTAGCGGTCGAAATTCTGTTTACTTCTCTTTCCTCCGAAAAAGCGTTGGCGATCGTTGCTTCTTTTTTTAAAGCCGTCTCGAGGATAGTCTCTAGAGCTGTTGCAGGGTCTTCCTCGATGACGCGATCTAAGATTTTTCCTGGCCGTAGGCCGGTCACAAATTTATCTTTTATTTGAGAATTTAGATTTGCACCAAATTCGCAATTCACAGCACTCTTTTTAACACGCGCATACCACGCACTAACCGTTTCACCAGTGGATTGCTTCAATTCGTAGAAATCTCGTCTCTCCTTGAATACCGAGATTCTGGGGGAAAATTGCTTCTTGAGTACTTCGCACAATTCTTTGTATGTTTTATCTCTAGGAAGGACAGGATCACACAAATCTCTTAGCACCTTATAGACCTCCTCGTCCATGCTTGTAATGAGGATCGATGTCTTCCTATCGTCGGCGATGAAATTCGCTATACAATATTGCTCCAGCCTCTCAGCGAAAATTTCCCAATTATCTCCGATCTTAAATTCTTTCAGGTTTCCAACTGCTGCACAAATATTGACCTTCTGCATCACCGCTGTTGCTTTTTCGCTTTGACCGGTCGCCATGTTGCTATTATTTATCGATTCGCACTCTTTGCTATCAACTTGTACAGCACTAGTTGAGACTTGTTCTGGCAGGTCTTCACCAAGTAAAAGCAAACCACTCAACGCTGCTAGTTTTGCATCCGTCTCTTGTCGCAATTCCTGATACTCATCCTCGTCTGATGAGGTGTCGCTCATTACTCGAACATCTTAAGTGAACCGCCATGCGAGCTTGATATTTCACACAAAAAATAATTTACCTCGTCGCCAATATGTAATATCGTGAATATAATCTTAAAATAAATGAAAACTCTTCAGGTTTACTATGAACTAGTAACTTTATTATACTAACTGTGAGAGCTACATGTTATCGGTGTGGCGGTCACCGTAGCACTGGCACGCCGTGCGGCGGGGTGCGACAACTAGCCACAAGTGGTGCCAACCGTAGGGCAATACAAATACCTATATACTACAGGTATAGCTCAAGCCATTTATTAAATTCATTGCGATGAAACTGACATCACACAAAAGCCAACCGTAGGGCAATACAAATACCTATATACTTTAAATTCAAGAAAGCACTTTATTAACCGTGATACCGTAGTCTCAGTGACATATTTAAAAAAAAATGAATAAAAAAATAAACTGTTTGCAGGTTTAAAAAATTATGTTGTACGACACTATAAGAAAAATACAACCTCGCTTAATCTGTAGCACAGTTTGAAAGTCGAGACAGTTTAACTGTGGCATATTTTCATTTTAGTTCACGATATTGACGATGAAAGAGTGTTGTTGTCTCTTTACACTTGTAACCTAGTAACGTTTGAGTGAGTTACGAAGTTAGATGTTATTGTATACGGACTACAGTATAAGTTAATTGTGAAGTGTTTAAAGATAGTATATTGCAGTTTTCAATTTTAAATATTATATGTTTTGTGTGTGTAATTTTTAAAATGTTTTTTCAATTAATGAACAAAATTTTAAAACCGACATACCATCGGTCGAATTTGATTTGCTCTCTTAAAGAACCTGCTTTAAAAAGAACGTTAAATAAAAGTGTAAGGTTAGATTATAAAATTTAAGACCTAGCCTATGTTACAATTAAACTAACAGTGTAAATTTATTTTAAAAGTAATAGGTTAACGTAACAAACAAATTAAAAAAAAAATGTTTAGGGCCTACACACTTTCTGTTAATTGTAATATCTATATCTGTTGCTCAGTTGTGGAAAGTAGCAACTGTTTGTAATGTTACTTTTGAAAAATATTTAGATTTGTTTGAATGTAGTTAATCAAACTGCCATTTTATTCTTATTAAAGGGTTTACAATCAAAGGGTTCTTATCTGATGTTTACAATTAATTTCTACCATAGTTAAGTTTATGGCTTAAAGGGTAATGTGACTGATTATTTATTTATTTGAAAGTAGGCTATCGATACTTAATTTTCTGTGTAAATACAGCGTAAATATGCAATGTAGGTCGTTTTTTATTTGTAAGTAATTTTCTTGCTAAATGCAGAAAGATAGTGAAGTATGATACAAATTGAAGTGACCATCATAACTTCAAAATTATTACTGTTTGAAAGTAGGTTACATATTTTTGATCACCTTGCTAAAACTATAAAAAAACCTTTAATAAAAAAATACTGAAGGACCAAATGGCATGGTTGTTGGGTGAAAAACTTAACACCAAATTGAGGATCGTGTGTCGAACTTCACGTCAGCATCTTTTGATTGTATTTGCATGCATGCTATTTTAACAATGTTTTTTATTTCAAGAATGAAGAAAGCAATAAGTATTAAGATTAAGTAATACCTATTAGAATGCGCATGAGCAGTAAGTCAGTATAATAAATCTTGACTTGCATAACCAGTAAGTTGGTGTAGGAAATCTTAAATGTTTCATGTAGTTTAAAGAGCAATGATGTCATAAAATAGTTCGGTAAAACACCTAAAATTGTAAGTAATGTTAAAAAAATTATTTTCCTCAGCTCAATATGTGTTAATTAAATGATAAGGTATATAACAAAAGAAAAATATATTGAAAAATAATTGTTTGAAGAAAAAAAAACCTACGTGCATAAATACAAAACACAGTAATAGAAGACTTTTTGATGCTCTCGAAAACTTATAACAATTTTCTAAAAATTGAGATTTATTTGGTAAGAGATGATATAATGAAATATTATTTGGTTAACACAGAATACCTAAAAGTTTTAATAAAAAAATTGTAATAATAAGTTGGTATTTATAAAATAGCAAGACACTTTTTATTTTCATCATATTAAAATATTTGTGTATGTACTTTAATACATTTGCGTAAATATTGAGGTAATTTTAATTTTTTTTTGATCATATGTTTTCCTGGCTTTTATGTTTTTGATTATTATAAATGGACATGAAATAAAGCATTTTGGTGAAGAAAAAAGCTGAAATATAGAGGCATGCAGTAGACGGAAATCAACAATACCCTTAGCTTAGCTTCACTAATTACTACTTCATTTTAGGATATATCAGCAATGAATAGTTGCTGAAACAAAACAACACATTATTTCATGAAGATTTTTTGTTGTTTAATGCCATTTAGACTAATGAGGATAAGGCTCAGTGTTAACAATAATGATGAAGCAGTAACACTAACTGCGGCTAGAACTAACAACCTTGACTTGCGCATTTCAGAGATGCAGCGGACTTATTGGTGTTTTAGCAGCATCGATTACTAAGGCCCTAGCTTAACTTAATTTTTTACTTAGTGTCATATTATTTTCTTGACAATGTTTTGCTGGTTAGTTATTAAAATGTTAGAAGGGTAATAAAAACAGGCTATTGTCTAAATATTAAATACCTTGAAATTTGCGTATAAAAGACTGATCAGTTAAAAAAATATCATCTAAAGAAATTCCAAAAATATCGATTGTCAAACGTCATTCAAACCTTTAACTTTCGAATTTTGAAAACATTTTCTTTGATTAACTCCAAATCCAAAAATAAACTTGTATGCACAATTTCAGCTGTATATATCTTTTGGATATAGAAATACAAAGGAAAAAAATAATAATTTTTAACCTTTAAAAATTTTTAGAGTGGAATTTTTGAAAACCATTTCTTGTGCACCTGTCAAGTTATAGATAATGCTGCAAATATAATTTCAGCCCTCTACATATTTAGGTCTAGAGATATTAAAAAGTACATGTACTTCATTTTTAGGTTATTTTTAACCCTTTAAGGTGAAATAACTTTGGGGTGGAAAAAACCTTTCTTTTGCATGTTTAAAGCCTAAGATAAACCTGTGTACTATATTTCAATTCTCTGTATCTTTTAAATCTGGAAATATTAAAAAAATGAAAAATTCGCTTTAACTCCATTTAACCTGTTGGGGCTGAAATTTGGAAAATCCCTTCTTTGAGCACTTGTAAAGCCTATGATAAACCTGTATTTGAAATTTCAGTTCTACTTCTTTTCAATCTAGAAATACAAAGATAAAATGTAAAGTTCTTTTTTCCATTTTTTTAACTCTTGGTAGAATTTCGTAAAATTCCTTCTTTGTGCACCTCTAAAAGCTTAAGATAAACCTGAGTTGTTTTAGCGTTAGATAAACCTAAGATAAATTTTTACGTAATGTTGTTTGAATCTGGAGATATGCAGAAAAAGGTAAAATGTTTGCTTTCACCCCATTTTAACCATTTAGGGGTGGAAGTTTTTAAAACCGTTTCTTAACGAGTTTGTAGGACCTTAGAGAAAGGTGTATGTCGTGATACGATTATCTATATAATTGACTTATTGTATGATCTTCATAAACTAGTCCATTATGTATTCACCTTGACATTCTTGACTGTCAATAGCTTAATAGCCTTAATAGCTTAATGGTTGTTAGTAGCCTTTGTTCGATTTAAACGTGATTTATTTTAAGACACTCTATTGTTACTATGCGAATAGTGGTTAAAAAAAAAAATCACTACTTGTCAATTTTCTAGCCCCAAAAGATTAAACAATTTTTTATGAGTTCACTTTCAGAGGAAACTTGTGTAACCTAGTCATTTAATCTCAGCTACTGTGATGCGGCTATTTTTGTTTCAGTGTTCTACAACAGTCCATTTGCAGCATGAATCAGAAAATACTGCAGTGCCTTATCTTACAGATACATTTGGTAGATACCATAATTACCTGAGGATTTCGCTTACTGAAAGGTGTAATTTAAGGTGTAAGTATTGCCTATTTGTATTTGTACAGTGTATATAATTGCAGTCTTGGAATATCTAAAATTACACATTTTTCAATTGTTAATCTGAAAGTAATATTTAATCACCATATTTTATTAAATTTTTTGAACAAAAATTTAAAGATGGGCCTATTTGTTTGAAAGTATTTAGTGACATGTGTAGAATCATATGGTACTTTATCAAACTAAAAAAGTCTTTTTAACCCACCATTGGTATCCAGGTGAGAAGGTATCTAACAGAAGCAATCAATCTTTGTGGTATGGTAGTTTAGCAAGTTCTTCAAGGACTGTTATAAAGATGTTTTAAGGCGAAACATATGTCATGCAATAATAAATAATTTTTGTGAAACACTTATTATAATAATAATAAGTGTTCTAATTTTCCTGGACATCATGGAGTTTTGCCATCTTACATATTTTCTGCATATATGTAGTATAAATCATTTATCTGCTTCAAAGGAAAGAGGTGAATAAGCGTGAAGTGTTGATTTTGTTGTTTTGGCATTTTAACAGGAGATTGATTGTGCTTGCAAACCTGGTTGCTAGCCGTCATCTACACATAAAATCGATTGTAATAGTTTTTTGCTCTTGTTCTTAATTTAAAATTTTCTAGTATGATGTCTTTTGTACCAGAAAAATTAAAAATTTTTTGACAGTTGGTTAACTTTATCACAGAAGTAAAATATAAAATTATTCTTATTAAAAATAACAAAATTTTTGTTAGTTACCAGCTATTCGGGATACTTACCAAGAAGAAGCGTTGAGGAAAACTAATGATAGTTTAAGGGTAGTAATTTTATTGTTTTTAGCCTATTTTATTGATTGTGATTGCAGTAGCCTGCTAGTTTTGTGTTTTTAGAAATAATTTAAATATTTATATTGTATTATATATATATATATATATATATATATATATATATATATATATATATATATAAATTAAATATTTATTGTTTTGTTAGTTTTTTTAGTGTAACTGAAACTAGTTAAATATTTACGTAAGAGTGAGCAATCTGTGAAGTGATAATTTGGCTGCAACTTCATAATGTGTATTGCACAATGTTACAATATAAAACTAGAAAGGTAGATAACAACTATTGGTTAAATATAGGCTAGTCTTATCAATTGATTACTGTAATAAGTTTATCATAATTAAAAAAAGTGCAAATATTTAAATGGCTTAGGTGTAGGTAAAATTGTAGGCTTGATTAGATTTCACTATTATAGTTGTATTAAAATAAGAACACACAGAGTATGTGGTGTGTGTACGTGTGCTCATATGTAATATTCTGAAAACATTCTAAAAGCTAAATAAAGGGTAACAAAAAAATCAAAAGTTTACCTCAACCCTAGATCTGATGAAGTGTTACTTTGATATGCTACCCTTTGTATTTTTTTGCTATTGCCTAACATTTATACTTTATGCCAGTTTGACTAATGAAGACAAGGGATCAGTATTAACTATGAGGGAAAAGCAACAGAGGAACTACAGTTCAAACTAAGAACCTTAAGGTGACAGTAGACTGACCGATGCTTTAGGCACTTTGACCACCATCCCCCTCTACCCTTTATAAATGTTTTTACAGTACAAAGTATACATAGAAATATTTATGTGAGAGGCTGGAAATCTATACCAATTGATTCAGAACATTCAAAAGATTCATAATACACTATGACATTTGGTTGTAGATGAACATTTTATGACTATACAAAAATATACCCATAAGGAAATATACCCATTAACCACAATCGCGATTACACTAGGGATGTACACTAGGGGATTACACTAGGGAAGCCATAATGCCTCAGTTTCTGTGCTACAATCAATCTAATCATGTCAGTTTTTATCACCTGCTGTGACAGTTTGTATGATCATTATGATTTTCTATTTATTGCTTCTTTTATATCGGCAAAAAGTATCAAATTTCAATGGTGATGGTTTGAGTGAAGTATAAAGAAAAGCAAAAGTGCTTACAGAAATATATAAAATGGCCTGCCAGGCATAGAGTTAGTTTTTTTTGTCTGGAAATAATTTTGTTGTTATCTTAAGGGTTTATATTTTCATATATATATATATATATATATATATATATATATATATATATATATATATATATATATATATATATATATTGTAAATATAATAAATTCATTGTGATGCTTTCTATTTTTTTCTATGAGTGAAAAAAGTTAATCTGATCACTCTAAAATGTTAATTAAAATGGAATGTGGGACAAACAATAAAAAATGCACAATATATTACTGTATATGAAACATCACATATAACACCGTTATTGCATGCACTTTTCTTCATAATGTTGCAAATAGCAACACTACAGTAATCAAATTGGTTAAGATATCGGGTTATAACATAGGGTTGGAAATAATGCACAAATGGGTTGGCAGTAATAGTGTAGGAGTTGGTAATGTTGCATAATTTCATGAACACTTATTAACTCATGGAGCATGGTAACTTACACATTATAAATTAATAGGTGCTAGGAATATTCTGCATAAAAATAAAATTTATTAATAATCCTAGAATAATATCAAATTTTATTGTTCTAGTGAACGTTTACAAAATAGTTAAAATTTTTATAGCAGACAATAATGGAAATAAAATGAACTGAGTTCAGTGCCTGAAGTTATAGTGAAATTATTTCTTCCATAATGTAAGAATTTGATAAAGTGATTTTTCGACATTTAAGGGTATGGAAATAGTTCTATAATTTTGAAAGTGCTATGAAATGCAGATTTAGTTTAAGTTTACAAAGTTCAACCATTTCAGTGTGACTAGAAACCAATTTCAGTATTTTTCTCTACTGAAATCCCAAGGGATAAAGAAATGGAAATTGTCTTCATATTTTTTAATATCTGGGTCTCTTTAATTTTGGTTCTGTCCCAAATGCATGAACTGTAGGGAAACACATGCTACCACAGTGAAAACACCTTTTGCTTAATTGTGATGGTTTCAGAAATCTATAACAAATGTATTGTTTGGGCAACTGTTCTCAGGCGATGATGCTTCCCAAATTGACTGTTATTACTGCATCGTCTTGATATTGCTATATATTTTATTTAATATATTTACTCTTGTAAATTAGTTTTAGTTAAGTACTTGTTTTTATTATTATGTTTTTTATTTTATTTTTATTTTCTGTTGTTGTGAAGTCACTTTAACATTTATTTATTTAATATTTATTATTAACTAGTTTTAAGAAGGTGCATGTTTTTATGCATTTGCTGTTATTATTGTAATACCATTTTACAGTCCTACTATAAATTGTTTCTTGTATTATTATTATTTTTAATTCATGGCTTGGTGATGATAACCACCTGGTTTTTCACTGAAAAAAATCTGTATTGCCTGCCATGGAATTTTTTATCAGTACTTTGATTTGAAAGGGTAGTGAAAAATTTACCATTTTTTTAGTATCAATTGTGAGTAAAGTATTTTATTTTATGGTACTAAGGTACAGGTTCGCTACGTAGCCAAATCTGCCCAAAGTTTAGACCGAATATGAAAGGTTTTTCTGTATTTACGGATTTTTAACTATTTGTTAATATAAATACATTAATTTTATGTTATATATTTTTGAAAATTGAATATATATTTTAGATGTTTACAAAAACCTGTTAATAATTTTTTCTGTTTATAAAGTTCATAATCACTTTTTAAAGAACGTTTAAAAAATAAGTTATAAATGTTAGTTATTGTTATTATAACAACATTTTTTGATTTTGTAGGCCAGTATTGTATGCCACCAGAAGGTGTAGATCTTACCGAGAAGACTAAGTTATTATCTACAGATGAAATATTAACACTAGCAAGTCTGTTTGTGCGACTTGGGGTGACAAAGATTAGATTAACTGGTGGCGAGCCAACTGTACACAAAGATCTTCTTCATATAATTAGTAAGTGCCATGGTGATTTGTAAAATATCTATTCAGTCAATGTTTATAATTTCTTGTTGTTGTTGTTTTAGTGATGAACCAAGGAACATAATACGTATTTAGAAATATAGAAATGTGTTTTGTAAAAATTTTATATACAAAAAAGAGCATAGTAGTGAAAAAAATGACATAAATCAATAGCTCTGGACCTCTGAACTGCCCTAGATTCTTCGATTAGTACAACTAGGTATTACATAAAATATTACTGTATATGAAACATCGCTTATAGCACACCATTATTTAATACACTTTCCTTCATAATGTTGCAGCATTCAAACGGTTCAGATATAAGGGTATAACATAGGGTTGGAAGTAATGCGCAAATGGGTTGGTAGTAATAGTGTAAGAGTTAACCAGTTGGTAATATTGCACAATTTCATGAACAGTTATTAACTCATTATTTTGCAGAGGCGAGGAAGTTTTTTTCATTTGCTTTATAACTATAGACATGATTAAAGAGGTAGTTCCTTCAGTAGGTTATCTCATCTCTCAGTCAAAGTACATATTAGGATTGGTGCAGGAGCTATGACAAGAACAAACAAACTGTGTTAATTTTGAGACCATACTAATTAAATTTATTGTTCTTTCTGGAAACTAGGCTTGCCAAGTGTGTATTTTGAATTCACAATCAGTTCTTTTGGTATTTAACAATAGTAACAATGAGAAAAAGTAAAAATACTTTTAGTTTGATGTGTGTAGACGTATTCCACAGCAAAATATTTAGTCAATTATTGTGTTGTTTGTTATGTAAACACTTCATGTTATAAGATATATGGTTGAAGTGATTAAGGTCAACCAACTACTTGCTGTTGCAGTCTGAAAATAAAGATTCTGGAGATATAGATGATATAGTGTAAAAGGATAAATACAAAACTTAATTTCAGTTTTGGAAAAGCAGAATGATATTTTAAATAATTTCTTTAAAACATAATTTCCCTGTTAGTAGTTCTCATCATGTGGAAGTAGTTTTTTGCACGATGTTTCCTGATAGCGAAATCACTAAAAAATATGATTAAGTTTGAACAAAACTATTATAATTTGGGAAATATCATGTAAAAATGTTGGTGCAGTTTTAAACTTGATTTAAAAAATGCTATTTTATATTTTTACTGATGGTAGCAACCAGAAAAAATACTTTATTGTGGTTATTTATTTAGACCTATGTCAGTTCATTGCTTTGGTTTGTACAAATAATACATTTATTTATTTAGGACAACATTTTTGAGTTAACGACAAGAAGGTGCAAATTATCAACACAGAAGTTGTGGGTTATGACTGGTTTATTTACTCAAAAACAAAGAAAAATTTTATTATTATTTAAAGAAAAATTAAATTAAAACAATTACATACATTTAAAGTAGAAATGTTAAACTGATATGGAATTACTTATGTTAATTTAACAATGTAAGTTTTATAACTTAAAACACTACTACAAAAAAAAGTTAAAACTGTGACCAGTAGTAAAATAGAAACCTAAAACTGTCAATGCAAAAAACATATTTTATAATTCTTATGGTTGGCAAGTTTCAGTTCCATTTCTCAAACAAGTGACCACCTACATGTGCCTAATGAATTCTCAATTTTGTTCTCAAAACAACCTTATACACTTTTGTGTCAAAAATTTAGACTGTTTTATTTTTACTACTACATTAAATTTGTATAATTGACCACTATTTTGCAATCCTCATTGTTGCTTAACATGCCCACATTCATACTTGTATGAAACATACTTTAAAAAAACACCACATTTTTTGTTGATTTCCCTAATGTTTGACTTAGAAACGGTACTTTTTAATTTTCAACGATTTTCTTGAAAATTTGGATTTATTGTTGTGACGAAAAAATACATCACATAGTGAGTTCTTTTGTAGAGAACAAACTGTTCATTAATCCATATCCAGATTCCACAAATTTCTATTCTCCTGTCCCATTGGTTAAAACATGTTTGAGGAACCCACTAGATTTCATTTCAAACTGTTGCATGGCAAAATACCAACATTTCAAAGCAAAAATTACCCCACATCTGTTATAGTGGTCACAAATACACATGTTAGGAACTTATCCATTTTAAATTGGATTTTGATATATGAGGATTTTGATATATATATATAAATAGGAGGTTTATCTATCTTATTGCAATTTATTATTATATGCATTTGAAATTATATGCCATCAGGTATATCTCTGCTGTTATAATTTTTTTTTTTTTTTAATACGTTACACTTATTTGTTTTGTAAATTAAATTAAAATAGTCTTTTGGAAATTCATAATCATCTGTTGCCCTAAATTTTAATTAGAGAAATTAATTCATATTAACACATTGTCAAGTTCAATAAGGAAAAAATGGTGAAAGTAATTTATTTATGGAGAAATCCTACTCTAGTATTAGGTAATATAATTTTTAAACCTTATTACAGTTTAGTGTACAGTTGTAAAACTTGGAAACAAAATTTGCAATGTGTGAGAGAAAATGTATGTAACACTGCAATATGTCAGCATGCATTTAATGAAACTTGTAGTTGTTAATGTAAAGAAATGTTATGTTTACAATGAATATTACACCCACTTCATAAGTCATCCAGTCAAAGAGCATTGTTTGTTTAATTGTTGATTAAATAACAATCAGATGTGTTTACATAAATCAGATTTTATGTTGTTAAATTTCACACACTCCTATGCCAAGATGGCAATTCTAAGCAAGTGAATCTTTTTGTCAGCTATTGAAAATATGGCAGATAAACAAAACTACCCTCAAACCTCATTTATAAATAAACAAAACCTCTCTGTCTCTCTTCGACCTTCCCAGAATTGTACAGGAGTAATGCAATTAGAATAGTGGTTTATAAAATTTATTTTAGTACAGCATGTATTTGTTTTATATATGTGTTTACTAAAATATTTTATGAAAAAGTAAACAAAAGTATAATACATAAGTTTTTCAGAAAATAATAAAGTAGGCTACATACAAATTATACAAAAAGTCACTTAAACTCAGTATGAGATCTGGCATTGCTTTCTTTTTACAATGTTATCAATGTTTCACTTTATCTTGGATATTGCAATCCTTAGTGAGTTTTCTAGTTTTGATTGTGTCTTGGATCTCACAAAATTCATGTATAAGAAAAGCTGCTCAAAAACTTATGTAGTTCCAAAGAATGACATGATTTTGAAGGCATGCTACGAATGTTAGAAAAGGTGTTTTCATCAATGCTTAAGTCCCAGAATAAACTTTTCTTTCAAATCAGTAGTACTCTGCAAATCTAGTAATTCCATTTAGTGATGTGCGATTGTGAGATGTTTTTACAGTTGAGACAAAACAATTGAGTCAAACATCGAATACCAGTCGGGTTTGATGATTATTGTCAATTTTTAGGACGTTGGTATCAGACTGCTGATTGCCATCTCGACTTTTAGAGCATTAAAATCTGTTTCTGGATATACTAACATTTTAAGAAATTACACCGAAAAAAGAAAATAAACCCTGACCACTGTCAGATTAAATTTCTTAATTCCACGGTTTTTAAAATTCAAAGTGGCAGTTTTTAACGCTGATTATGATGATCAAATCAGATTTTCAAAAAAAAAGTATTTGAAATAACCGCCATTTTGAAATTGTTAACGAATGTTGCTGATTAACGAACTTACCTAAGTTATTATTTATCATAATTGATTTTTGTGCCAAATTCGAAATAAATCTGACCTAAATAGCAAACATGATAGTGCTAAACACACACACACACACACACACACACACACACACACACACACACACACACACACACACACACACACACACACACACACACACACACACACACACACACACACACACACACACACACACACACACACAAACACACACACACACACACACACACACACACACACACACACACACACACACATACACATACACACTCACACACGCACACATGCATACACACACACACATACACATACAAACACATACACACTCACACACGCACATATGCATACACACACATGTGCGCATACACACACACACACACACACTTTTACTAAATGTGTGTAGATATATGAAAAATAAATACATTTACCACACAGTTATCAAACTTAACTGAAGTATCCTCATTTTTATTAATCATACAAAAAAAAATGGAATAGACCTTAGCAATTTAATTGGAATATTTATTTAACATTTCCTGCAACATCTATTCAGATTGCAAAATGACGATTCATTCGATTATTTTGTCAATGTTAATAATGTAAAACCCATTGCATTAATGTAGGTAACCCAGAACTAGATGAATCATTGTGTCTGAGGACTTGAATAGATAAACAATTGTCAAGTGACGACTGACGAGCCAGTACAGTCGAGAAGCATCAAAATGTTTTTACAATCAAATAAAGATCTCATAATGACACATCACTAATTCCATTAGCATGTCTCCTGAAGTGCCCTCTACTTTTACACTAAAAGGCTTTGCAAACAAATCTACCAACTTTTCATTCTTTTTGAAATCAATAAATCTAGACTTCAATTCCTTCCTGATCTCTTTTATATGCTTATAAATATTCTTGGTGATACATTTATTTATATCATTGCCATCATATTGTGAAAGTCTTGGGAAATGAGTAGTCATTTTTCCTGTGTGATTTTGCCATTTAATTAATTTGTTTTTAATTATTTTACTGCACCAAAAAGGTTATGAACGAAGGTATCAAACTGACACAAACCAGTGCAGTACTGTACTGTAAATTTAATTTTTTTAAATTGTAGTTTTAGTTTATGTTAACATTTCAACTGTGTGTACGAATGTAGGGTATATACATTATATACATATATGTATACAATAAAACATAACTTCTGCCGTTTACATGCATCATTATTAGTGATTTCCAGTAATTTGACGTTTTTGGTAATCCAGCAGTGCTCTTGTCCAATATCAGCCGGATTACCAAGAGACCACTGTATAATGATTAACAACTATTGACAAGTACTGATTTAAGAACATTTTGCTGAACAAGAAATACCAGAGAAATTTCATTATAAAAACCTTTCGGGAAATTTTATTTTGTGATACTTTCATGAAAGAAATTCATTCATTGTACGATATATCAGGAAAACTATATATTCTTATTACTGTATATTCTTACTATATATTATTTCTTACTGTTTAGTTCTATATGTCTGGCATCTGTGTTTAGACATGGCTAATATTATATCTTTAAAACATTTTATCACAATTTTTATAAAGATGCATTTATTTCATTAATTATTGTTTATGGGAAATATTTGTAACTATATGTATATTTTTTATTGTTTACTTCTATATGCCAGGAATCTGTGTTTAGTTATACAATTAATTTCATCACAGTGTTTATAAAGAAGTGCATTCATTCTTGTCATTAATTATTGTTTACATAGGTTTATGTTGATGCAAGATAAGGTTCTTTTAAATATTTCACAAACAAAATTTTTTGTTTAGAAAACAAATTAATTCCATTTTAAATATTTTATTTTGAATACATTATAATGAACTCTGCCACCATTAAATTACTGTCCATATATGGACCAATTACGACAAGGTTTGAGCAAGTATTTTGTCTAAACTAATCATATTTGCAGTACTACAAAGTGGATAATTAAACTTGTCTTTTTTTTCTGTACAGTATTAAGTCGAATCAGTCATTACCTTTCGGTTATTAAAATAAACAGATATTTAATGTTATTTTGTGCCAAAAATTATTTAAATTTTCTGGAACTTAAAAATTGGAAAAAAGTTTGTTATGATGAGGAAAAATTTGTAAGACATTGTCAGATCATATGACTGTCATCAGTTTTGAGTACAATGAGACCAACAGAAGGCAGTGAGGAGCACTGAAATGTAAAAGTACATTCTAGTAGTGAAGGGAATGGGTACAGGAATTCAACCCTTTAACAACCACCAGTCATTTGATTTGGCTTTCGGAGGATAAATTATTTCAGACTATTTGTACTGTTACCTTGTAAATTGTATTTAGTTTTGGAAATGAAATATACTGTTCAATCCATTTATTACTACATATTTATATTTTATTGTTGTTTTATGCTTTTATGAATGTGGAAATTAATAATGTCACTGATGACATTATTTGTAGATAGCACTGAACGCTAAGTTAACATTATTTGATGCATACAAACTAATGTTTATAAGCGTTGATTACTGGCTAAGAATGTGATTGTGATTACACATCAAGGCAACATTATTTTAGAATAATGCTGTCATGTTTTTACTTTTGCTAAAGTATCAACAGATACATAAGGCAAAGTTATAGTGATCTGTTGTAGCATTTGTGTTTTCATTAGATAAAATACTAAATGATACATTACATACAATATATTTTTTTATTAAATAAATGTATTTCTCTTCTTATTGCTTTTTCTTTTAAATACAGTTTTTGCAGTTGATTGGAAAATAAATTTACACACCTGTCAAATGTTAATATATCTTAATGGAATTTTCAGAATTTATTCTCATATAATTGTTAAAAAAATAATATAATAAAAGCTTAGATGCAACATATTTTTTCATTTACTTGGAGAGTTTTAAGTTTAAAATTATTTATAAAAACAAAAACTTATTATATCAGTTAAAAACAAATTAGAAACAAAGTAAATCTAGGATTTTATAAACATAATTTGTAGTCCATTTACTTATGAAGAAAACAAAATAAAAATTATTATTTAAAAATATTATTTAATATCATATCAGAGTTGTACTTGTTTAAGTGCACTTGCGTCAAAACAGCATATATTGTATGGGCCTATATTGTACGTATTGTAGGGCAATATTGAGTTGGGTCATGCCATGATGGACTGGCATCTGAGGCAATGTCTCATGCAAATAAACTTGGTGGCATTCGACGTGACTTTTCGGTTAGTTCATAGCAGTCAAAGAGTTAATTGAATCTGTTTACAATTAAAACTGATTGAGGATCAAAGATCAAGGGATTAACTAAATCTTCATTATTATGGAACAATGAAGATTTAATGAATCCTTTGACTCTTCATCCTAAATCAGTTTTAGTTGTTTCACACAGTCTCTTCAATAAAAAACAAATATTTTTTAATTAAATAATATTTTCATTAAATTTTCAGCTGTTAGAAAAATTTTTTGATTACCTGATGCTTCGCCATTGCATTCTAAATGGACAGCAATATTATAATTTCAGTATTCATTAAACCTTTTGATCCCCATGTCCTATCTGAAAAATTGCATCAAATACCGCCAAGGTTGTTTGTATGAGCCATTGCCTTGGTACCAGGCTATTGTTGCATGGTCATACTCAATATTGCCTCAACCTATACAGCTGTTTAAGGAAGTGATGGAAGTAAATGATTTCATTATTCAACTAATTCACTATTATTGTTGTCAATATTCGTCTAACAAATTAGTACTGTAATAATTTTCATAACCAACTTGTATCTATTATTGTAATTGTAATTAGTAACTACTAATCTCAGAATTGAATAAATCGCTCGTATATGTAGTACTAAGAAATAAAGTAGTATGCTAACATCAAGCTGACAGATATCTATGACGATTTAATAAATTTTAAAAATGATAAACTGTAATTTGAATGATGTTACAAAATAAAATATTATTCCTACCTATATAATTAAATTTGCAGAATAATCTACAAGATTAAATTTTAATTTAGTGCCTTGTCATTTTTATTTAATAAAATTAACATTTCATTAAGTTTGTCCATATGTATTTTTTAAAGCAATAATTAAAATTAAAAAAAAATTGTTAAACATAACCTAAATTTTCATAAGGTATTCAGTTTATTTATAATTTATTTAATTATTTTTCTGGTTATCCATTTATTGATAAAGTAACAATATACTACAATTAGCGAGTTATCACCTCGACTTGCTTTTCACCATCCAACAATCAGAGGCGTAGTAATGTAATAAACAACTAAAGTAGCAGTCCACTGTACAACAAGCCGTCAAGTTGACTAATAATTTACATTCCTAATCTACAAACCTACTAATAATAGTTGAAGTTGAATAATAACATACTGACAGCTGATTTTTTACAAAAACACATTTACTGTAAATGAATATGGCCTTTTGAATGTGGCCTTTTGTAAATGTTCGAGTTTTTCTGGAATGACTCAGTTTTAAAATTAGACTCGTTGGACAACAATACAAGTTAACTTTTTTCTGTTATGAACCAGTTCATAGGTGTGCATGGATCTACGCAATACTTCCATGCCTAATATGGCTGTTTGGACACAAGCAAGCACAATCAGTATTAATTTTGCTAATATCAAAGATAGAATAATGATGTTGACTACAACTTATGTTTACAAAATCATGATTTATTTTGATACAGTTTTTAACTGAAATAAAAAAGTTTTGTTTTTACATATGATTTTAATTTTAAAACTTTGCAAGAATATGAAAACAAATATTAACATATGAAGTTAACATATGCACAATTAACTTATATCTTAATTAACAATAACAATTTTATATCTTAAGAATAAATATAAACAATGTCAACATACATATTAACATTTGACAGGTATGTAGGGCCTAAATTTATTTTCCAATAAATTACAATTTTTTTTTTTAAGCAATTTCTAGTACAGGTCAGATTGTTTTTTCAGTGAAAATAATATATTGTAATGTGAAATGAAGCACAAATATCAACAGCTGACTGTTATTCTGCTGAACATTATTTGATACAATAGCAAAAATAAAAACATTAAAGTAATGCTGACTCAATGTGTTTACTATACCCTAGGATGTGTCTATGATATGTCATATTTTTAGCCAGTAGTCAGCACTTCCGGATTTAATCTAGTATAAATAAAAAAATATAAAACTTGATGTTAAGAGCTATCAAGTTACTTGAGGAAACTATAATTCATTATATACATTAATTTCAATATCCATAAAAGTATAAAACACATATAAAATGTAAATATGTGTAATAAATGGATGATTAATCCATTTTCAATAATGCCTAAATCTTCAGTCAAGTACAATGATGAAATAATTTATATTCTAAAAACCGATTTTATTGGCCTGAAGTGTTACAGAGCTGATTTTACATTGGTTGGTTCATGGCAGTATTTTGCGAGCTGATCAGATTTAGGTCACAGCTAAATCAAGTAAATGTATGTCAAGTAAACACAGGCCATATTATTTTACAGGTTCTTTGCGGAAACTGCCAGGCTTAGAAACAATTGCCATAACGACAAATGGCTTGATGCTGACTAAACAACTTGTAGCTTTGCAGCGAGCAGGCTTGGATGTGCTCAATATAAGTCTGGATACCTTGAAATCTGACCGTTTTGAAGTCATTACTCGACGCAAAGGCTGGGCTAAAGTTATGGCTGGTATTGACCTTGCTATTCAGTTGGGCTATGTTCCTGTAAAGGTAAGTTATTGGTTTCAGATTTATCTTAAAAGCCGTTATGTATTTTAATGTTGAAGGCTGTTTGACAATTTTAATTATTGTTAAATAATTATTGTTGTTTTGTTAAAGGAATTTTTCTTGTGAATGTTGTATTAGATTAAATGTAAAGAAATAATAGTAATTCTTGGTTATGTTTATTGTCTTTAAAAATAATTTATCTGTATTTTGGATGTAACTGTGTACGATACTGTTCAGGTAAATTGTGTGGTGATGCATGGAGTAAATAGTGATGAGATATTGGATTTTGTGGCATTGACCAAGGACAGAGCTGTGGATGTTAGATTCATAGAGTACATGCCATTTAGTGGCAACCAATGGAAAAACACTAAAATGATGTCTTTTAAGGAAATGGTCGATGTTATCAAAGCCAAATACCCAGACTTTTATACATTGGATAACAAACCTAATGATACGTCCAAAGTAAGTCACCAACAAATTAATGAAATATTTTGGATCAGTGAATAATATATTGTATTATTAAGTAATATATATATATATATATATATATATATATATATATATATATATATATATATATATATATATATATATATATGTAAAATAAGGTAAATATATTATAATAAAAATCTAAAACATATTCTTTGGTTAATTGTTTGAACATTGCCAAAGATTTTGAGCATTGAAAGATATTCTTAATGTTACATATTTTCAAATGAAGCAGAACTTCGTAACACTTTTTTTAAAAGAAGATTGCATTTAGTGGTTTTTGTTGACATCCAAAACAGTCGGTTGTGTTTATCCCTCTTAATGTAATACACTTTTTCGTGACAAATACATTAGTTTTTTAAAATGATTTTTGTTTTTACATAATCCAAAATTACATTTGGTAGATTCATTTAGTAGCATACAAATAGAACTTAATCAATCTGCATCACTAAAATCCTAGCAGTTCCAAACAACATGTATAGATGATGTGTAGTGCGACGTTCAGAATATTCCAAAGAATTATACAATATATATTGCAGCATGCAAGACATTGATTAGAAAAAATCCATACTGACCAGTACCAAATGTGCAGCTAAGGAAAATCACAGCAGAAAATAATTAACCTGATTGTAACAAGAGGTGTAAATAAGTCAGTGTACTAGTTTTCAAAATAAAATTAACTTTCAAATTAGTTTTAGCAGTGCAAAGTGCTCTTGCTAAACCAAAATGTGATTTCTGTTGCCCAAACAAAGTAGACATATTCACACACAAATGCCAGGAAGGTTGACTTCAATTATTCATTTTGTATTCATTTTTAAAAATGCTGTATTAGAAACTGCCTGTTTATAAAATATTAATAAAAAGATTAATAAAATAGTTAGAAAATATTAATGCTTGACCTTTTTAACAGAATACATTATAAATTGCCTAATTAATTGCCAGAATTAATACATCATCCAATACCTAATTGTATTAAAATATTTAAATCACATATGATATATACTGTGGAACTGCAGACATTTGTAATTACAATATTTTTCAAAATTAACTGTAATGTAATTAACTTTTGATCACAGTAGCCTTACTTTAATACAGTAGTGATCTTGTAAAGGTCTAGTGTAACAACAAAGTGCCTAACAACAAAAAGCATAGGAAGGCTACCTAAAATTAATAGCTGTTATTTCTTGTAACAGTTTCCAAACTGGCCTAAGTGCAACAGCTAGGAAAACAACTTCCAATTCATCATCAAAATTGCAGAATCTCACATATATTCTGGATTTGCAGAAACTTTAATTTGTTTAGGTTAGCTTTAGCAAATTCATTAACTGTGATGCAGGACTTCAGCAATATCCAGTATATCATTCTTGTAGCAGTCACTTGTGTGTTTTTTTTAACTTGAAAATACTGTATGTTTGGTTATACATGGGCCCCCGTTAACATGGTAGCTACATGGAAATGTTGGTGTGAAACACTGTACTCGGTGTACTGAGCTGAGCTGAGCTGAGCTGAGTATGTGAATCTGTGTGTATTGCTCAGTCCCAACTCAGCTTGTGTCTAAATAGATTGGTTTTTCATGAACATTGTGTATAAACATATATAACATCAACAAGTGGTCAGTTTCTGAGTTTCGGCTTTTTTTTCTGAAAGTTTTTAATTCTCTTTTTGTGTTTGCATTGTTTAGTATTGGTTGTTTCATTGTATTATTAGTTATTTTGATTTTGTATTGTCAAATTATTTTTTTGAAATGGATGATCATCAATTTTGAAATACACAAGAAAGTGACTACGAATCTTCAGGTAACAATGTTATGGACATTGATGCTTCTGAGAGTGAAGACAAGCCATTTTAAATCTAATTTGATGTAAATTTATACCTAGATTTAGGAAATTTCCTTTTATTAAGGAAAACAAACTGTTAGTGGAAATTCCTGGTAATAATAAGCCGTGAAACCATGCATTTTTAATAATAATAATTCAGTGAAACCATTTGTTAGATGAGATGTTTTTAGAATGTGTTTGTCAGAAAATGTGTTGCAGTTATGTGTTAGAGTTATGTTGCGCATCTAGTACCAGCGAGAAACCATAAGTTACTCAGTGGAAAGGTTTAACTGTTTCAGTACTGAAAATATTTGTAAGATTGCTGCTACATATGGGAACAGAATGCAAGACTATTGGAAGATCCACAGACTGTTCAAGCTACCATTGTTTTGTGAATACACGAATCGGGACCGTTTTATGAGATGTTTGCATTTTTCAAAACAATCTGTGATTGTAATGATCGACATAGGTTTGGTGTTTATAAGTGATATTCTAGCTGCTAACGATCATGTTTTCAAAGCAAGTTAGATCGTAGTCATTCGCTTTACATAAACAACAATTACAGCAGTGTATCATTTGCAGCTAAACTTACTGTACCAAACCAGCCAAGTTCTCCTTTTATAAACTTTGCAGATGGAAAGATAAAAGGGACGTCATGTACATATCTGCTGAATTTGAAAATAATTTGTGCACCATATTGAATAAATGAAAACAAGAAAATATATAGCCTTTCCCTGTTATCCAGTACAATGCTCATATGGTAGGATTTGATAGAGCAAACCAGATGCTATCATACTGTCTGTGCAAACGTAAAATTATCAGATGGTACAAGAAGATTTTTGTTCATGCATTACAAACGGTAATGATAAATGCTCTAACTTTATGCAAGTACAATCCTGACACTAAATGAGATCTGATTAATTTTTGACGAGATGTTCTTCTACCATAAAAAAAATGTCATTTGTAGGCACT
Source organism: Callitettix versicolor (assembly GCA_022606455.1). Lineage (NCBI taxonomy): Eukaryota > Metazoa > Arthropoda > Insecta > Hemiptera > Cercopidae > Callitettix > Callitettix versicolor. The sequence goes on along the minus strand of CM040189.1, from coordinate 33,484,095 downwards.
TCTCCAACAATGCTTTCATTGTGCGTGATAAGAAAAAGTGATAAAAAGGGGAGCACAAGGGTTTAGTGTGTGTAGCAAACACAGCAAAAAAAAGGAGAGTAACAATATTGACATTGTTCTGCTTGTGCAGGTAAACCAGGACTTTGTGCAGTGTCTTGTTTTGGCAAGTTTGACAAAAATGTGTAGTTTTAGAAACATTTGCAAGTGTCGGTGCTTGGTATGTAAATACGTTAACAGTTCTTTATAAAAAACCTAAATCTCTGAACATAAATGTATTCCGTGATGCTAACATGTGTGTATGTGAAATTATTTATGTTTTATAACTGTAAATTTACTTTATTTTTAGCCTGGTACTAAGTTGAATGTGACGGACAATGCTAACCACTAGTTAATAATAACAATAACATTTTTAGTCCATAACAAAAGTCAGTATACCTTATCAAAAGTTTATCAATAAAAACATATTTTAGAATTTTTCTGTTATTTCCGTAGCAGTGAACATGTTAATTAAATAAGAGTAATAATAATAATAATAATAATACTCATAATTCTACACACATCAGTATGACTTACTCTTCCTTTTCCTGTGACAAAAAAAAAAAAAAAAAAAATAATAATAAGACAAAGAAAAAGATAGACTGACTGGCACTGGTTGGCTAAGCTGACAAAATGTTATTATACATAGTAAACCATGCATAAAAGAAAATTTTGAAATGTTTGTTATTCAAGATAATTCAGTATAACTATTTTGGTAAATCTAGTTAAAAACAGATCCAAATGTGAACCTCTGAATTACTTAATTATATAGCTTTAATTGAGTTTGTATGTATTGGAGTGTAAGTATTAAACTCAACGTATTAAACAGGTGCAACCTCAAAAAAATGTGTTTTGGTAGTTGGTCGCTCTGTTTGTGTAGCTGGATACTGCTTTCTTGCTTATTCAATCAGAGTTATCTTGTATATATAACCTAGCTCCAACATAAAAGTACGCAGCTTCAGTGTTTTCAAGAGAAGGAACTTTGTTTCTTGTAACAAGGTAGACAGCAAATTTAAAATAATATGACAATCATATTGAATTAGTGGGGTTTGATTAGGTTTGCTGATGTTCACTCTCAACCCTTTGCTTATCCTCTGAACCCATGAATTGTGAATCCTCACGAAAGTAAGAATATTTGTAGCAATTAAAAACAAAATTTTAATGCTAGTTTTCACTAAAGAATAAAATAAAATTATTAACATCGTTAGTATTCTTTGCAACATATAATTTCAATAACTTCGATCTCCAATCTTCTTCGTATAAATGGCATAAGTAGATAAGTTAAACTGCAGAAAAGAATGAAAAAATAATTATTTATCCTTTCACTGACCAGTATACTTTCACTGATTTATCCTATCACTGGAGCACATTTCCAACAAAATGGAGTATCTGTAAAATTTCTATGCTTAATACTAATTTTTTTTCATGAAATTTAATAGAAAACTTCTGTCTACAACAATCGTTAAAGGTAGGTCTACTCTTGATGAACTTACAAATAACATAACTAAATAATATTAATGAACGAGATTTCATTAATTCAGCATATTTTTACAAAACACTCTGACAAGTCTCCAGGTATACCTAAATATGTGTGGAGGTAATTTGTAAATGTTTGTTGTAAATACAATTTTAAATTATATGTTATTTTTATATCTTGTAAAGTAAATAAGCAAAATATTTGTTAAATCTGTGGCCAGTTTTAAATTCAATATTGTTTAACAAAAATATTTACTAATTCCTTATTTTCTTTTTAGGCATTTAAAGTCCCTGACCACACAGGTCAAGTAGGATTTATTACTTCAATGAGTGAACACTTTTGCGGCACGTGTAACCGTCTGCGACTTATGGCAGATGGTAGTCTGAAGGTCTGCTTGTTTGGAAATTCAGAAATATCATTGAGGTAACTAATTTATTTTTTTGTTATTATAATTTGAATCTATAAATGTGTGCAGAAATATTGTTATTTGAAGGAGATGAAATTGTTAAATTAGTATATAATAAGCTGATTTTCTAGTCTTGAAGTATTTCTGAATAATCTCTTGAAATATATTTATAATTAATTATAGATTTAAAATTAATATTGCCTGTTCTATAAAGTTAAAGTAAACCTGTTTATAGAGACGCGCTGCGCGCTGGTTGCAGCGAGTCTGACTTGCTCGCAATGATTGGGGCAGCTGTTAGCAGAAAGAAGAAGCAACATGCAGGTAATTATAAGAAATATTTGTGTCCAAGCTTTCTTTTATTATTTTTTGATTGTGAAAAACATTTATTTTAAAATTTCGTATATGTATGTGTTTTTTAACGCTATGCTTTGTGTGTGTGTGTGTGGGGGGCACGTGCGTGTATGTGTGCATGTCAGTTGTTAGATTTTCATAATTTGCATGTAATTTTATCCACATGTCTTTAAGGCTTTTTTTTTATTAAAAACTAATACAAATTAATAAAAATCTAGTTTTAATAAGTCATCTCTCTGAATAAATTTTGCTTAAATATAGTCTTAAATGTATTTAAGTATTAATTTTAATTTAAGTATTAATTAATTAATGTAATGCTTAAGTATTAAATATTTAAATAAATATATACTGAAGTGTATATATAATAAGTATCTAAAGAAAGTATCTAAAGGAAAGAAAGAAAGGTTCCTATTTCCTAAAAAAAAACCTGGTGTGTAAATCAATGTTGATTTTAAAAATTGATGGAAAATCAGCTTGAAAATGAACATGAACCATGACTTCTGTTGAATTTATTTCTTTAACCATATTTTTTTCATTTAAAATGTAGTACTTACGAATTTTTATGTTTAACCAAAATTTAGCAAAATATGATAATCAGTTTTGAGGATTAGGCTAATTTTTGAATTTTTTTATCAGTAGCATTCGAATTTTAATTTTTAGGTGGATGATTGAATGTGAGGAAATACAACTTTTTGTAATTCTTTTGTTATATATTAGAAGTATAAATTGATGGAAGAAAGCTATGACATTTCACTGTTTATTGTTAAAGTTTGAAATTATTTGCAGTGTGTTTAGGCCTGTTGTAATGCAGACATGTTTTGCTAATGTGATGGAAGTGATATTGAAAAACATATAAACTTATATTGACATGGAAACAAATTCATATTTTAAAAATTTTAGATTGTACAGTGCATTTAAAAAGTCCCTCCATAGTACAATTAAAAATAAGTTAGGTGAAAACACATATCAAGTGATGAAACTCTTATTATCTAGCCGCCTTGGTGGCCTAGTTGATAGCGTACTGGGCTTTCACCCCGAGGACCCGGTTTCGATTCCCGGCCAGGGCTTGATATTCATATGCTATAAATCAACCCATCGTCTGCATTAGCCCAAGTGTGCACAATAGTAGGATGTTAAAAAAAAATCTACTTGAGTATTTACTTACTGTATTTAATTATTTACTATATGAGGGTGGTCTGAAAAATTTCCGACCTAACAAAGATACAAGACATTTTTTCAGAAATTTTTTTTTTATTTTTCAACATAGTCTCCATTTACCTCTACACACTTCTCTCAGCGATGCTTCCATCTCTGTAACCCGTCCAAATAGTATTCGGCGTTTTTCTCTGCAAAATAATTGTTCACGAACCACAAAAAACAGTCCCCATCATTTTCCCAGCTGAAAAAACAGGTTTTGCTTTTTTTGGAGCCGGTTCCCCCTTTGCAGTCCACTGTTTGGACTGTATTTTTGTTTTGGGCGTATAATGGTGTATCCAAGTAGTTTCATCTACAGTAATTAATTGGCGCCAAAACTGGGATTTATTGCAACTAAACTGCGCCAACAGAGCATTGGAAATGTTCATTCGAACACGTTTTTGGACGTGAGCAAACGCGGCACCCAACGCGCGGACAGCTTTCTCATGTGTAAATGTTGATTTAATATGTGACAAACACATTTTGACATGTTCATAATGTCTGTTATCTCTCTCACTTTAATTCGGCGGTCATCTAGCACTATTTGGTGAACTTGGCGATGTTTTCGTCGGTAGTTGCAGTTTTTGGACGTCCTGAACGTTCATCATCTCGCAAGCTCTTACGTCCACGTTTAAATTCAGCTGCTCAAAATTTCACTGTAGTAAATGATGGTGCAGAGTCCCCATACACAGAATCCAACTCATCTTTGATTTGTGTAGGTGTATTGCCTTTCAAAAACAAATATTTAATAACAGATCGATACTCGATTTTGTCCATTTTCATAAAAATACATCAACTTACTCAAACGACTGTTACATAACAACTGCGCATCCAAAATGGCTGAAACTTTGGTGAGTAACTGTCAACAGATGAACAACAAAATTCAAGTGCTGTCACCGATGAGTGCTGCTATCTTCATGTTGAGGTCGGAAACTTATCAGACCACCCTCGTATTACAAAAAAGTAATTTACAAATTTTATTTACCTTCACCTTAAGTGTTGAAAGTGCTTTCCTGTTGTTGAATGCATAATTCAATTTGCTTAACCATGTTCTCAAAAACGTACAACATTTCCTCTGTAATGGAAGCAGAATAAGTGGAGATTGCTGTCTTTAAATCCTCAATGGATTTTTGATAGTCCTTATAAATAGTTGTTTTTGCTGCACCACAGAAGAAATAATCAGGTGGTGAGAGGCCTGGCGAATTTGGAGGCCAGAGTCCCATAGACATTACTTGATCACCAAAGACATTTGTAAGTAAAGCCATTGAAACATAAGTCCTATGCATGGTTGTGTTATCTTTTTGAAAATAATCGTTCGCACTTCTTATCTTAAGTGGCCTATGAACAGATACAGAATTTCATAACAGTATCATTTTGCATTTATTGTTTTATTGAAAAATATGAGATTTTGTCCCACAATTCTTCCCCAACACCAGTTTTCGTTAAATGAAGTAGTTTCTCATGAATTCACAGAGGCTTTTCTGTGCTCCACAGATGAGAATTCTGTGAGTTATGTACCCTGATAAATGAAACCAAGTCTTGTCAGTAAGAAAGTTTTCAGTAAGCACATCAGTTCCATTGTGTTCAATGAAATTATTGAACCATTCATGATGTTGGACTCTTTTCCCATGTTTGATCAGTTTTAATTCTTGTACGACTGACACTTTATTTTGAGAAAGTTTTATTCTTTTCCTTACAGCCTTGTGAGCTCTTCTTACACTAAATTTTTTCCTGCATGAGTTTCCTCATTGCCTTGCCAGTGACTTATCAGAAATATTGAGAAGTTTATCCTCACATAAAACACTATTATTAGGCCAACCACTTCTCAACGCATCTGCCACGCAACCTGTACTTCAAAACTTACTTATGAAATCTTTAACAGTATCGTGATTTGAAATATGAAACAGTGAAACATGTAAAATAGGCTGTAGCAGCTGTGGTACTTTGATGGTCTACAGAGCTTGAGAATGTTAGGAGTGTCCACATAGAACAGATTAATATAGGCGGGGATACACAAATTGAGGTCACTGATCTATGGAGCGCCTTTTTCAATGCACTGTGTATAGAAATTTCCCTTTTTCATTTCGTACTGTGCAAGGTATGTAGATAGTATTGTGACCATGAAAAAAAATAATTTTATTATTTTAATTGATATATCCATTTACAAGTCATATGAGTGAAAAAGAGGTTTTCGCTTGAATGTCTGTCCGGAGACTAAACGAAGAAACCATTTTCAATAACATTTTCCATTTCAATAAAATGTTCCTCCATATCTTGAACATTTTTTTGTACTTAAAAAAGAATTGTTTTTTTAGTTCATGCCTAATCAAAAATACTTAATGTGAGAAATTACAATTAAAATACCTTTTTTTAGATACCTTTTTCATTAAAATTATATTTTTTTCAAAATAGGCTCTAATGATTTTTATAAAACTTTGTTCAAATGTAGAACTTAACAACATAATCAAAATATATCTCCCTAAAGATCTAATTCAGGAGTTATCTACACAAATGCAAAAAAATATGTTTTATATCAAATTTTACTGAGATTTAAAGATTATATGATATACTTTTAAGTCAGTGTACCCATTTTGAAAAAAAATGCTTTGAGAGTACTTAAAAAAATTATCATTTTTATTTTGTAACTATACATTTAACACTACGTAAGTTATGAATATAAATATAAATAAGTAAATTTATGAACAACGATAAATTGGGAAATTTTGTTTATAGTTTCTGAACCAGATTTTTTTGTGGAATAATTTGATTGTGAGAAAGTTTTTGCAGTATTTATGTCTCATTTTCTAAAAGTTATGTTCACAGTTAAATATTATTTTATAGGCTATGTTTAAAAGAATATAAATCAATAATAGCCTTTGTGAAAATGTGATTAGCTGCATCTATTGAGAGGCTTTAGACGTCCTCGCGGTACCCAAGTCTAACACACACTTACACTTACAACTCTACACTTACAACTTTAACACTTTACACTCACACTTACATTTAGGAGGTGATAATAGCCTCAATGTGCTTTTCGCCTTAAAAAAAAAAAAAAAAAAAAAAAAAAAAAAAAAAAATTAAAATGTGATTGTTGCAGGCATGTTCAACTTGGCTCAGATGCCCAATCGGCCAATGATTCTGATTGGTGGATGACTGATAAGTACGTAGGCAGTCAGTGTTAACTTCCAAGCATGAGTCTGTGTGTGATTTTTAAGTTTTCATACTCTTATTTTGCTTTTGTGTTAGATTACTATTTCTTAGTCAAATTTATCAAAATTGCTAGGGCTGTTTGTCCATATATAAAAAGTGAAAGTTCTATTTAATTTAGTATAAATTGTTCAGTGATGTGATCTTCAAGAAAGACAGATATTATAAAAAAACTCAAAACTTATACATTACTAAAAGTTTATAACATAGTGGTCACATCACAAAAGTTCTGTCATACATTTTGTACTTAACCTAATTAATATTGTGCTTACTAAAATTGTAATTACTAAACACATGTTTCACAGACTCGTGCTTTGAAGTGTTAGTTTATTTTGTATTCTTACTTACGTTAATTTAAAAATTGATTATGTTAAAAAAATCAATTTTAACCTTTTTAATACTGTTGTAGCAAGAGCTGTCTTTTCAATACTAATCTGTAAAGGTTTTGGAACTGTTATAAATTTCACTTTAAAATTTTTCAGAATTTTGTCCTCCTCTAAAAATAATTAAAGAGTTGTTAAGTCATAAGTTTATGACTTTTTTTTTCGAAGAAGTATTTAAAATAGTGTCTTGGCGTGCAAGAAGTATCTTATTTCTTTAAAGTTAATCTTGTTTAGACAATGACAAATATTGCTATGAAACCATATTGTTTTGTTTTGTCTTACTTGTTTTTCAAGAAATTTACTGAGCAACTAGAATCTTTTCATTCAAAGTACAAGTAATTATTATTTGACGTGACACATAATAAAACAAATTATATATCACTTAAAGTGTGCATATATGTCTATGATAGATTTTTGTTGTTATTTTTAATAGAACATTTGCTATTTTTGTAAACTGCATAATATACAATATTTTGAAAATGTGGATCAACTCTAGTTTTCAAGTGCCATTTGGTGTTATTGGCACATACCATTTACAAAATGGTATTACTGGTTTCATGTGTAAATTGTCTTTGTCGATATAATGTTAGACAAAATGCTATGAAGTTGAAACATTTCATGTAAGGGCCATGTAAATAATTCAGCTTTTTCATCATCATGACACATCTAATTATTTGACTCATCTTTAATTGGGAATTCTCTTTACAGATCTTTTAAACTTCCCAGTCACCTTCCACAGGGAATATTTAAAATCTGTCTTATCCTTCCAGTTCTTAAGCGTGTACAGTGGGGTTTTCTCATAGTTTTAACTTTAGTCTGTTAAAAAGCCCATGTTGTAATAAGTGAAACCCTGGTTAGCAAGACAGTCTCAATAAAAATTGTAGAGTTACTAAAAATGTTTTAATAGATTTTATGTTTAAAGTTAGGATTGGGAGAAAGATCCATACTTTAGAACATCATGTTCTACATACAAATATTTGTCTTTATACAAGTTATAGACATGAAAATTTCCATTTAAAAAATAATAATAAATTTTTTTGTCATAAATAACATTGAATTGTACTAAATTGTTGAGGTTATCCATGCCGCAGCAATCACATTGCAAGAAAAACGAGTAGATTTGTTTTGTCAGGCCTAATAAAAATCTTGATTTTGTGTTTGTGAAAACTGTTTTAGCCATTCAGAAAGTAATAAAGCACTTTAAAAGTTTTAAAAAACGTATTATGTACTAATTTCAACATTTTATTTCAGGCGAAAAAAATTGGAAACACAGTGAAGTGTATGAATCATATAAAGCACATTCCATTATTGAGCTAACACGTAGAAGAGAGCTTGAGACAGTTTCACGAAATGTGTGTTTACGATCATCTCACAGAGGTTTTGTACATAGTAAAAGTCCAGTATTATTTAGTTATAACAAGTCTGATGTGTGTACACTTCGCAAATTTTGTACCAAACTGACTCATGTGGACAATAAAGGGAAAGCTTCAATGGTGAATATTAGTGATAAAGCTATTACACTTCGACAAGCGACCGCTCGCGCTACTGTTGTTGTTGGCCCAACTATCGCAAAACTTATAAAGGACAATGCATTAAAGAAAGGGGACATTATGACTGTTGCACAACTAGCTGGCGTTTTAGGTGCAAAAAAGACATCTGATTTGATACCTTTATGTCATCCATTGGTTTTGACTCATATTGATGTGAAACTCGAACTGAAAGAAGATTTGGTCATTGTTGTAGCGACGGTAAAGTGTGAAGGCAAAACAGGAGTGGAGATGGAAGCGCTAATGGCTGTGAGTGTTTCTGCACTCTGTGTTTACGATATGTGTAAAGCCATTTCTAAAAGTATGGTTATTAAAGATATTTATCTTGTAAGCAAAGCTGGAGGTGTTAGAGGAGAATACAAAAGAGCGGATGATGACATATAAGAAATTTTTTTATTTATGTTTTTAATTTTAATTTGTTGCTATAATAGTGATAAAATTGCTGCTCAACAACAGCTGGTAAGTTGTTTTTAGTTGAGTCAAGTTTAATGACATAAAGTGGCCTGCTTTAGTCCCCATGCAAACACATGTTACAAGTAAATTTCTTGCTTCCAAGACAGTGGAGACTGAGATGTCTGAGAGCAAGTTTTGGTGACTTATTTTCTCTATAAATGTATAAACAGCTTCTTGTTTACTGTAACAGTTTTCAAGTAATTAAAAAGTTCAAAATTATTTATGTATCTCTTGTGTTTTGCACAGTTAATTACAGTTTCTATTTCACTTTGAGAAAGAATAGAAATGTAATGAGCTTCTCATATAATGCACATTCTTGGTACAGCCTGTACATAAAGTATACAAAATTTTGTGAAATATAAACAAAGAAACTATGGAAACAAATGTCTAAAGAATTTTATCATGTTATGTATTATAGATATGTAAATAATATATACCTATATTCCTGCGCTGCTGGTTGGCCATTGTTTAGGAATAAGACGGTAAAAAAAATTAAAGACAATTGTTCCTTCATAATTTATTTTAAAAATTTAATTGATTAGTAAAAATAAAGTGTAATGCATGTTTTATAGGTGTCATGTATTACAGGTTTAATAGACTGCGGATTGTAAAATAAATAAATCCACTGATATTAAAAAAGACAAAATATTTATTAATTTTCAACAAGAGAAATCCAATTTCTACTTTTAAAACCAAGTATCACTATATCTCAATATATATGACAATTTGTATGATTTTGTCCTCCTTTTGTACTCCTGACGTGCAACAATAAAAAGGTTTAAAAAATTAGGTAATCTGTAAATTGCAAGTTAATTTTTTCTCATATATTTAATAAGCTTGAGAAACAAAATTTGTAAAGTTATTGTAACCCATGAAAGTAAGGGAATCGTGGAGAGTGTTACAAATATTGTTTTATGAACATTACATGAGATTTTACATGTCTTGATTTAATTAAAACACTATTGTGAAGCATGGTTTCCATTATAAAGTGGCCGTCTCGATGGCCTAGTTGATAGCGTACTGGGCTTTCACCCCGAGGACCTGGGTTCGATTCCTGGCCAGGGCTTGGCATTTTCATACACTATAAATCATCCCATCGTCTGCATTAGCCCAAGTGTGCACAATAGTCGGACGTTTAAAAAAAAAAAAAAAAAAATCCACTATAAAGTCCAAATATTTGTGCAACTAGTGAGAAAAGAGAAACTTCTCTAAACAAAAGAAAAAAAGTTTACACATGAGCCTTGCCAATTGTAAAAATTTTCTCGAGTTGAAAATAGACACTTTGTACACGAATTACACATAATTAAAAGTACTAATTCAGCAGTACAAATTTATGGTTTGGACAGTGTGAGGTTATGTTATTCAAACTGTTTAAAATATCTAAGAACAAAAATATGCTATGTGTTTTGTCAACAAATTTATTTACTCAACATTTTTATTTAAGACATATTGTTAAAATTTAAATTTTATTTAGTTACCTTTGAGGATTAGGGAAAAGTTAAAATGATATGTAAAGTTTAAGTATGTTCACTGTTTCAGGGTGCTATATACTAGAAACGATACTATAGCATCTAAACATTTTAATATCTATAAAATATTCTTGTGTTTAGACCTAGTATTAGTACATACTAAGGATATTCCAATTCATTAATAATATTGGATGGTTGTGGATTTTAATATTTTCTTTTCCCATCTTCCTCATGTAAATAGATTTTACTGTCAAGTTACTGGGCCAATCTACACCATTAAACTTCACCCATCTAAAACTGGCTTTAAGATGAAAAAAAACTTTACCATTTTATTATTTAAGAATAATTGTACAATGAGCGTGATATGCCAAATGAATTGAAGTTTTAGACTTTTAATATTAATAATGTATAAATCAGTCAGTATTTTTTTATGGTTTGCTTGAATTTCTTTATTGTTAAGATTGTTGATAGTTTAAAAAAATGTTTTTAAAAAGGTAGGGTTAGATTAAAATTGAAGCCTTACTAAAAAATATTAGCATACTAATCTATCACTTGGTCAATTTCAGTGTCAATTTCCTAGCTAATACTAGGACAAACTAGGATAAATTAGTTAAATAATAATTATTATATTTTTAAAATTATATTTAAAACATAATTTTCTCATTGTATATAATTTATAATGTAGTTTTAAAATTAAATCAAAAAGATTTAAAAGGCTGAATTTTGATAATACGGCCAAAAAAAATGTATACTGTATGTGATACGATAAACTTAATGATAAGTAGTTAAAAAACCCTTTTATATTATATGTATGGTTACAAGTTACAAAGAAACATATCTTTTTGTTAAATTATTTTTTTTATGTAATGTGTTGAATATTTTACGAATTTTATTTATTTAAAGGTAATATAAAATAGTTGTTATTGTTAAAAAATAGTTTGTTGTTGTATTAAACTTTATATTGATGATGTTGTTTTAATAATATTCATTTAAAAACAGAATATTGTATATCACTTAAAAAGCTAAACAATTTTGTAGTTTAGCAACATTAATGTTTTTGTCCGTCCTGACCAAATTTTCCTGTAGTCCTGACTATAAGCTATCTTGGGATCATGTAGGAAGTTTTGATGAATTTATTTTTGTGTTACATGTTATATTTTTACTTTTTACCAGTTAGAAAAATTGACAGGTTAGATGTTACAGCAGAAACTGGATTCATTGTTGCAACTTCATGCTCTACATGAAAGGTCTGAGTTACAACCTTTTATGTTTAAAAGCAATATTATATTGCTACTGGGAAGTTGTATAATTGTATTGTGCCTTGCTGAATAGCTGTTATATTGTAATCATACCAATTCTAATGAATCATGACATTATATGAAAATTGCCCATAAAAATATATTATTCTTGTGATTTCTATATGTATGTAAAACTTTATTAACTGTAAAAGAAATTTTGTATTCAGCTCCATGTAAAATTAAAATAAAGTTGTTGTGTAACATCTGTTGAGAGTTGATAGTTGGGGAAATATCGAAGAAGGATAATCTGATTCCATGCAAAGTTAGTTATGGTATTTATTCACATCATATTAATAAATTAAAGCATACTTGTTTGAAATTTTGACTTAATAACTATCAATTTATAAGTTTTTAAGCATCCACTGTCTTGTGATGCTGCCCTTCTGTGGATGTTTGTTATTAATTTTCCATATTGCTTACACGAATGAATGAATAATTTGGGATTAAAAATGAAGATATTTTATTTATGTTTATATATAATATAAAGATTTTAATTTATGTTTATCTATATTTTAAACTCCAAGATTCAGTTTCAAAGAACTAATGTATTGTTTATCCACTCATCTGATGTTATTTTTTTAATTCAGCAAAACCCATTCTTCTTCTGTGCAAATCAAATTGAGTGTAATATTTTTCCATGAAAACTCGTCCTAAAATTAATCTTGAATCATCGTGTTCTTCCAAACCAGAATGTTTTAGGCATGCTACAAAGCACATTGCTATGCTACGAAATTGGCCCTATGAACATGTAAAATATTGTATACATACTAGACAGATAGTACATAAACAGGGTTTTAAAATAGTGTAGTTGTATTGATAGGCTTTTATATAATTAATTGTTTTAATTGCAAGTAAAAAAATACTTTGAATATATATAAAGTTTATATATATAAAATATAATTCTCTAATGTAAAGTAGTGATTATTGCTTCATAGATTTTATTAGTAATTATTGGTTTGCTGGGCCCAGAGGATATTTTTGAATTTTCTGCTTCTTCCCCTTCCTAATTTTTTAAACTTCTTGACATACAGTTCACTAATATTTAGCAGGACTTACTACATTTTTTACAGACTGTGTGTGACTGGGCTTATCAATTATTTACAAATATTGTGATTTTATCTGCTTTTTGTGGATATACCAAGTTATAGAAAAGGATAGAATATACACCCTAGTTGCACCTATTGAGAGGATTTAGATGTCCCTCGCAGTACCTGAGTCTAACATACACTTACAACTTTACACTCACACTTACATTTAGGGAGGCGATAATAGCCTGAATGTGCTTTTCGCCTTAAAAAGTATAAAGTGAACTATTGAAAACTTCTCCCACCCGATGCCAATATGTCGTAAGGAAGAACAATAAATGGACCCCAGTTCCCAACATTTGAATAAAAAATCCAATTCCTGAACACAAAAGGCCATTTCTTATAAACTGTTAGAGCTGTGTTTATACTTTTTATGTAAAATTACAATTATGAAAAAAAGTCATCTATTTAGAATGCCAATTTTGTACAGTACATAATTTTAATAATAGGTTGAACATTCGACTGCATGTTTTTTTGTTGATTCAATTTAACAACACTATTGTTGTTGCATCTTAGTTCTGAAAAAAAACTATGTAAAACAAAGAATATCTCGCTGCTGGACATGACATACAAGATATTCTCCAAGATACTGCTCTGGAGGATACAAGGCCAGCTGGATCGGGAACTGGGGGAATACCAAGGCGGCTTCAGACCAAGCAGAAGTGGACCGGAACAGATAATAGCTCTGAAATGGGTAATCGACCTCCACAAGCGGAGGAACAGGGATCTCATCATAACATTTGTGGACTTTAAGAAGGCTAACGAATGTATTCACAGATGTGTACACGATGTCCAAAGTAAAATTCCGAGGAGAGTTGTTGGAACCTTTTGAAATAAGAACAGGTCTGAGACAAGGAGGTGGCTTTTCCCCCTTTTTATTTAATTGCTTACTAGAAAAAATTATCAGAGTGGAACAAAGTCAACGGGTAAGTAAAATTAGGAAGAAAACTCAAGCTAAATTGTCTGGCATTTGCGGAGACAACATTTAACATGTCTCTCTTTAACATTTGAGAGGACTCAGAACAACAGATCGAGTCGCTGAAAAACATTGCAGGGAAAGTTGGCCTCCGAATATCCTTCGAAAAAACGGAAGTGATGCCGACAAGGAGGACAGCACAGAGGTATATGAAGATCAGATTGAACGCATTGTACACGCAAGATACACAGAGGCATTGTAAGTGAACGGATAAAAATTGTCAACAAGGTCAAGTATCTGGGAGAAACCATCACCAGAAATAATAGGGAGAAAACGGCAATAGATAACAGAACAGCCTAACTAAGGACGGCATCAAAATTAACATGGAACATACAAAAAAATCTCTATCCATAAAGTCAAAGATCAGACATTACAACAGCGACGAGACCAGCAGTGGTGTATGCAGCAGAAACGCTCTTTAACCTGAGAAGCCGGAACAGGACAGAGGAACTCCAGAGTGTGGAAAGAAGAATACTAAGAACGATCATCAACAAGAAACACATAGTGAACGGGAATCACAGGCTGCGTCCTGGAGCACTAGTGTACAAGGAGACCGAACACCTTATCGATGTATTCAGAAAGAGACGCCTGGAATTTTACGGACACCTGATGAGACTCCCAGAAGAAAGGCTCACCAAGAAATTACTGAACTACCAGTTGAGCACAAAGATAAAAAATAATTGGCTCAAGGAGATAGAACAAGACCTGGAAGACCTAGGGATAACCGAGGAATAGAGAGGAGAAAGCCATACTTAAGAATAAGGAAATGAAACTCAACTTTAAAAAAGCAAGTGACCGAAAGGGCATGGCAATCTCAGAAGAACTTAGGAGAAGGAGATCACAAAAGCTGAAGAGGTAGTGGGAGGAACAATGCGCCAAGAAGATTAGACCTCACTAATGACTGAATGTGCTCCAGTATGGGCCTAATCCCCCCCACAAAAAAAAAAAAACAAAGAATGTATTGTGTTGAAGCCAAGGATACAAAGATTATAACAGTAAGAATAGTTAAGAAGTAAAGCATTAATTTGTACAAAGTAAGATGTGTAATATAGTGATACCTACATAAATGCTTATATTCACAACTTACGGCCAATAAGTGCAGCTAGAAGACAAAGGGCTCATAAGCCCATATACTAACCACACTCCATGCTAGTTAGTGTTATATGTGCTACACCCAATGTGAAAAATATCCTCTGCAATCTGTTTGCAACCTTTATCCAAGTTTTTAAAACTTTGTACAAGTTTTGAAAATCACTAAAAATTTTCATGTCCACAAATCTGACGCTCTAGCTGTTAACGTGGTTTGCCCCTCCCTGCTGGACGAGTGGTTGTGGAAGAAATATTGGTTTTAAATTTCTGTTGCTATATTTCAAATTTGTTAAAAAATTGAGTTCAGATTCTTTATAAAGGTTACATTTGAAATTGTTTTCCTCATTGCCGGCTTTTTTTTATGAAAGGATGTTTATACACTGAAGGCATCTAAGCAGTATTAAAATTTTCTCATTGTTTAAATGTTTTTTGTAGAAAAAATTATAAACTATATAATTTTTTTTGGAACATAACCCTTTTGATTTGAAAAAGGGAATTAAAACTCAAGGTATAGGTTATAATTCTAAAAAAGTAAAATTATTTAAAGAACTGTTACATTGACAGCAATAATTATATGTAAATATATTTTTCTGGTACAAATATAAAAAAAAGTAAATAAGTATAATATGTATTTTCACTTTTTAACTTTGAGAGCAAACCCTATTCTTTCTCTGCCCATGTCAAATAATGTATAGTATCTTTCAATTAATATCCTTCCTAAAACAATTGTTGGCCTTCGTTGAGTATTACTGAGGTCTTGGTGCCCTTTCAAGCCAATGTAGCAGACCTGCTTAGGGCTATTGTCCATAATACCCTAAACAAATTAATCAACCTTTAATGTTTTATAGGACCTTATGGAAGCAGTAGGGTGATTACAAGATTTTTTATATAAAGTAAGAATTATAGATGGGATAGTTCAAGATCTAATGTTTTAGGGGAAGCTGGAAACGTTTTTTTACTCAATAAATATTTTTAATGTAGATTTTTTTTTAATTTTAACATGTTAGAATTTGGAAAAAACAAGTGTCAGTAAAATTTTGAACTTGCAAATTTTGAAACTTATGAAGTTCAAAAACTTTATAAGTTTATAGCTTTATGCATTAAAACTTCCAAAAAAATAAAATTTAATCATTTTGCTAGATATAAAATTTGATTTGTAAAGATGTATAAAATTGTGGATTTTTTCTTAAGAATATAAATATCATTAAGTTGTTAATGGTGATTATTTTTGTTTTATTCCTTAGAGTTTATTCAGAAATTATCATAATAAATCTTATATTCTTTAATTGTTTTTGTATAATGTTTTTACTTCTTATTTGAATTTTGGATGTACCATATATAGTACCTTTTAAAGTGTAAACTGTGGAAAGTAATAAACCTGCTTGTACTGCAAGTTACGCCAGGATGGCAAAAGGAAAAAATTCATGTCATTCGCATGTGTTTTTGTTGATAGTGGAGAAGGTAAAATTTTCTTTTCTACTTTTTTCTGTAAAATTTGATTCCATCATCATAATCACTGTTAAAGTTTGCCTAAATGACCTTTTTAAATTTAATTAATTTTATGAAAAATGAAAATCCTAATTTTTGCAGATTTTAACACTGTGAAACTTTGCCTTATTAAAACCTGGTGTTTACAGATTTTCAAGAAAGTTGATATGTTGTTAACAAATTTTTCAAGCTGTTATAAATATCCACTTTTTAAATCTAACAAAGTTTTTAACTTTTATAATAAAATATTACATTTGAATTTTGGTTTGGTCATTTTTTGTTTTATCTGTTGTTTTTTCTCTTTATGTAAAATAAGTATGTACAGTATATAAAAATTTAACAATATTTCAGAACATGTTGTATAAAACATTATTGGTGCTCATTTCATTATTCTGTCCAGGTTTTTCGTAATAGCTACTTTAATAGATCAATTAAAAACCATAATAACCTTAGATTACACACAACAGAAAAATCTATCATTCAAAATATCAGTGTTCAGTGAAAATAGTAATGGCTTACTAAATAAGTCACCTGTTTTTAATTAATCATGTTGGCTCTGACCGTGTTTCCTGTTTAGTTCCTGTCATGGTTTTCTAATGCAATATTATAGGATTTTTCTTTTAAAAATTTTTTACCAAAAGAGTAACATTATTTTTTCAAAAATCTGTAATGTTGGGCATCATTTCAATTAATATTAAACTTATTTAAATAATTATTCAATTATTTATTTTGTATGTGATTTAATGATTAAAACTTAAAGATAAGCTAAAATCTGGCAATACGGTATAGTACTACAGATGGATATAATGTTATTAATAAGATCTTACTTCATAGCTTATTTTGGACGTTTTTTTAATTTAGGTTTTGTTCATTAAACAGCTAAGTAGGAAATTGTCCTTGTATTCATATAATTTTTTTACAAACTGCACATTTTTAGACAATTTTGTTTTTAATTTGAAGAATGCAGTTACATAATTTATCTCCTTTTTTATTAATTTCAGGCAATGAAAATACATTTCTTTATTAATATCTTTTTTCAGATTACCAAACTATGAACAAGAAGTATTTTTTTATTATTATCCATTAAGTAATGGCG
Organism: Callitettix versicolor; assembly: GCA_022606455.1. Classification (NCBI taxonomy): domain Eukaryota; kingdom Metazoa; phylum Arthropoda; class Insecta; order Hemiptera; family Cercopidae; genus Callitettix; species Callitettix versicolor. The sequence continues at coordinate 33,466,540 of CM040189.1, read as the reverse complement.
GCTCAAGTATACGCACTGAGGAACTGCAGCATCCCAATTCCACTTGATGTTATGGATAATGTTTAATATAATGAGTCTTTTTTGCTTAATCCTTTCTTTATCTTGTCCAATATATGATCCTTACGCTTAATGTCAGTAGCCATTCCCCAGTATCTTAATATGGAACTGTGTGCTTCACAGATGGAGTGATGAGGTGTTTGAATGTTGTGCATGCGAGGCTTTCAAAGGAGCCTGGCGTGTTGGTGGAAGTTTTCTTTACTCCTGTGTTGTGCTTAAAACTGTGTTCCATATTCTTGAATACAATTGATAAAGAGTAGAACTAGATTACTATCCAGCTTCCAGCTTTTCTTTTTGATGCATCTTTTTTTTTGAAAAGAAAATGTTTTTAAGAAGCACTATGAATTCAGAAAAACTAAATGTGCTTTCAGTGGAGAAACATTTCCTTTCTTTTTTGCAAATTAAAACACGAAGAATGGACTTCATTTTTGAATGAATATATTAAGCTTGAATTATAACAATTTACTTTAAAGTGTATAAAACAAATATGATTTTATTCCTTGAGTAGTTTCTGAATAATTTTTCTTTTTATACATGTTTGTTTCTTTTTACAAAATTTTAAAACAAAGGCTTAAAATTTTACGTGGCATCACTCCCACCAACGAGCTGCCACTACCATTAAGGTTGCACACAAATGCAAAACAAAACAGCCGAGTTAGATTCGTAAGACTGTTATCAGAAACAAAGCTTCCATTGCTGTACAAGTCAAATAGTATGTAGATAAAATGTTCTGAACACATTTATGATTCTCAAGTTTGTATCTACAATTTATTTCCAGTTTGAATTGTTAATTGTTATTCAGTGTCTGATGTCTAAAAGCTTAGTATAATCATGTCATCAAAGATTGATTACATGTTGGCGACAATATAATGAGTAACACCATTCCAGAATTATCAGTCAGTTAGGAAGTTATTAACTGACATTGTTGACACTGATGGTTTCAGTTACTGAAGACTTTCAACCCGCACTTGGTGGGAAAGTATAGCAGTGAGATTCCAAGCAGTGGTTTGGGAAGTCCAGTCAAACTATAGGCTTTGCTTTTATTAGGTTACTTATTAGGATAGTAATGCATACAGGAAAGCATTATAATAATAATTATTTAAAGAATACACACTTTAACAAATTAATTAATAAGTATAAGATTAGCACTTCTTATAATACAATAAATTCCATAATCTAAATTTTATCACACTTGGTCTAAAAATTTTTGGTCACTGTTTTTTAGTTATTATTATTATTATTATTATTTTTTTTTTTTGGTAGCTGAACTGTTGAAGAATTTTTAATTTATGTTTGGTTAATATGTTTTTTACACTAAATTAAATTTCCATAGTTTCCTAGCTGATTTTTTGTTTTAGTTTGTTAGCAAACCCAATACGTTTTTGTCCCACATCGAACTGTGTGTAAAATTTTTCCATAAAATGATTTCCTAAGTACAAGAATGGCGTATTCATTTTGTAGTTTGAAATCTCATATGAAATAGGTAGTACACCGAAATCAATCGAACAGCCAATCAAGTATGATCCCAAACTTTCCTAAACAAAGTAAAAACCATTCAAACGGATGCAGAAATCCATTCAGTATGTTTTCATAATTTACATTTTGAATTCTTTTTTTTTTAGAGTAATACAAATGTATCCTCTTTGTAACTTACCTGGGCTAATAGCAGTCTGGCTGTATAGTATAAGTATTACAATTGATTAACAAAGTTGATAACCTATTAAAACTTATAAATTAAAATTGGCTTGTTGTTTAATTTATTAACACAGTAAAAGTTTTAAACATGCTTTACATACTTTCAGAGCTAAAAAAGTCCAGAAATTGACTGGGTGAGACAAATAGGAGATAGGCATAATATGGGCAGGAAAAACAGTGACTGTTACTTTTGCTTTTTGAATTGTATTATCCAAAAACAATGATTTTTCATTCACCAATTTTTACTCATACAGTATTTTAAAAGTACACTATGTTGTATCTCATACACTCTGAATCTGTTTATAATACTGACACCTTTAGTTATACGAAGGTCTATATATCTGTAACAGTTGCTAGAGATTAAACTGATCTGCTGATATTGAGAGTAGGGTGGGTAATTTTTGGAATTAATTGACATTTATTGTTATGCGTGAAGTTACTTTTGAGATTGAGAACTGAGTGGAAATATTGAGAAAATTGAATTATTTTTGTAGTTTTAAATCAATTGTTGTAGTTAAATTATGTTCTGAATATCAAACTTTTCAGTTTGAAATTTACAATTTGCGAATTTCCACAAGAATCAGACTTGTATTAAGGTTATAAATTGAAGACTTACTGTGCTTTTATCTAAAAAAGCATAAAGTTACCTAACCTTAGTAAGGTTTCCATTCTGTCAGCGAAAAATCCACTCTTAAAAGGTTTCTACTTCTATATAAATGAAAACATGCATTTCATCAATAGCACATTGAGAAAATGCTGAAATAACATGCCAAATGGTCTGTATAAGAACTATAAAACAGACACATTTAATTTAATGTTGTTTATTGCAGTAGTTAAAGTTTGTTGCACCCTCTAACTTAGCCTTCTTGGGTTCCACAGCTGCAGAGGTAGAGAAATGAGTTTAGTAATCCTTATGCTGAATAACAGACTACATATAATGATGTATAAAAACATACTTGTACATCTACACCAGAATGTATTAACACACCCTATAACTATATGCTGTTGTATTCTTGATCTTATTTTCACTTGGTATGCACATAATGAATATAAAGTTGATTGGTAATCCAGTGAGTAAAGGGATGAAGAGGTACACACATCCTTCTGCCACCTAATAACATTTGATCAAGCAAATTTTTGACTAAACAATTCTGTCACTGCGCAGCAGTTTTTAGGTCATGCACTCAAGTGGATGTCACTAGATGGCAGTAGGCGGGCATTTGCTGCCGAACCAGCCATCTTAAAACACATTTTTCAACCCAAGATTGTTTGCCCCCTCTGGAGTACAGGCATTGTTAGAACACTATGTATTCTACTGTTGAAGTAATTTTTGCTGGTTCTGAAATGTTTTGCCCATTTATATTACTATACATTAAATTAATTTATAGGACTAACGTAAATAACTGTGGCAAGCTGTACACTAGATAGTGCAGTTTAACAGTAAGATTAAACTGTTTAGGTGTGAACTGCAGGAATTTACCGTGAATGACTGAAAGTCAGTTTATGTTGAAGCTATTGATAAAGTCATGTCTTAGCACTATGCTAAGATAAGAACCAGTGTTTTAACATAAACAACTCAATAGTAAAGCATGTTTGTCTTTTCTCCGCTTTGCTCTTATGGTTTATCATAGCTGTGACAAAAACCCACCATGAGATAGATGAATGACCGTGACAATGTAGTTACATCATACATGCTGCTAATATCATTGCATGAAGTGATTAAGAAATAATTCTAATCTGTGTTATTACAGGCTATTTGTTTTCCTGTAGTTAACATTTTGTAATGCATTTTTTTTCAACAAGTATAAGAGTATTTTGAAGTTCATTACAATTTTAAGAATAAAGAAAAAGATCTGTAGTGAATATGAAAAGTATCCAGATAACACTTGTAAACAACATATGTAGTATTTAAAAATGTTTAAACTAGCAGTGATATACTGTATTATGTTTTATAAATCTAAGTGAATATTGTAGTCAGAATTTACCTGAATGATATAATCCTTAGGAGTTAAAGTTAAATTTTTACCATGTTGTGTAACTAGTGTGATGTTTGGAAAGTCTTCATGTTCACAGGCCACCTGGAAATATAAAATATTTGAACACTCACTGAAAACTTATTTTACACTTATTACTCACACTATTATACTATTATATTATATGTATCAAGAATGGTGTTTTAAAATTTATAATAATCAAATAACGTAGTGTAAAAAACATTTGATACACCAAAATCAAACATTTTGTTTATTTTTTGTGCTAAATCTAAATCAAATGTGAATGTGATGGTAACTAAGGACCATCATTATGAATGTGAGAGAGCAGAGCATAGGAGTGTTAAAAATTATATGTATTCAATCCCTTGGTTTATGTGTGTGTGTGTGTGTGTGTGTGTGTGTGTGTGTGTGTACATAAGGGCTGTTCAGAAAGTAACAAACATTTTGAGCTATCATGGCATTGGACGGGTTTGAGGCACCATCTTGGTGTCACAACGTTCCTGCACTCAGTACCATGTACCACTCACACTCAGTACCATCTGAGGTAGCCTAAGGTCTGCATCACTCTTACTTTGCTCTCTGTAATGTGGTAAAATGAACACTGCAATAGAAGATCCCGCCCCTTGTAAGGTGTGTTCTGTGATTAGGTTTTTAATGGTAAAAAGCATAAACATATTGAAATTTATTGCCAGCTTTGTGATATATATGGACAAGGAATAATCAGTGAAAGCCAAGTGAAGCAATGGTGCATTGATTTTAAAAATAGCTGTACCAATATTCATGATGCGGTAGGCCTAGCATTGTGATTGAAAAACTGGTGATAAAAATCAATGACAAAATTCGTGAAAATTCCCTTTTTTACAATTAGGGAACTCTCTGCAATTTTCCATCAAATTCAATAGACTATATATTCAAATTCAAAATAAAATATTTTCCTTCAAATATATATATATATATATATATATATATATATATATATATATATAATTTTTAACAATCCTCTCAAAAAATAATCTAGAGGTAAGGATCAGCACTCATTTTATGGTCCTGGGTATAGGCCTTATCATGATTGTCTTCCCATTATTTAATTTTTCAATGGAATAGATTTATGAGTTTGCTAATAAACTCTGACTGCCATTAACACTTTTACTGAAACCCTATCTTTATAACACTAACCGAAACCCTGGGCCTGAGAGACCACTGTATGCGAAAATGGTTAATATAATCAGATAATATATTATTTTTGAATCACTACCTTTCCCAGTATAGATATAGGAATTTAAGAGGTAAGATGTCTTCAAATCACACATGCACATAAATTTAATTCCATATTTCTTAGGTTTCTTTGGCATAAAAACTTAAAACTGCAGTGTCCTCGAAATGGAGCTAACATTTCATCAATTGTGACTTTAGGCGAAACTGAGTAGACACTTTTACTGTTAGATATGTACTGCTGAAATATTTCACTGATTGCAGCTACTTTGTCCTTGTTTTTTCTTTCACTTTGTGTTGTTGCATCATCAAACCGAAGAAACATTAGAAGAATTTCAAATCTTTTCTCAGACGTTGTGGACTGTATATATTGGACAACTTATATTTTCTACAATAGTTCCGCCCCATGTTTTTGATGCAAAGTACCTACTTCTTCTTCTTCAGAGGTAGATTCAATTGGCTTGTTGTTGCCATGTTGCTCCTTAGCTAGTATGATACAATCAGGATCATCATCTGAGTCATCAACAACACTTCCGTCACTGTCCCAATTATTATCATCAAGAAGCAGTTCGCGTATTCTATCACTAAACTCATGCTCTTTAGAATTTGAGTTTTGACATTTTTGACTTGATCTATTTAGTTCATTTTGACTCTCAATATTGCCTGTATACTATTTCTAAGAACACGTATATGTATACAGATAAATAAAACGAAATGAAAATTCAACATGCAGTTATATATATTATTATTTTATATAACTGAATAAAACAAAATAATAATCCAACACACAAAAAGTTTACTATAAAACTGAGTAAAATAAAAGAATAATTCAACACACAAAATAATGTATTACTGAATAAAACAAAACAATAATCCAATATGGCAATTTTGGGAGACCACGCATTAAATACAAATTAACCGAAACCGTAGGCTTCTTAGACTGGCACGTTTTCAACAAAACAACTGTCATCAAAATCATCTGTCTCACAAAAATTAAGGAAATGGTAGCTTATTGTTTAGAGTAAGAAGAAGGGGGAAGGTATTGGGGGGATGAACTTTCTCCTTCATACAGTGTTGCCAATAAGACCTCAAAAATTTCCGTGGGCCTGTGAGACCAGGGTTTCGGTAAAAGTGTTAACTGGATGAACTGTAGTGCCAAATACTTATTTATTATTTTTTGGATTTGTGTTTATTGGAAATATAGAATGTAGTTATGGTGAATGATGGAAACATCGTTTATTATATTTATTTCTGGTAATTTAATACTACTACTACTATTAACAGTAACTAATGGTTTTGATAATTTGACAGTGGCTAATTCCACTTACAAAATGTTTTCCTTCCACTAATTGGCCAACATTGTTTACATCCACTGCCTGGATCATCTTTTTGACCATTGACTTGGAGCTAGCTATGACTGTAGCTCCAGTATCCACATGCACTAAGCAGCCATACTTGCAGAACGTCTGATTATCACCAATATACATTCTGAAAGAAAACGGTTCTTAGTACATTCATTCCAGAATAAGGTGACATACTGTAATGTATATTGTATTTATGCATCTTACTTTTGAATGTTGAACTGCCAAGTTGGGGTTTCTGATTCAATAGCTTTTACAAAAGTAAAGTTGCCAGTGTAACAGGAGTGATTGACTCCTCCAAGAGTTAAGTGACTGTCTGAATCTCTGAAAAAAAGAACCAATGTGTTTATATTTAACTTGAAATGTTAATTTTCTTTTGATGCAGTAAATGAATACATTTTGAATTTATAGTATATAAACACAATACAAATTATAATTCAGAGTGTTAATGGTACACTGACAATAGATTTTTGAATAGTGAAAAGTATCTGAGGTTATCAGAGATGCCATTGGGTAGAAACATTAAGAACCTTTTACAAAGTATTTTTCTTCAGCCACTAAAGAGAAAAACAAAGATTTTTTTTTACTTTGTTTATTTTTGTTTACTTTTTGATCATGACTTGTCTAGTGACTTAACAATAGGTGACTGACCCACACAATAGCAAACATTCACAGGTCGCCATTGATTAAGGACTTTACATTCAAAATAATAAATTTATTTTAAGCATCATTATTTTATTGAGCATCATACTATATTATATTTCCTAATTCTTCAAGCCGAATTTGAATATTTTGAGATAATGTTCATTTTTATTTTTCATGTAGTAGTTAGTACATGTAGCAGTATGGTAGGGAAAATGTATTTAAGTACTAAATTTTATTAATATCATAAAACTTCAAATAAAAGTACATAATAACAGAATGTATTACACCTCAATGATGGTTTATTAATTTTAGCCAAAATGCTGCCTTAGTTCTCAAACTTACTTGTTAAAATAAAACGAGAATATTGGAGCAGGAATAAGGTTTTGTTTAATCATGTTGTAAAAAGGTGGAACAAATTGGACATCATCTCTGTGGCCTAGGCCTAAGATTCCATCGCACTTTGATACAAACACATCAGACGTGTCGCCTGCTTCAACAAACATTTGGTTAGGAACTGATAAATTTCCAATCTGAAACATTAAAACTCTAATATATTCAACAATAAATAAACCAACATTTATATCTTGCTATCCTGTACGTACTTACAGAAAGTGTGTCCATTGATAAAATACCCTTGATGTGACCATTAGCGTAGGAAATATCAATATTTTTTCCAATGAGCTTATAAGTATTTGATTTACTGTTAATAAATCTTGCTCCTAAAATCAAAATTAAACAATTATAAAATATAACGAATTATATAAATTAAGTGAAATCACTCAGGAAATAAACTTATTTTAGTTTTAAACCCAGCCATGGAAAATTATTTGAAAATAATTTACCCTCGATATTTCTTTTGAAATTTTTTATTTTATATTTATTGATTCCTCTATAAATATAATGTAAAAAAACACTCTTGGAAAAAACAGTTATTAATACAAATTTGACACCTCTTTGAAAATATTTCTTACTTGGTTTTTTTCTGGAGAAAGTGACGAAGTTTGTAATTTTGGTCCACATGTTAATAGCTCGGGGCAGCCATGTCTCCCCTGTAAAGAAAATTGTACAGTAATGAATTTGTAGTTAAATCATAAAATTTTTATTAACTAGCTTAATATTGTAACAGAAATTAACAAGACAGAAGATCTGTTGCAAGGACAGCATTAAGGACATTATTTAATTTCATGTGCTTGTAAAGCCTTGTTTCAAAAATTTATGTTTTTATTGGTGACATTTAATCACATTGTTGAAAGTTATGTTACAATAGTTTCACGAAGTTATGCAATGCATAAAATCAGAAAATATTAACTAATTAACATTACTGCTTTTTTACAGCTTCACACTTGATTCTTAAAATTTTTTATAATTACAAATTTACAGTCTTAACCCACAATGGAAAAGTATATATCTTAATTCAATTTATTGCTGTTTTGGTATTTTCCTTCTTTCTTTAGACATTTAATATTTACACACACAAATTTTATTTAATTTTAAAAATAATAAATATTGTAAAATCTAATTCATATCTCAAAAAGCAGAACATAAAAATAAGCAATATTTATTGTACATTTTTTAATAAGAATACTTGTAATCCTTTTAACAAGTGTGTGTGTGTGTGTGTGTGTGTGTGTGTGTGCGCGTTCATGTAATTTGTTATAATTAATTGTGAATATGTAACAACTTATAGCTTTCACTGGGGCCCAGGGAGTTGGATATGTACAAAGGAAAAAATAATTTAATTTCAAAAAAGTAGTGTATACCTTTTAAAACAAGACTTTTTAAAAATATTTTAACTGGAATTTAATAAATTATTAGGCCTACTAATGATATCATCAGGTAATTAATTTTCAAACCATAAAGACTTCAAAAGTATATTATAAATGATTACTATTAGATGATTATTCAAGGCTTTAGTGTTGCATTATTGATATGATGTAGAGGTCAGTACAGGATATATTTACATTTCATTGTTTCGAGACTTAATATAAGCTGCAGTTCATACTATGTAAAATTACCCATTAAGTAATAATTGTCATTTTGTTTACTCAATTGACAACTTACGGAATGAGCCAGGGTTTTTGTAAGTTGATGCTACCCAAAAGTCAGCAGTACCAGTGTCAAAGACAACACGGAAAGTCTGTGGAGGCGTGCCTATAGAAATTTCAGCCATATACTGAACCTGTAAATAAAATAAAAGGGATTTGTTGGTCATTTTTGCATAGTTTTGTGAGAAACAATAATATACTTAAAACAATAAAAGTGAAATAAACAATTAATGTTCATTTTTATAGACATAGAAACTGTCCTATTTTTCCTGTGTGAATAGAAAATAATTTTGTTTGAAAATAAAGTAGCAATAATAGTTGAGGTGGTGAAGTTCCAGATACACTTCTTAAATAAATAATAGCAAGATTGGTAGTTAAAACAATATATACATTGTGTACAGTTAATAGCCACTAAAAATATGTCTAACAATTTTTGTAAGGATTTCTTCACTTTCAATTGACATACTTATATTATAGTGCACAACTTAAAGTTTCTCATTTTGATCAAGAAGTACTTTTAACATTAGACTACTTACATCTGAACTGTCGTAAATTAAAGGTACTTTAACAGTCCTGGGAATAGTTTTGTTCTTCCCATCGCTATCTTTACGTTCTATATTTTCATTCTTTACTAACCTGTAACACCCAATGATGAACAAATTAAAAGTATTAAAAGGTTTTTATAAAAAGATGAGAAATAAATATAGTAGGAACTTGCTAGCTGACCATTTGGGAACGACACTAATTCAAAGAACAGTTTTCTTTATAAATGTGCATGTGATCTAACATATAAATATTACATATTTCTGATTGACCGAGTGAAGCAAGATCTCTGTTTCAATTCAACCATTCGCATTCGGTTTGTGCTTGTTTGTTACACAGTTCTGGCCAAACTTATTTTGTTATATCATAGTTTGAAGCAAGATCTCTGTTTCAATTCAACCATTCGCATTCGGTTTGTGCTTGTTTGTTACACAGTTCTGGCCAAACTTATTTTGTTATATCATAGTTTGAAGCAAGATCTTTGAAGCAAGATCTCTGTTTCAATTCAACTATTCGCATTCGGTTTGTGCTTGTTTGTTACACAGTTCTGGCCAAACTTATTTATAAATATACCTTGCATAAAGCCCAAACGACATATGTGTAAGATATTTTTCCATTCACTTCTATTTCAAAATGATAATTTCTGATTTAATGATGAGTGTAGAGGCTGATTTTTCCTGTAATACTGGCTGAACGGCAAGACCTATCATAATTTAAAACCCTTCTTGGAGGAAGAGCATACAATTTCCAATAAAGCTGGTCCATTAAAATTTTTCTTAAATATTATGGTTACTGGTTAATTGGTGGAAAATTTCACAGGCATGTCAGACTGTCAGAGAGCTGTTGCAAGCAGTGTCCAGGCAATTAATTAAGAATATACTGCAAGGTCTACTGTTCTTTGAACTAATTAGTATATAAACCTCTTTATACTTAAAAGTACATTTTATATTTATTACAGTTTTTAATTTATGTGTAAATGTTAACCCTAGAATACTAATATACGTCTTTTTGACGTGCGCCGCCATTGCAATTGTGTCTGGCTTTTTTCCTTTTAACCCTACACCCCCCTCTTTGTAGGAGTGCTCCCATCAGTTAGCGTCGCCTAGACTGCCGTGTCAAGTGGATGTTAAGTGTTTGTTATTTTCCTGTTATATATCAATTCTGATTAGATACCACGCAAATTTTACGTATATTAGTAGTTATAGAAAAAAGTTGTACGTTAATTTGGCGTATTATTATTAATAGTGTTATGTTTTGTGGATGCATTTTAAACGTATATTATTAATAAAGTACTGAATCTGAACATCAACTTGAAGAACACTATTGTTTTTATTTGGTAAGTAAAAATGTTATTTTAATTAGCGTTAGTTTTTAACTATTATTGGTGCAGCTTTACTTTCTTTGAACATTCTTTTTTTATATTATGAATAATAATATTGTTATTGCCAAGAGTAAGACAACATAAAAAATGTCCTGTTTAGCTAACAGTTGAAAAAACACAAAATTTAAGTACATTTGAAATTAAAATAATGAACTGTTTAGTAATTAATTCTGTTGGCTTTTAGAACAAATGGTGTCTAACTCAAGTATTGGAATTCTTGAAATTTTGGAAGAGATAGAAAAAAAACGAAAGTGGAGAAGAAGATAATCTTGACGTCGAATCCGATCAAGAATCGTTATTTGGCGATGATACAGATGACGACCCCGATTTTGTGTTAACTGGTAATGAAGAAAGTGATGAAGATGAAAATAATGACGTTAGCACTAAAACTGTAAATAACGTTCTAGATGTGGAGAGAAGTTATGCTGAACCAGCTTCCTCTAAAAGTCTACAGAAAAAAAAACGTAAAGGATATCTGAACAATCAACATCAACAATGCACGATGATGTTTCTGTACGAGAGGAATCAAGAAAACTGGAAGTAGTACAAACTTATAACAGTACAAAAAGCGGAGTAGATACGTTAGACCAGATGTGCCAGTCTATGAACTGTGGGAGGAAAACCAAAAGATGGCCTCTGTGTTTTTTTTATAATATGTTAAATTTGGCTGTAATAAATAGTTATGTTGTTTACAAGCACCAATTTTTCAAAAAAGAAAAAGGACGTGTAAAATCAAGAATGGAATTTATGGTAGAGCTGCATAAACAATTGGCTGCACCTTGGCAGGAAGAGAGAATTACGGGTTCAGGAGTTGGCATGTCTGGTCAGCTGAAAAATATTATTCACAATGCTCTGGGAAATCCCGTAAATGAGAGAACTCCAGAAGGTGTGTGTGGTTTTCACCAGCCTGGACAAAGAAAGTATTGTTCCTTTTGTCATTATAAAAAATAGAGAATGACAACCAATTATTGCACAAAGTGCCATAGACCAATCTGTGGTGAACATCATGTCAAAATTTGCCCAACTTGTTAAGTGAAGCCTATAACGTGCTAACTACAAAAAGATGTTTAACATTTATTATTTTTGTAATTATTTAATAGTACTATAGTGGAAATAAATTGTGAATTTTGTATTTTTTTTTATAAAATCTTTTTGTAAAATATTATACAAAGTTTATAAAAGTAAAATAATATAATATACTAGGATGTATTGACCTCAACATTTTACAATAAAAAGTTTTTCTCTTCTTTTATACACTTAAAATAGAAATGTACGTAAATTTGGCGTATATTATTAATAGTAGTACTACAAATAATGTTAGTATTCCAGGGTTAAGTAACAAATTGTTATTACATATTGGACACAGAAGCATAACATACTATTTGGTAGTCTCTTACAGTAATGTAATCATAATCTCAAAGTCATTCATATTTTTATGACTCATTGATTTGAAATGAAATCTATAAAAATTTTTAACTTCCTTATATCTTTTCTTATAATAATTGGCTTTTGTATTGTAGGTACTGTAATTTCAATTGAATTTATGGTTAACTATTAATCTCTAATGTTCTGCTTTGTTTGGTTTGTGTTTTTACACCAACATAATCTTATACTGTGCATAAAATTTTTGGGAAGGGTAAATACAATTCCTGTTAGTTAAAGATAAACATGAAGTATTAAAATATTTAGATAAAAAATAAGGAGCAAAATTACTACATCATTTTCTTCACAAATGTTTTTTTCATGATAACTTTTCATTCATCTAGTATTTAGTGTTGATATTTTTGGTTTAGGTTAAGCAGGTTTTTGGATTAGCATTTTTTCTCTGTATATTAAGAAAATTTCTAGGTTATACACCAGCAATGCACTCTGTTGGTTAGTGTGCACACAACACAGTTCAACTCATTTAAATTGTTCAATATAAGTTTTTTATCAGATTTTTCATTATCAGAGAACTTTATCTACATATACTTGTAATAATTAATTACTTAATATAATAAGAAATAATAATCAACTCACCTGCACAAACAAATAACATACACAACACAAACAACCAGTCTCTGCATTGTAACATTTACCTTCTTATATCATTCACAGTGGTTCCTCTTTGCTGACTGAGAGTCCATTATCAAATAAATCTTTAAATAATTTACTGATAATAATTACTGATAAGACAGCTGGTTGTACATTTTCTTAGAAATGTAATTGTTATTTAAATTTTTATTGTTTTTTTTAACTAAAAGAAGGGTGACAAATAATTAATTTCTTGGGTCCCAGACTACAATAATACAATAATATTTGGAATAGACCATAACTGAATTGTTCTAAAACTAATCTAGCAAAACTATATCAGTAAGGACTGTGCATTCTATAGCAGTACTAATATAGCCTATAAAGTATAAAATCTGTATGTTTGGATTTCTTACATGTTAAATGTAACTCTGTAGTGTTTAGCAACTTATCGATATTGAATCAAATACTTGAATTAATCGTATTGGTAAGCTTTTTCCAGATAAATTCACAACACTGATGTAACTTTTATTGTATTTATCTGACATGGCGTCCTAATGGGGAAACATTTTTCTATACATACTAGCTAAACAATTGCTCCGATCTAAGTTTTGATAACAAATTAAATTTTTGACAACTTCACAATTTAACATTCCCCCTATCTTCTATTATTCTCTTGTAAAATAACCAAAAAGTTTATATTTTTCAGGTATAATATTATATTAATAATCACATTAATTTATTTGTTATTGGTACTATTTCACCAGTTTGCAATCAAAATTTGTACTGAGACACAAAATATCTTCTACTATTAATGTCTTTGTCAAATTTCATTCATTTTTCTCTTTTAAGGGTTATTTAAATCCCTTAAGTGAAAATACTGGTACTGTACATAAAATTATTTTGTTAGAAACAATTTTTAATTTGGTTAACTAAATATTTTCGAAGAAAGTTTTTTGAAAATTAAAATGTATGTTCTGTATACAAAGAAAGATGTTCACCTTTACAATGTTCTGTACAGGAAATGTTCACTATAAAACATGTGTTAGGCAGATTATTACTGACTAATTTTATTTATATCAAAATGTAAATTATTAACATAAATTTATTTACAAAAAACTTCCATTAAAATGAGATTATGTTATGTATCAAATTTTAACAATTGGTAGCCAAAGCAAATCCAATTTTGTCATTCTGTACATTAAACATTGTGTAGTATTTCTGCATGAATAAGTTACCAAGGAGCAAACGTGGCATAGTCTTGTTCTCATTCAAGTGCTGGAAGCTTGCAAACCCGAGAAAACAAAACTCTTTTTTTCTGTATTTGTCCTGAAAAATAAATCATCTTTTTTTATTAAATTTATAAGTTTAGACGTGTTATTTTTTGTATTTTAATTAGACCTAAGGCAGCTTTTACGCTGATTTTCTTGCAACCTAATAGGTCTGCATCACTCTTCTGATGTATAAACATTTCCTGTAATGATCAATATAAATACTTGCATGCTTCTGAGCAAAGGTCATACTGATTGAAACAGTCTCTAGTATATTTATGTAGATCCATCAACATAATAAACAATTAAAACTTTCATAATTTTCTACTGTATCACATTGTAGAATATGTCTATATAAAACACTGAATGAAATGAATAACCAGCGCCCACTGACGTTTCTGCTACCCACCATTGTTTTAGGTTTTTTATTGCTTTGAAATCTTACAACAAAATTCAAAAAAATGTGCATAATAGCTGCCCATGGAAAAGCTAGTGTGTGTGTGTGTGTGTGTGTGTGTGTGTGTGTGTGTGTGTGTGTTTGTGTCTATAGTATTTTTTAAAATTATTTTACTTACTCTCATGAGGTAATCACTTGGGGTGAGTTTTAATTCATCGTTGTTTATTGTTTTAAAAACAACATTAGAATAGTTCCCATTGCAATCAATCTGAAATAAGTTTGTTTGATTAAATTATAAACTGTAATAAAACTATCATATTTTTTTATTAATAAAACCAAGTTATTAAAAGTTTTAATATTTTTAATTTTTAGGATTTTTAATTTAAAAATTTACACAGAATAGCAAATTTCTAATAAAGACTTTCTCACTATTTTGAAATTTACTGTCTGTTAAACAGCTATTTCTTTACTGTTTGACTCAGATACTAACAGTTCAAAACAAGTTTTATAAGCACATTTGAAAGCTAAAGTGCACCAAATACTAAACACTTTCCAGTATTTAATATCTATTGTTAAATAATTACTCAAAATATGTTTTTAATTTAACAAACAAAGCAAAAGCAAAAATAAAAAGACATGCATTTCAATATTATTTGCTATTGTTTATAAATTTGCTGACATACTTGTGTAGACCTTTTCTAAAAGTAAAATAAAAGTTTAACTTGCATTACTAAAAACATAATTTAAAATTATGAATAATATTTAAATGTCATGTACTTACAATATACCTCCCTCCCACTTGCTGCCCAGTTTGGTTTGGATCCAACGTTTGAATGATTTTCTTGATCAAGTGATCAGGTCCTCCAATTACAGGTGTTCCAGTGTCAACAGTTGCTCGACAACCACCCTCGCAAAATTCTTCTCCTTCAATAACGATTCTGTCAAATAGCAGAAGTGAATATGGCATAATATTAGGAAAAATATTTATGGTTATAAAGGTGTCACATTTATTTATTTATAAAGGTATTTATTTGGTTATAAAGGTATTTATTTATTTTATCTAATTAAAAAGTTATGGAAACCACAGTCAATTAACTCTCAGCCTGTGACCTTTTCTCACTACACTTACACTTAAAATTTATACAATTCTTATCCTGCAGGGGGGTGCAGACTAGCTGCACCTATTGAGAGGGTTTAGACGTTCTTCATGGTACCCGAGTCTAACACACCCTTACACTTACAACACTGCACTTACGACTTTAACACTTTACACTCACACTTACATTTAGGGAGGCAATAATAGCCTCAATGTATTTTTTTCATCTTGAAAAAAAAACAATAAAAATAGAAATAAGTTCAATGTAATGTAACTAAGAAACAAATGTTTTCAAAATATCACCTGTTAAGTGGAGATAATCTGTTGGCCATTAAATTTGCCTAAACAAATCAGATGTTAGATTATGAACCTATTATAATGGCCTTGGTTTAGTTTCCATCATGGGCTTCTTATATGATGTTATCAAATTTTATCTTCATCTATTCTTTACTAAAAGTACAATTTTGTTTAGAAATTTATAAAAGCCTCAGTGACTGTATCAGATCAATTAATAAAACTTACTTCTTCTTCTTCTAGTGCCATCTTCTTACTGAAAGTTGGTAATCACTTACTTTCCTTGTAAAATTGCTATTTAAATTTTAGTGTTCCTCAAAAAAAGGATTGGTACTACCTGGTAACTCGTAAAATATTATAATTTCTGGTAGTTTCACATACATATGCAATAATTCTATTGTATGTGGCCTATGTATATTTTTTGTCTACTTCAGGGTAATAAATTAAATTTTTGTGATAAAATCAAAAACAAAATTGTTATTTATTGTAGTATAATAACCATTAATTAAATAACCATTAATTAATGGTTATTTTAATTAATTAAAATAATTATTATTAAATAAATGGTTTATTTTGGAGAATCCTTGTCTTATAGAGTATATAAAATTAAATATAGAATTAGTAAAAGTAAATTTGCATAGTAAATTTAACAGTTGACTGAAGTGCCAGGGGTTGTACTATCCTTTCCTCTAGATTTTTATCGAATCTATTGTAAGTCAAAATTATAAGAGATAATGAATCAAATTACATTTTGTAAACATTTTTACTAAGTTTGTGGTTTTAATTGATAATACACTTTATATAACAAAGTCTAACATTATTTTTTTCAACTTCGTGTTTTCATCAACAATTTAATTTGGGTTGATTTTGTCAACTATTTCTCTGTTCAGTCATACATATTGTGTCCATGTATCCACTCCTTACAAATGTGTATGTGTGTACTTATTCTTTCTCCTCCCCCCTTTATCTTCAAAGATAAGTTAAACCTTACCTGTACCTGTTCTCACAGGATTCATAGAATATCCGTTTTAATGTAAAGAGTAAAATAAAGCCAGTAAGTTGGCATTTTTATATTACTTAATTAGGTAACCATGTTGCTTCCAATTCCAAGGGGTCTGCAGCCCTCCAGCCCCCATGGATCCTCCAGTGTCATAAATCCATGATTACCACTACCTAGTCACCTGGTCTCCTTTGCTGTGACTTCCATATTTAAATATTAAATGATTTTTATTTAATAATAATTATTATTAATGATACTTTATAATAAAACCTCTTTTTGTCCAAAATAACAATTTCAATATAAATAATAACATAAGTTATTAGATGCATACTTTCCCAAAACAAACTCCCAGTTTGAAGTGATATACTTGTTGGCATCAACGAATGTGAACTGACCTTCAAAACACGATGGGTCTGTTCCTCCAAACATCAGATGACTGTTCATATCTCTGTAAGAGAATCAAAACTGTAGAGAGTTAAGTATAAACAAATTTGTTAAACACTTTCATTAAACTGTTATCATTTTATTAACAGATAACCTGATAACTATCAAGGTTTAACAAAATATATTTGATATTATATTTTCAATTTTGGTTCAAAAAAAGGGTTCAAAAAGCCTAATCAAGCCTGTTTGAATAAACAGGCATGTAAAAAGTCGTTCCAAAAACTTCTAAAGGAGCATTATTCCTCTCACAAAAACCAAGCGGAAGGAAAAGTTTAGACAAACATTTCCTAAAATTCTCCACTTTACAACTAAGGTTTTTAATAAATTCATATTTTTTGAATTTATAGGGTATGGAAAAAACAGTTAACATTGTACCTCTACATAACAGTATATTTATTATTTTATCTTACATACTTTATGTTATAAGGGATTGACTTTAAATGGAAAAGTTAAAACTTATGGCAGTAACTGCAGTCTCGACCCTATAGCCTTGAGCTGAGCAATTCAGAGGCACAGCAAACTGACCATTTTCTTAGAGAAATTGACCACTGAGTTCTCATAAGTTATTAATAATAATTTGAGTGAAGGTAATCAATGAATTTCCTTTACTTATTTCAAAGTTAATGGTCATTTAACATTTTAAGCACTACTGTAGTTCTCTATAAAAATCTTAAATTAAAAAAAAACGTTTTTGTAACAACCAAACGTTGTGGTGCCCAGTCGCATCATTTATGAGTAAGACATGAATTAACAAGAGACTGACACATGCACTAAAAAAGTCCGATTTTGCTTATGAACTTTCAAAATAATAAATATTTTGTTCCTAATGAAAAAGTATAATTATTTTTTGTTCCATAAAATATTTCTCAATCAGAAATAAATTTGAATTAATATTTACTTCAGTATCTGGCCTTGTTCTAATGTCCAACTTTTAAGTTTACTTCTAGCAACAAGGAACCACAATGTAATTATGTTTCAATGTCTAATTTTTATGTTTACTTCCAGAAATATGGTAACCACAATGTAATTATGTTTCAATGTCTAACTTTTAAGTTTACTTCTAGCAACAAGGTAACCACAATGTAATTATGTTTCAATGTCTAACTTTTAAGTTTACTTCTAGCAACAACGTAACTACAATGTAATTATGTTTCAATGTCTAACTTTTAAGTTTACTTACAAGGTAACAACAATGTAATTATGTTTCAATGTCTAACTTTTAAGTTTACTTCCAGCAACAAGGTAACCACAATGAAATTTATTGTCACAGTAACCTTTGAAAAATGTGAGTTTTTTAAGCTTGGTCTGTCTAAAGTATAACAGTCAATAGCAAAAATGGTTTTTTATATATGTGATATATATAAATACAAATTACAACTACGCATTATATCACATCATTTTTTATAAATCTTATTTTTTTAGTAACCTATTATGTAAAGATACATGTAACCTATCTTAGTAATACATTATGTGCTGAGTGCTCATGTAACCTCACATTCTCTCTACTGACGCTTAGCAATCAAAATCTAATGTTATTAATGTACTACACATTTTAATGCATTTTCAAACATTTGAATGGTGCAATAAAAAAATTGTAAATTTTGCTTTATAACATTTTTTTTATGTAAAAAGGCATAGAATTTTTCTTTTTGAGTCTAAATTATTAAATTAGCTCCACTTTGCTGGGAGTTGTTCTAGATTCCTACCCCCAGTTAGCCCCTCCTTTGTGTAAGTGTTAGATCTGCCACTGCTATCTGCATATATTTTGCATGTTTTTTTTAATAAGGATTGATAAAATGAAATTATTTTTGCACACTGCTGAACTTTGGTATTAAAACTTAAAATAAACTATAATGTTAAAAAGTTACCATTAACTAAGTACTTATTTAAATAAAATGAGAAGATTGGAGCTGGAATCAGTCTATAGTAGTTGAGATTGTAGAATGGAGGTTTGAACTTGATGTGCTCCCAGTTCCCTAGTCCAAAGATGCCATCAAAGCGAACTTTGAAGAAACCAGTTATCTTAACAGCCTCAACAAATATTTGTCCTTTTATTTTTACTCCTCCAATCTGTTGAACAGTGAGTTTTGCTTTAATAACATTGCACAAAATTACTAAGCAAACCCTTTAATTAAGGTTAAATATATGTAAGGTTTTGTTTTTTAGGAAAACACATTCAACGTTTATATGTTTTTCTATGTGTGGCATAAAGTTTTTTTAGAATATTAACTTGTGATACATGATGCATTCACTG